>LPNX011076826.1:3839-19791 GCA_001517045.1 Pseudotsuga menziesii
GTAAATTCTGGATGTAAATTGCATGTGTGGTTTCCTGATAAGGAGGATGGATGCAAATTGTCAAATGATGGTTTTAATACGATGCATGTAGTTATGAAATTATCGTATTTGATTGAACATGCTTCATTAAAATGCAAGTAAAGTCTGACGCTAACCTGATTGACTCATTTTGTAGTAACAATGAATAAGCAAAAATTTTACCCCTTTTCACACATAACGGCATCAAGGTATAAGGGGTATGTTACACTCTGTGTATGGTTTATTAATAATAATTAAACCCTTTTAAACTTTTAGTTATGTTTTGTAATTTGTTTGTATAAAAAGATTCATATATGACTACTACATATAGCCTTTACAGGATTGCCAAAATCAGTTTATGATAGAGTTTACGGCTATAGCCTATGTTCGTTGGATTTAGACGCGGATATTGTAGTTTTCAGTTAATATTCATTTCTTGATAAAAATAGCCTTTACAAACCTCGAGCCTTGTCCTGTTAAACATTTTTAGAAGTAAAATAAATAGTTTTTTATTTTTATTTTTATAAACCCTATTTAAGTTATGCAAAGTTCATAAAGATCTTTGGTTAGATCGAAACTATCATTGTTTTAGTTATAAGTTCCTATTATTTATTAGAGTATTTCGAAAAAAAACCTTAGAGTCTTCGAATTCTTGACTTGTGCTACACTTTCTAAGAATAAAAGTTTGTTTGTTTGAAGAGTTATATCAAGTCTTTTAATTCGTCAAAATGTAGTATTTACCCTAAGTCATTTTTGTACATAAAGAAAAATCATAAACCCTTCGGCTGTAGAAAATAAATCTTTGAATAAGTTTTTTATATATATATTGTTTCTAGCACTTCAATTAAAAAGGTTAACACTAAATCATTCTAAAAATTACTAAGCCTACAAAAATATTGATGCTAAGTAAATGTGAATTATTTAATCCTTTGAGAGATAAAAGATTTATACAAGGTAATATTATGGTTCATATTTAACTTTAATTTTTGTGGGTTTTGAACCCTTGGCTGGAGGCCATAGTGTTTTGAAAATAGTTTTATTATTATTTTAGCAGGTTTTAATTTGCGATTAAGGGCTTTACTTTGTTTATTAAGACAACATTAACTATAAAAAGATAAAAATGAAACCTTTAATAGGTAAATAAATAATTTTGCTCAGTTTAAAACCGTTTGTTATTTTTTGTGTGTCTTTATAGGAAAAGATACAGTAATGCTAATTATTATTTATATATATACTAATCATTATTATGTAGAACTATATATAGAAAAATGATACTATTTCTAAACAAGAATTTAAGATATCCTACCAATTCTACTATGAAATTCTGTGTAAACAATAATATTTTTTAACTGATAAATATACAGGAATTAAAAATATTTTCCTTTTTTATTAAAAAAACAAATAATAGTTTTGGGGAATATTTCAACATTCATTAAATATTTCAGAAATAAATATAAAATAAATTTAAAGATAATAAATCTAGCTCATTATAGAACCCGTTAACTTTTGAAGGGGACAAACACCCAAAGAATATTGTTCCTCCCAACCGTCTCCTAAAAGAAGCCAATATCACTTTCTCTAAGACCCTCGAGCCTGTTCACTGAACCACCAGGATGAAGGTTAATTGCAGAAGCCTAATCAATCCTCTCTATCGCTTAGCATTCACAATTACAACCAGCACTCTAGAAACTCACTTTAACTTTCCCCTCATCGAATTCTTCTTGTGTGCCTACCTTTTAAGTTTCCAATCTCTTAGAATGTAGTGAGTATCTTGATCATTCGATGGTATATAAAAGATTTCATAGGTCTTTGGGTCAGTTTTGCAATTAAATGAGGCACGTGTACTTGAGTTCCTCCTTTCTTGGGAACATGACCACAATTATGGGGAAGTTGCCTCCTGGAACAACTAGAAAGTGAATGATGTTTCTATCGTTTTTATTTTTGGCCTTCTACAGCAGATCATTCCTCCTAGTGGGTGAGTGAACACTCTTCACCAATCTTTTCTGAATAAGTGTCTCTTCTTTTAATTATTAAAAATAAAATATTCAATTGCATTCACCTTTGAACATTCTGGGTTAACAACATAAAAATTTACAATAAACTATAAAGTAATGTATTCTCACAAAAAATAAATAGTATTTTGTTCTGGGTGGGTTACTTCTCACACCAATGTTGGGAAAAAAAATTGGAGAAGTTCCTCCCAACCAACTCCAAAAGAAGCCAAGTTATTTGCTCCAAAACCCTTGATCCTGTTCGCTGAACCAGAAGAGAAAAATCCTATCCTCGTTCAATGCTATCCCTATGATATCCATGGAGATACTAATATATAGTATTTTTCCTAGGACTTGGTCATTTATGAGCCTCCTGCTCTTTATCACTCAACTACTAGTTGTGACCTTATTTTGGGAAATGATGCCTCTTGCATATTGAGTTCTCAGTGAGTGACTTCAGCCACATGTATTTCCCTCTTGTGGGTCAAGAAATACTCTTGAACAACTGTAACAACCCCCTTATGCCTCCATGCCCTTATGGATGAAAATGGGGAAAATTTTTCTTTAGTTTCACTGTTACCAATAAACGTGCTGAACAATATCTGAAAGTGTGTTGGATATAAATCAGTATCAGTCAATACTCATTAAAATCAACCATTTGTTTCCTTCCTTCCCCTCCCAAAGACAAAAATCCCCCTAATATAGTATTCCTCATTGAATGAGAAGTGCCATGGTCTTCCTCTACCTCAGCGAGAATGATAAACATAGTATTTTCCATTATAATTGTGAGGCATATTTTCATGCTAGATTAAGGCGACCATTTCAGCCCTAAATTTTGGTCATGGCTATCAAATTTTAGGAGGATTTATTCCCATTGTACATGCTGAACCTTTCCTTCTATCATGCCAAGATTAAAGCCCTAAACTTATGGAGTTTTTAATTAGAATTCGGGCCTTTAGCTGAAGGAAATAAAAATATATAAGGCTTAAATCTTGACTTAAGCCTGTAAAAATAATCCATGTCTTTATTTATGACATACCTTTTATCTATTATTTGTCTTATACTTGTCTTTAATCTATCATTTTTTTCTTTCGAGTTTCCCGTCGTTAAGTTGTCTTTATGTTTTATGACATAGGAAATTGATTCGCCCAACTTTCAGGTTTCTTCTGGTGCGGCCTTGGCACTTGAGCTCCTCACCTACAAGACCTCATACAATAACATTCAAAATCACAAAATGCTTAGGGATATATAGGAGGAACATTACATCCTCCCCCCCTAAAATTAACACCGTCCTCGGTGTTCTTGTCCTTTAATAATTGTCCTTCCCTTTTGAGTTGTCCTTGCTTTGCTTTTTATTTCATGTCATGATCCTGCATTTAAAATCATACATATATACATATACTAGCATCGACTTTGAAACAATGTAAAACTCAGAAACCAACATTATACAATTTCCACAATCCACAGTGGTTCCAATATACATGTCAGGTCTATTTGCCAATAATAGACATATTACCACATGGGTACAATTTTACCTATAATGCACATACCTGTTCCTGGCATTATTCTTTTCTCTCGATGTCCTCCATCCCAACACTCCAAGTGCTAACAGTACTCCCAGTACCAATCCAAGCCACCCAACACAAGGACAATACCCTCCCTTAGGCATATCTCCTTCTTGTACTATTCAGGGCGCTTCGCCATTTTTCCTTTCTCTAGATGTCCTCCATCCTAGCACAACAAGTGCTAACAGTACTCCAAGTACTGATTCAAGCCACACAACACAAGGACGATACCCTCGTATCTCCTTTTTGTGCTCTTCAGGGTGCTTCACCAAGCTGAGGAACTTCCATTCTCGCACACCACCACAGCGCCTAGAGGTTATTCTCTTCACAGAGTTCCCCCACTCTTGTGACAGTCCTCTCAATGTATGCGGAATGAGTCTTAACCAAAATTTCTTACATCTAGGCATCCCCAGAATGGATAGTGGTCCCTCACTGGCCCGAGGGAAAACAGGTAGCTTTCATCCACTACCTCCATCACCACTTCCTCATTGTGACAACTTTATGTGCATGATATTTTTCTCATATCTTCTTAACTCATTACATTCCTAGAGCTTTAGCACTCCTCATGGCCACAATTTACCATGCCTGCAATCACTCCATAGGTGGTCATTTTATCGTATTATTAATTCAAAGAACATCAAACTTTTTGCATAAGTCATGCCTTACTTCGTTTCTCATTCATCGGAGAAAAGCCTTTTCAATTTCTTTTAACACCAGAATTGACAAGAACGCATTCACAAGAAGCCACAAAACCTTTTCAATTTATTATAACAACACAATTCGCAAGAAACCACAAAAAACCTAGGAAATTTGACAATGCAAACACCACCTTACACATTAACTTCAATTTATTATTTGCTTCTATATTTGTCCTATTTTGTATGAATAGAAATATATGCAATAAAATTCATATCTTGAAGGGGTGCAATGAACTATAATAAGAGATTAGAGATTACAAGAAAAAAAACAATCAATCACAAGGAGAAACAGGTATTACAATGAATTTTGACATACCATGAGGGCTGTTAAGGCTACAAGTCTAGAATATCTCTCAAAACATGCACTCAAACTTGGACATATATTAAAACATTTCTTATAATACAAAGCATATCTAACAAAAATTAGGATTTGAACCATTTTGAAAAAATGTTTCTGCTCCTACTGCATCTGAGCTTCCTACATAGGAGGTACCTAACTAGGCTTTCAGTTTCATAGATACTTTCCAAATGATTGACTCAATGTTGGAAAATTTATACTTCTGAAAAACTATGTATGACTTCTTAGGAATAATGAAGCTGTCATATGTGGTCAAGATTGATCAAAACAGTGCACAAATTGAAAATACCCGCACAATAATAAGACCCTGCTCCATTGTTTACTCTTCACCTCCTTCAACTACATAAATTAACACTTGTAGGAAATGGCAAGCACATGATGGGCATCGGTCTATTGTTCAAGATTGTATTCTTTATGAGCACTTGATAACTATTGTTATATCTTCTTATAGCCCATCAGGAACAAAAAAAGAATTTCAAAGGTTAGCCATTATCTTCGAACTTGAACAACTAAACCCTTATTATAATCTTATAATCCGCACCCTTACCCCTCCAGATTTATCCAAAAATTGATCAATACCTTTTTGAATAAACTTTTTTTTTTCTTGCAGATACTACTAACTAAGGAGTTCCATACAACAATATCTGGACTTACACCTTCCTGCATCTTTTCTTCTAGGAGAATAATGGCCTCATATGAATTTCCTTGTTTGCAGAGACCATCAATTAATGTGTTGTATGTGGCACTACTACGTGGATTAAAACCCTTGTGGCACTACTACGTGGATTAAAACCCTTATCCAACATCTTATCCAAAATTTTAGCAACATCATAGATCTTTCCCTCTGCACACAAAGCATCAACCAGAGTTTGATAAGTTATAGCATTAGGAAGACAGCGAGATCGTGACATAATATCAAGATATTCAACACCTTTGTGCACTTTCCATTCTTTGCAGAATCCATCGATCAGGATATTAGAAGTCACAACAATGGGAAGACAACTATTCTCTAGCATCAAGTCTAACATCTTGGTGGCCTCATATGACCTACCTTCTTTGTAAATCCCACTTACCAACTTATTATATGTAATGATTCTAGGCCTATAACCGTTTTTCAACAAATCGTTCAACAACTCCCTAGCTTCTTCAACCTTGCCCATCACGTTGAGACTATCATCACACTGTGACTCATGAGACTTGGAATGCCCACCTTAAACAAAATTTCATTGATTAGTTCCCTAGCTTCTTCTAGCCTTCCACTTGCGTAAATCTCATTAAGCCTACTACTAAAGCTATCTTGATCCAGACCATAGCGCTTGGGAGGCTTGACACCCTTCTTTAGAATCTTGATTAGAATCTCAACTGCCTTCTTGATCTTGGCTCGGCTACAAGGAGCCTCAAGAAGGGCACTGTAAGTAGCAGAGTCATCCCCATAGACTTTCTATGATATCCTCTTCAGCATTGAATAAAGTAGATGGGTGGCCTCGTGCAATCTATCATCATTGTAGAGACCTTGCAACAGGGTTGTGTATGTAACCGCAGTAGGGTAACAGTTTTGTGGGGTCATCTCGTGGAACAATTCAAATGCAAGATCAGACCTATTCTGCCTACACAAAGCCTTGATAGTATAATGAAAATACATGCATTAGGGTTCACACTGAACTTCCTCATGTCTGCATACAACAGATGGACCCTCTCCAATCCCCGTTATCAACAAGCAAATTCAAAAGAGCATTGAATGACCTAATCCAGTCTTTGCAGTTGAATTCCCTAATCCTGTGAAAAACCCTTTAAGAAAAATGAATGGATGCATACCATGGTGAATAAAATGTAGAAGATGGACCTACCAAAAATATTATATAAAAAAAATAATATAATCCAAACCTGAAATTCGAGTAGGATATGCACTAATCAATTAAAAACCGTGCATAAACTCATCCCTGTGGGGTATTAATGTGGAAAGAATTTTTTCTAAAAGAAGGAGAATATTGATGTATTGATGTTGAAATGAAAGGAGAGTATTCGTGTATAATGGAATGACTTCGAAGGAAATCCCATCATAGAGAATGAAATGACTTTGAAGGAAATCCCATCATACGTAAATTCCACAAAATCAAGATAGGGTGAATTAAATCCTTGTAAAGGAATAAGAGTATGGACCCATGACACTATCACCAACAATGTTAATATTGAAGGAAGCCATCTTCCATCAATGCTATTTACACCCACATTTTAACTTCTATCCCAGAGCCATTTTCGAGGTTGGAAAAGCTTTTCATACTAGTAATGCCTCATAATAACTATTTTTTACATTTTATACTTATAGATAGAACAGTCATCATGCAAAGGAACTTAATATAGTGTGGCTAGCATGGTACTCATCCGGTTTTTAATTCGACAACTGATCCCGTGATCCCGAGAGAGTATGAACTGCTGCGTCGCAATTTCTTCCAAATGTAATCCTGTAAAACTATCATGTTAGCCCATTGTTAAGGGTCCAGTGTTGTAGCTGGCTCTGATACCATATGTAACAACCCCCTTATGCCTCCATGCCCTTATGGATGAAAATGGGGAAAATTTTTCTTTAGTTTCACTGTTACCAATAAACATGCTGAACAATAATATCTAAAAGTGTGTTGGATATAAATCACTATCAGTCAAGCTCATTAAAATCAACCATTCGTTTCCTTCCTGCTACTGTCCTTTTTAATTAATACACTGGGCAATTAACTTCATAACATTAATTAGTCTGTGTTTACAACTTTACCATGAGTGACCCATCTTCCTTTCCATTTTACCAGTAAATGGGAATGCCTTAATTCAGTCATCTAGATAACAAGGTGAAATACATAAAGTAACATAAACTAATGTCCACATTAATTACATAAAATAACATAAAATAACAATAATTACTAAGGAACATAAAATAATTACACAACATGGAAAATAACACTCATCAAGGGGACACACAAAACAAGTCCAATGTACGTGGTTCACCCCAACCTTGGGGTTACGTCCACCAAATCTGTTAGTTATTTTATTTATTTTTAGAAGAGAAGAATTTACAAAGTGGTGGGGCATCTATTGCCATCTTTCCTTACTTCAAGTAACTTTTCAAAGAGACATTTCAATCTACCAACTGCCCTCTTCATAGGGCCTTGAGATGAGCTCAGAAGTCATCCATAGATCCCTGTTCTTTCTAAAAACATTCGGTACCCAAAACTGTAAACATCCTGGTATAATGAACTTATAATCTATCCTAATGGTTGTAATTCTAACCTTCACTTCTTCTCGATATGTGATGGAGACTACTTGAAGGTTTCGTACCACTAAAGGGATACGGTTATTCCCAATATGCATCTTAGGAATCCTCTATGGTGTTTGATAGAAAATAATACTTATATGCTGTAAAACAATCTAAGTTGTAAATGTTACTGTTAGTAATATCACAGTATCTCTTCACTATATATAAGGGGTGCCATTTGGGGTTATTGTACTTGTTTACCTTCACGCATTCATTCTTTTACCAAGTAACCACGACAATAATGTGTAGATTATCAAAACAATGTCATACAATTTATTTTCAAATCTTCATACCTGAGTAGGCACATATATATTTAAATATATCTATGTATACACACACATATAATCAAGATTTTAGCCAATAATCTTGATTATTGTCTAAAATCCTTATTATATATATATATATATATAATCAAGATTTTAAACAATAATTAAACTTTAAGACAAACACTAACCGCGAGTGTGCATACTAAAACAAAGAGATTTACCCATATTTTACTCTCAGAACGAAATCCAAATCCTAAGCAGTATACTATGTTTAGGTCGTAAGCAGTATCGAACTAGCATACTGCATATCTACACGAGAATTTCCAAAATAATTACTAACAACAATTCACCAAATCGAAAGTATATGACCCAACATTGACCCAACATTTCTTCTTCGGATCCATACAGGAACCAACGCCGGCATTGGGTTTTCCTACACTTGGACTCTGCAAAATTCTCCAGTAACAATTACATATTTTGACACTTATCTTGCATAAATTGGATTTTTTTCATTTTTCTATAGTGCTTATGTGGAATCTCTACTCTGGACAACACAACCATGGAGACTACGGATCGGGACCCTATTCTTCCAGAGGAAGCTTGTATTTCTAATACTTAGGATGTATACATAGATCTTCGTTTTGTAAAAACACTTATGTTAAAACAGAACATAGCACATGCAAGGTTTGGCTCCAAGATAAGGAATAAAACGCAGCCATGGTTTTATTCCAGATCTGCAATGAAACTCCCAAAAATATATAAACACGAAAATGCTGGATCACCACCAGACATACAACCAGGTATTAACTCAAGAAGAAGGTGCATCTATGGTTTATATACATTATAAATGACATCAAGGGAGTGTAGATCCATACACAAATCAGGTATAAGGTCCCGTAACTATGGTTTATTCCATTTCAATAATGAAATTATAAACAAAAACGAAAATGCTAGATCCATTCATAAACCACACGCAAATTAGGTATTAGCATTCAAAAATAACCTTCAACGTCATAGACAATGAAAAAATCCTGCGTTCAGGCAGAGCGACATTCAAGGTTACGTTAACCAATCCCTAGTTCCAAGCGAGGGTGAGGGTACGACAACTAAACGCATGCATTTAGATCAACAAAAGAAAGGCAAACCCTTGTCTACGGAAAACACTGAGCTATAGACATTGGGATTGGCACCATGGGGATAGGATCTGCTCCAAAAGCTGTAATAAGGTTAGATTGAATACAAACGAGTGTATTATACATCAATCGAATGCTGGTATAGTTCAGCAATTTATCTGTTCATAAGGCGAGTGTAGGGTAAAAAAAAAAATTGATTAGGGTTTGCTAATGGAACTATAGTTTAGATCAAACCTGTTGGGACCTATCCCAACCACGAGCATCACAAGCATCGCTTGCAAGAAGAGACATTCCATGCATTAGATATATTCAAAACACAAAAACCAATTCAGACATTGGCACAATAACATACCAATGATACTTCCCATATAGTCTACAACGAAGTTGCGTACCGTCTTATGGGTCTGCAGGAAACCAATCTCAGTATTTTCCAGCAAGAACTACCTCCAAAACAATGCACCCCCTTCCTTTCTCCCAAATGTGACGTCTAAAGAGCAGGCAATTCCCCCTGCCAAAGACAAAAATCCCCCTAATATAGTATTCCTCATTGAATGAGAAGTGCCATGGTCTTCCTCTACCTCGGCCAGAATGATAAACATAGTATTTTCCATTATAATTGTCAGGCATATTTTCATGCTAGATTAAGGCGACCGTTTCAGCCCTAAATTTTGGTCACGACTATCAAATTTCAGGGAGGATTTATTCCCATTGTTCATGCTGAATCTTTCCTTCTATCATGCCAAGATTAAAGCCCTAAAATTATGGAGGATTTAATTAGAATTTGGGCCTTTAGCTGAAGGAAATAAAAATATATAAGGCTTAAATCTTAACTTAAACCTGTAATAATAATCCATGTCTTTATTTATCATATACTTTATATCATATGCCTTTTATTTATTATTTGTATTATACTTGTCTTTAATCTATCATTTTTTTCTTTCCAGTTGCCCGTCGTTAAGTTGTCTTGATGTTTTATGACATAGGAAATTGATTCGCGTAACTTTAAGGTTTCTTCTGGTGGGGCCTTGGCACTTGAGCTCGTCACCCAGAATCCCTCATATAATAACATTCAAAATCGCAAAATTCTTAGGGATATATAAGAGGAACATTACAACAACTATATCCATTTTTGTCCCCCTTCGGCATATTTTATTAATGTAACACACCTAAAAATCGTACATAATGTTTTTCTACTTGTGTTATTTTTACATTTACTTTAGCAGAATTCTATGTTTAACTATTTTTGGTTCTAATATATATTGTTCTTCTTCTTACGATAGGATTTGCTAGATGTTTATGACAACTAGTTTCTTCTGGAACCTTTAGCCATACTCCTTCACGTGATGTACTTTACTTGTTTGTAATCAATTATCTTACTCTGAAGGGTTGGATTTAACATAGTTACACTGTGTATGTAATACATGCCCCTAAGCATGAGAGGCTTAGGGTTTGTAAAGTATGGTTCTCCATATCGCTAGCTCTTAACATGAATAAAAATGGTGGTTTACCTACTTGTGTTTGGCATGGAACCACATGTTTTTTACTCTACAACAAATCTTTACATATCCTACAAGTGTTGGTTTTGGTGCACCTCCTTACAGTTCTTTATGCTCATGAGTAATTACTATCTTAAGGATCATTCCATGTAAGAAATAAGGTATGAATGTGATTATGGTTTTAATATTTTATTGTTAATTCTTATTAAACCCCTCCAAATACATTAGCCTAACCCAATGTTAAGTTATTGGACTTTATATCAAACATACTTTATGACATACGATAGAAAAGGTATAGGTCTAGCCATGACCCACAACTGCACTTTATCCCAACCAATTTTACCAAGGTTTTTAGCATAAGGGTAAACATTTATATGATGGAATTTTCAAAGAAATAGTTGACTTGGAATATGATAAGGTTTGTGTAGCACATGTATTAACCCGATGTTTCAAGGAATAGGTTAATGATTGGTTTTATTAAAGTATCCAAGGTTTGGATCCACAATGATTTCGTTGTACATGATTAGTGTCATGATATTTAAGGTTGTCCTCCAGGTGACATTAAACATGTCTTAGCTACGAGGACCCATAAGGAAGTCTAGGATGTGATCCCTGCCCTACACATGGATGGTGATATTTATATGGTTCTAAAGGGTTTGAAAGAGCCTTTACTCTGTCTTTATCTCTCATTTGGTTTCTAGTTGTTTGTCGAAGGCATGGTGGAGGTTGATCTCTGATCTACATAGCACTTGATTTGGTTCACTACGTTTACAAGCATTTTTTGGCTTTGGTCTCACTAATTTCAATGTTTATTGCTAGATGTAAATGTTTCATGTTTTCTACAGTAGAACTTCTCTTAGCGACATAGCACTCAATGATCCTGCTAATGCTTCCTACCATGCAGCTAGTCTTTTCAACACGTGAGTTAAGCTTACTATTTAACCATTTCAATAATTATTTACAGTAGTTGTTCTTTAAATTCAATACTAAACTTGTCTTTGGTGAATAGCATGCTACATAGGGATAAGGGTTCTAGGAGGAGTCGACCTGTGGCCCTCGTTGCTAACACACCTAAGTAAATAAAAAAAGACTTTGTAGTGTTTTTATTCTGGTTTATTAAAATGATAATTAGGCACTAATTGTATTAGGGTTTGTTCTTGTAGGTTCAGCATTGGAGAGGAAGTGACAGGGTCAACTCCTCCCAGGCCTGTGTTTCTAAACACCAAGGTATGCTAAGCTTAACTTTAACTAGAATTTCTCTTTTGCTATTTTAAACACGTGTATTATATGACAATACCTTGGTTGTATGCTAGTTGCAGGTGGAGCCGAAGAGGGCTTGGAAACTCAGGTGCAGTATGCTAAATAAAAAGGTAAGTCTTATTTCTTGAACAAATGTGACAGAAAAACCCTTATGGCTTGACCTGAGATATAGAGTCCTCTCATCCATTTTACCTCGGTTAATTGTCGTAGTTGTAAAATATCGTTTCATTTTCTCTTATGTAAATTGATGCCATACCGAGGGCCTGTCCTTAGAGCCTGTGTGATTTTTTGTTAAATATTTAAGCCTGTATAAGGCTATTATGTATTACAGCATCCATCATCAATGGGATTACGACTGTATGAGAATTGTTTAATAAAACACATTTTTTTATTTTATACTTTCATTGTAAAGACATTTTGTCTGTAATGTGAAAATAACTTGTTAAGTTTTACAGTCAACCATTCATGGATTATGGGAATCCTATAGTATTAATGGTTGCGTACTTGGTTAATTCGGTAGGGTCTGTGATCATTTAAGCGATGAGTAAGACTAGTTTGTAAATAGTGGCAACAATATAACATGGGGTTACGTCCATACTATGCGTTTGATTCTGAATTAAGTTATTGATTTCATATATATGTGTGTGTGTGTAGGTAGCTTATTTGTGTTTAATTAATTCTGTGTGTTTTAGAAATAAAATCCTTATGGGACTTGATCTCCAGATCTTCGTAATTAATGATATCCAGCATAAAAAGGAAACAAGACTCTACCTCTGTATACTAATTTGCACTTTTATTTAATTATATTGTGAGTGTTTAAATGCTATAGAGGGATGTTTATATTGTAGTATAGCTTGGAAGCCACGATGTGGACTTTTCTCATGACGTCAATTCAACTGCTGTAATAAATAATTTATTAGCTAGTGTATCAGTCAGTTGTATATTTGGACTATTTTCGTGTTGTTTAAAGCCCGCTGGTTGATTTTTAAAGGGATCCTCAATACGATAATTTAGATTATAAATTTGGAGGGATTCAATGCCATGACTTACAGCGTGATATAATGTATTAGTTCGAGGTTTTGTACAACATAGGGTAGCCAGGATGTGGAATTATGACCCTGTATTTAGGTGTTAATAATGCTTATTAAAAAGACCCTTTGGGTGTGTAATAGGATAATAATTAGGAAAACTTGATTTATAGTGTATATTAAAGGATATTCAACTCATAATTTTACTCTCATTATTCGATAAATTACTATGGAGAAAAATATTCCACGATTCCTGTATTTGTTTTCTTATGATTTGATGGGTTTTGTTTATAAACATGATTTTGTTATCATACTGATTAGATACTAATTCAACATTAGTTTGATTATGGAATCTGTATAGTTTTATCTATGGTATGTAAATACTTACGAATTTCTCAATGATTTGTCCTATATAGATCTTACTCGATGCTTAGTACTTTGACTGAGTTGATTCATAAGTTATAATACTATTATTATTTTTTAAATGAATTGTACAATCTCCAAAATTGTAAAAGAAAAATAAAAGCATAAGTCTATCTGTAATTATGAAGATAAAAGTATTCATATAATGTTTAGAATTGCGCTTAACATAAATGACACAGCTACGACATAATGTGACTTAGGTCTAACTGATAATTTAAACTCATATAAACCTTATAATGTGTCTTGTATTTTACCATTGAACAAAATGACTCTTTGTGAAAATATTATGATACGACATAATGTTAAGACGACACTACTTTATTTAATGTCAGATCACTTTTATTTTATGTTGGTTAAAGTTGTTATGCTTTTTGGTTATGTTCTATATTTATTTGTAAACCTTCTTATGAAGTTTGGAGAATGGCTTCCATGTCTTACTTAGCTCTCGGGCTAATGCAAAACTACTATAATATTTTTTCAAGTGACCTTGCTTCAAGATCTCCAACTTTTTTTAACATACCCTAAGCCCTGCTAAGGGTAAGAAAGGGCTAATTTAACCTCACACACTATCCTAAGTAAAACTACACCAAAGCACTTGGACTATTTGAATGAAAACACACATAAAACTAACCCTATGGTTTTCATTGTGTGGCTTGACAATTTTAGAACTATAGAGTTTTGGGTTAGAAGTTAGACATTAAATTGATATGTACTAGGCCAAGTGATGTCCTTAAAATTTACAGCTGGAAGGAATGAAAATTAAAGTGAAAACCCTAAAGGTTTTGATGTTCCCTCATTTTATCTCTCGGTATTGTTGTTGCATTAATTTTCTCCTCGGCCTCACGCTCTTGACTACATGAATGCACAAAACCATTTGCAAACCATTCGGCCCGTTGGTTTGCAACTCTGTAAAAATGGTGGATTGTTCTGCAATAAACCCTTGCGTAGTTATTTCTTCATCTTTTCCTTTGAAGGTAAGATTCTTTATTCATCTTTGTGTTTTCTTTTCCTTGAATATAGTTTTCTTTATTTGTTTTAAGATTAATAATCCTGCGATGTTTACAATGCAGGAGGATCATGTCGGTTCTTAGATGGATGAGGGAAATGGTCTTCGTGGAGGGAATTTGGTCTAGTAAGACGTGGAACTTCCATTCCTCCTCTGTGACTCGGTTGGTTAAGTCTTTGTGGTGCATGTTGTAGCTGGGTCTGTACTCTCCGGAATTGGATTCGATTTTCTATGTGTTCTTTTGTGAACTGGTAAACCCTTAGGGTTTTGCCTATGGAAAACTTATTCATTTGTGATATGGGTCTCCCTTGACCATGGAGTATAAGGGGATTGTAAAAGAAACGTTACTTGTTTATTTTGTTAGAATGAAAAACTTGCAGATTTTAGTGAATGGGAAAAAATAGTTTCGGTCAGGTTTTTGGCAGAGTTTCATTGTGGCTTTCAAATTTTTAAATGTGTTGTTGTTTTTATAAAAACTCCCGTAAGGGATTTGATGTTGTAAAGACACATTCGATTTGGTTCTTGGATGTTGTATTGGTTATAACTCTGTAGTTTTGTTTTTCTAGTAATGTCTTTTAGGTCATGAGTCCGTTCATGGATAATGCAATAGTTAGCTTGCAATGTTAAGGTTGAGAGGTCACTTCTCTATTTTTTCATTTATTTTTAAAATATAAAGAAATGCTCTATCCTAGTAACTAGTGGGATGTTCTCCCTTCACGCAGTAAGGAGTTTTTGTTAACCGTAGATGGATTAAGGATTTCATAGTTTATAAAATTGATTTCCTATTTGTGGACATAACCATCCCTATGGGATTCCAACTTGGATAAACAGATAAAATTAAAGGGGTTTGGAATTTTTGAAGAGAACATTAGTTTTTAAGTAATGTAAATTTAAAGGGCTTTAAACTATGATCCGTTGATGGGAAAGCAATGAAGCTATAGGCGTTATTGCAAAACTTTGTTACTGATTTTACTCTTTGATTTGTTGTAAAGGATTCATAGAATATTATAATGGTCGTTTTCCTGCAACAAAGGTTGCGACATGTCGACAATATTGATTTAGTGGTTTATTTTGGAGTAACACCTATAGTTTGGTTGGGCCGTAACACCTTTGTAATTTGTAACTCTGTTTTTATATACATTGATCCTATATAACTTAGTTTTATATTTTAATTTTAACTAATTGTTTGTAAACCCTAACTGTAGACTATAAGCCTTTGGCTAATGAAGGCTATAGGGTTTGAACCCTCGATTGATTATATTTTGTAAATTAAGATGTTTAATTAGTTTATATAAGATTTTTCCTAAATAGAATGGTTAGAAAATATAGTTGTTAAATGTTTAATGTTTCTACAAAAATATAAGATTGGAAACTAAATATTTATGGAATAATAATAGGGATATAAC
>LPNX011076829.1:0-14852 GCA_001517045.1 Pseudotsuga menziesii
GTCGAAAAACACAACCACAAACTTATCTAAATACTTATGCATTATATTGTTCATTAAGCACATAAAGACAGTTGGGGCGTTAGCAAGCCCGAATGGCATTATGACAAATTCGTAGTGTCCATATCTTGTTCTAAAGGCTGTCTTAAAGATATCTTCATCTTTAATTCTTACTTGATGATATCATGACCTCAAATCTATCTTTGAAAACATCGTGGCTCCACGTATTTGATCAAACAGATCATCTATGCGGGGCAACGGATATCTATTTTTAATAGTCATCTTGTTTAGCTGACGGTAGTCTATGCATAATCGCATGGTTCCGTCTTTCTTTTTAACAAAGATGACCGGTGCTCCCCAAGGAGACACACTAGGTCGAATGTACTTTTTATCAATTAACTCTTTTAATTGTGATTTTAACTCATTAAGTTCTAAAATGTTCATTCAATAAGGAGATTTTGAGCTAGGTACCGCCCCCAGTACCAGCTCAATGGTGAAATCCAATTCCCTCCTTGGAGGTAATCCTAGAATTTCTTCTGCAAATATGTCAGTATACTCTTTTAAAACATGAATATTTTCTATCTTTAACTTATCTGTTTCAGTTTTACCTTCCTCATCTGTAATAGTTACTGCATAGGATTTACATCATTTTCTAACAGCTCTTTTAAGTTGTAAAGAAGAATTCTACCTTACTACAGTTTTTCTAGGAATACCCTTAACCTTTACTGGTTGTTCATCACTATTTAAGCATGTAAAAGTTTTATCGTAACAGTTTAAAATCACTTTATGCTGCTCTAACCAATCCATACCGATCAACAAATCGTATGAACCAAGTGGAAAAACATTATGCTTAGCTACAGTTTCAAATTCATCCATAAGTAAAGAACATTCTTTCACAAAACATGTTACTTTTGTTTTTGCCCCAGTGGCTAATTGAACTAACCAAGAATTTTCAAACTTATCGACAGACAATTTACATTTTTCCACTATCTGAGGTGCAATATAACTAAGACTAGCTCCTGGATCAATTAAAATGGTTACAGGGGTCTGATTAATCATACCTTCTACTTCCACCATGGAATACCATATTGTATATTGATGGGTCGTTATTTCTCCACGCCATTGGTAAGCTTTTTAGCAAAGTTTATATAGTAATGATTCTTTTGTTATCATGCGACATATAATANATTTTGATAGTCAGCTTGGCGGTTCTCCAAATCCGCGTTAAT
Organism: Pseudotsuga menziesii; assembly: GCA_001517045.1. NCBI lineage: Eukaryota > Viridiplantae > Streptophyta > Pinopsida > Pinales > Pinaceae > Pseudotsuga > Pseudotsuga menziesii. Next base: position 1,227 of record LPNX011076829.1, read on the forward strand.
TCTAGGCATGCTCCTTGCTAGTTCCCCGACGGTCATCTCCTCCTGTACAGTGTGAATATTGCTGAAAGCCTTTTTCCGGTTTGGACAGACCAAGGAATAGTGGTGGCCATTACATTCCCAGCACTTAACAGGCTCTTTAAGCTCAAAACTCTTGGTAAAATTTCCACGGTTATTTGCAGCTTCCTTGCCCTTAAAATTATTCGAATTGTTGGAAGTACCATTCCTATTTCCCTGGAAATTCTTGTTGTTAGAATAATTTTTGGTCTTATTATTCTTAAAATTCCTATGAGGTACAAATTCCTTCTTTTTAAATTTAGGCTGATTGTTATTTTTCTTAGCCTTCTAGTTGGCCAAGCCTTCTTTCTTCCGGTTCTGTTCAAAACAAAAATTAGCCTTCCTCATAGCTTCCTCCAGAGTCTTTGGGTTATCATACTCAATTATGTCCTTAATATGATACGGTAGACAGCTGAGAAATCGCTGCACTTTAGGTTTCTCATCTACTAGGTAGGGTACATACCTAAGCAAGATTAAGAATTTACTGTTCAGATCCTTCATCGTCATGGAGCCTAATTTCAATTCATACAACTCTTTAGCTCTTTCCTCGTAATATTGCTCAGACAAATTTTTTTTTTTGAAATACCTTTTAAAGGTACTCCAATTAACTTCCTTCTCTCTTATACCCTTGACTCTCTTCAGGTCTTGCCACCATATGCCAGCTTTTCCGGAGAGGTTATATATTGCCATCCTTGCCTTTAACTGATTAGAGTAATTATATATATGAAAATATTTCTTCATCCCAGACAACCAGAACTCTGCTTCCTCCCCCTTCTCGGTCTCTCCATTAAAAGTTGGGGGCTTTATCTTTTTAAACTCCCCTGAAATTTCCTCGTATGGTTTGTATTTCTTCTTTCTTTCATACAAATCATCTTCACTACTGTCACTAGTAGTATGGTAACTTTGTCTTTCACCAAACCATTCAGATGATGAACTTCTTTCAGTTTTTGCTAGCTTCATCTTTTTGGATCTTCTTTGATGACTAACATCCTCAGATTCTGACCTTCTACTCTTTCCTTCAGTTTGGAACTTTTCTATTAAAATTTGGTTCAATTCTTCCTGAGCCTTTAGGATCCTTTCATTCTCCCTCTTTACTGATTCCATTTCATTTTTTAAATATTTTACCGTCTGTAACAGCTCTGAGGAGTTAGCAGTCCCCTCTTCTAACATAGGTTCTTTGGGCAAATTTCTTGTTTCTGTATCTGGAGACTCCTCCTGTGCATACTCTCCTGGCTTTTCCATACCTGCCTGTTAAACTTCAGAAAAAAAGGAAATTTTATGTTCTTATCATAAAACAAAATATATATGTTAGGATATTATTTTTAATTTATTGTTCTATGAAAGCTAGTTGGGCTACATCAAGGCCTAGTGTTTGAACCTTATGCTCTGATACCACATGTAAAAACCCCATAATTTCCAAAAAAATTTAAAATTTTGAAAATACAGAGAATTTTCATTAATGCAGTCAACTAATTGTTTTAATTAGTTATATGTTAATGATTTTGTAAATTGAATTATTTACTTGATTATATTTATCTTATAGCATAATTTTTTTTTTCAGTTCAATAACTTGTTCTTTTTTGTGACCACAAGGTGGAACTGTCTTGGTGATCTGGGGCTTACTTAGCTTTGAGCTAACGCAGAAAGTTTACCTGTTCTTACAGACATACAGGTAAGAATATCTGGTGCTACTTGTCAAAAAATCCTAAAGCATTCAGATATTTGTACGTCGCAAAAATAATAGCTCAGTAAAAGAATATAAATGCTTTTCAATTTCAACTACTTTTATGAGGTAAAACCTTTAAATCGTTATTATCTTTAAAGGCATCATGGAATATGAGATTCAGTCCTATCTGTGTTAGTGACAGTTGCTCTCTCTCTCTAGTAGTCATAATTTATAGTTCCTATTGTGTACTAAACTCTCTGATGTTTATCATAGTCGTCGTGTAATGTAAATAAGTCTCTATACTTATTATTCCATATTCCTAGCTTGAAGTTCTAAGGAAATTATATCCTCAAAAACTACTGTCAAATGGCTATACTAGTGATGATGGATTAAGTTCTTCTGCCCAAAATTTACTTGGAATATATTATCCAGTTAAGGTTATTAATTTTATAAAAATTTCCAATGTCAAGTTCCTTAAGCAATTAAGACTTAACATGCTTAATAGCAAACCTTACTAGTTTACTAATTAAATATTTAAAGGTAAAATACTAACACTAGCATGTAGGGTATATACCATAAATCGACTTTAAGAAATTCTTTTATAAATGTTAACTATCATAACTTTAGATAGAGTCATAGTTGGTTTAAAGACCGAATGTCATGTTTGTTATAAACAATGGGGTCATAGGTTAGACCTCACCCATGAAGTGTTTATGATTTATATTTAAATTACAGTTCTATAATCTTGTACTAAATGCCTCCTTTACTTGCATACGAGCTAAGTTACGTAATGTTTCTTTCCTTTCCATGTTACAATTAATTGGTTGAATGAACATTTGTTTGAAACAATAATCTCACCAAAATAAATGTTATTAATTCCTTTTATACCATATTACAAGGCTTTACTATTACCAAGGTTATAACTGTTTGAGTGAATGTATACCATATTGTATATTGATGGGTCGTTATTTCTCCACGCCATTGGTAAGCTTTTTAGCAAAGTTTATATAGTAATGATTCTTTTGTTATCATGTGACGTATAATAATAGGTTGACTTCGGAGCTAAGGATTATGGTGGAACCTTCGTAACAACAAGAATGATTGGAAAAAAAATAGAACTCTTGGGTGATTGCTCGTCGGGACTATGTGATTTTACCCACAGCATGCAAATAATTTGCATGTGGACGTGGAAAAAATGTGGCCAAGTGTTGTATGATTAAAAGACCATTTGTAACCCTAGCATTGTCATTTCTTCTATCATTCTCGCCTTCGACTACTCTGCTACTGCATTCGACCTCCATGCCAACCTTTGCAACTAGTTTGAGTGACAGTCACCAAATCTTGCTTCTGGTCTTTCTCCCTTTGTAGCCTGCTTGCTTCTGCACTTCGTGAGCACGCCCGAACACTCAATAGAGAAGTGTTGTACTAAGTTGTTGTTGCTTGGTCGTAGGTCGTAGGTTAGTGGTTCCTTCTCCAGGGTTCCACCATCGCGGCTTGCTCCCTTCAGCAATATTTAGTCTGCAAGTGTCTCTTCTCCTATGGATCATTAGTGAGCGTTGTGACTTCCCCTCTTGAGTTTGGTCTTAGGGTTTCGCCGTAGGGTGGTTTGTTGACTGGAAAAAGTGACGGCTCTAGCATTTTCTTGCTTGGCTTGCTGCTCCTGTACTCAGTCAATGTTGATTGTTTACTGTGTTAGTAAACTCCTTCTTCTTTGCAGCAGATGAAGGATTTAATCCTCCTTGCGTTGGTCGCTGTTCTACTGCTCGTGGGTGGTCACGTTTCAGTTAAAATTAAGGTAAGAAAAATTATTAATCTTTTATTATCCTTGCAGATTTGTTTTATTTATACAATTGTTTATTTTTGATACAAAATATTAACGTTATCGCTCTTCAGTGATCGCAGGTGTCAACCTATCCCTATGCGTGGTTGGTGCGAGGCTGTGGCGACGACTTGATCTCGAGTAAGCCTAGGATACCCCATGGAAGTTCTTCCTTATCCGGTCCCTTATGGGACATTTTTTGGTTGGTCTCCGTGGCCTATAAAACCCTTGTGGTTTTTGATTTACCTGGTTACTTGGTTCGCTGTTTTTAGTGGATATTAAAACCCTTGCTTTACGCGGGGTTTCCGGATTAGGCCGTGACTGTAAATTTTGATTTTGTTATAATTACTTGTGTATATATGTATAAATGAAAGCAGGCTGGTAAAGCCTTACTATGTAATTTTTTTTTGAAGCCACGAGTGCATTAAAAGGAGTTAGACTTTTTCAGTTTATCATCTCTATTGTACATTTTGATAATAGTAGGGTTTTTACCCTAACTCGGCGATATAAAAAAGTATTTACAGTTTTTATTATATTTTATTTACGTTGCACTTCTGTAATTTGCTGGGTTATTACTTATGTTGTATAATTGGTTGGTTAAGCTCGATGAATCAGACATGTTATTACTCTGTTGGTTCATTTCCTACGCGTTATTGCACTTAAATTTTACCCTGTAGTATTATTTAAATAATACTTGCTAGGGTATCTGTACATTGTTTTTTTTTAATATTAATTTACTTTATTATAATAGAATTTGTAAATATTGTTATATAATTTTTAACCTTCAGAACATAAAAAATTTCATGTTTTTAGTATTGTACTTATGTAACTGACAGTTACATCCTTTTAAGTACAAAATTATATTTACATAGTATTTAGTATAAAGGAGTAAGAATATTATTTCATTTATACCCAATGTTGTTCCTATAATTAGATGCATTTATTTTGTACTAAGTCTAACTATAGGTATATAATCAGATAGTATTGTATTGTTGAAATCTTATACTTCCTACACTAATAATTTATAAGAAGTACCTTCTGTATTCTATATTATCCTGTTTATGTTATAATATTAGCATTTATAAATAAAAGACATAACAACTATCTAAGTTCTATACTTGTTAACATTTTATAAAGGATAGGTGAGTAGTTGTAGATCTTGTTTAATCTTAGATAAAAAAATGAATGAAATAATTATATTACCATCCATAAATAAATTCTGAAACCTACTAGTTTATCTGTAGAGTTAAATCAAGATGTTAACTTTTCTTACTCACAGTTTAGTTGCTATACATACAGTAGTTAATTATCCTAAGCTGGAAGAAATAAACTGTGAAGTTAAAGCATTTTTATTTAATCTAACCCTACTCTATTTCAACTCATAAATCCTTTTCTTTTGGTTTCAAAATAAGTAGTAAGATTACAGAAATGAATGCAGTATAGAAACTGTTTATCTACAAAAACCCACTACCAAAACATACTACTGTTAGTATAATGACATAGTTTCCTTTCCTTTTCGAATGACCTGTCATTCAGTCTAAGGCTAACACCATTCTATGGACAGGATAGTAATTTTCTGATAACAAATGAAAGAAAACATTTATTATTCAAGCTAACATCTTATTCTATATCTGCATCATATTTTCTTCATTTAAATACACCACCTGTGCTAGAGTGCGATCTGGATTACTCAAGATGGGGAAAAACACAGGTAGGATTTGTTTATCATCAAGAATAATTTCATTACTAAACTAACTAAGATATTTTATCCTCTAGGTTTCACATCATAAACTACAACTGCATCATTCAATCACACACAGATAATAACACAGAAATTTAATAAATAGCAGAACCTGTTCTTAAAGCTTGGTCGACAACAGCAATGGGAGGCCACTCCTCCCTACCAACTCCTGGAGAGCGCTCAAACAACAATTCCTCAGGACCCTTGAGCTTGCTCTGGTTTCCTTGGATGGAACTAGGTGCAACAAATAATCAAGTACTAGTCCTGAGACTCAATACCAGTCCTGAATGTATCAGTCAATTGTCTCAGCTAGCAAGCTGTATCAGACCAAGTTACTGCAGTTTATCTCTCAAAACACCTTCCTTACAGTTTTCCCTTTTCCCCAATGAATTCCTTGAAGTGCATTCCTCCTGAATGATTCTTCTCCTGGAAAATATCTGAGCAGCCCTAGCTCTCAACATTGGGTACTTTTAAAAGATTGCCTAGGTCTTTTTGGGTTAGTTGTCATTAATTGAGCCACCTGCTCTGATCCCACTTTCTTAGGGGATCATGACCCCAAATGTAGGGAAGTTGCCACCTGCAACATAGGAAGTGTTTGAGGATGCTGCCACTTGTATTTTTCTCTCCACCTAGTTCCTTCCACCAGTTTGACCAGTAACAATCTTATTAACATCTCTCCCAAGCTATTGTCTCCACTTTCTATTTATTAAAAATAAAATATTTCAGAATTACATTCCACTTCTTTTGACTTTGTTGATTCATCAGTTTCCACTTAGCATTAAATTTAACATAATGTCTTAGGAAATCAAATTAAAACAAATAAAATTATTTTACAAAATTGGGGTATGTGACAACTATGTCTCAGTTTCTCCTCTGTTTCTTGTGCTTTTCACAGCCTTTGTCCCAACTCCTTTATCTTCTTATCAACAATCAGTTCTATCCACAACTAAGCACTTTCATCATATGGCTCAACAAATTATTGTTCATAGATCTAATGTCTTCAATAGTGCCACTTAACTCTTCCAGCTTCCTTTTTGTTTCTTCTTTAATTTCTAAAGGTGTCCTGAGTTTCCCTTCACTGACCTTGGCTTGCAAATATTGAATTAATTTAGCTAACTTAACGACTTTCCTTTCTGGAGAGTCATCCTCATTAAGATGAGGTTTTGGAAAATATGTCATATACTTCTTCCACATATTTCTGTAGTTTTAGGGTTTGTTGTTAAGCATTTTCGTCTTCTTGCTTCAAGAGATCACTTCTAGAGGTTGTTGTTTTTTCTACCATTTTTAGTTCCAGCTCTCTCTTGATATTCTTTTTTTGTTCCATCTTTAATCTGGAACATTATTCTTGTAGATTTTTCTTTTCATTCTGACTGTTATACCACTTAGTTTTAGTTGCCTCATGTCTCCACCTGATTTCTTGTGCATTTCATATAGTTCACTTATCAGCAGATGTGACAGAGTAAGATTAACATGGCTTACCGTCTTCTATATATCTTAAGGAAAATTCATAGCTCCATATTAGATGTTCATGATTGGTGTGATTATGTTCCTTTTGTTAGGCCGCCTTGATGGATCTTTGAACTCTCCAAATATATCTCTAAGGGTATTTTCTTAGTGATTTTCTTCTCTTCCCTTGTTTATAGGATTAATTTTTTCATCTCTACTGAATTTTCTTCAATCTTTAGTATGGATTCTTCATGCATGGTTGCAAGTTCTTAAATTTGATCCTTTATATCCACTCTTTCCATAGCTTCATCAAGTTTATTTTGGGTCTCTACCCCAATTTGTTCTATCTCGATTATTTTCAATGTTTGACTTGACTTAGGTTTACTCATTTTCCTTTTCTTCCTGGATGTCCCTTTTGACGGAGCTACTTATTTTATCTTTTCAAACTATAGTGATTTGTGCAAATTTGTCATATCCTTGTTCATAAGAGGTCCTTGTGTTGGCATACCCATCCTCTATGGGTGTAAATATAATTAATTGTTCCCGTTGTTGGGTGTATTCTTCTTCTAACAAAATGTTTTTCCATTCTAGATCCCAATATTGAACAATCTATTCAACATCTTCTTTAGAACAAATATATCTAGTAGTAAACCATCATTTTTCAGGAGCCCTTTTGGCATGAATGTATGAATGATGCATTCCAATCCTAAAACACACAAATTCATTGAATGCATCCATTGTTTGAGGTTGTATTCGTGGATTATTTTTTAGAATACCTCTAATATCTTCTCGGTACAAAAATAAATTAATATTGTTGTCCTTCTATCTTTATGAAACTGTGGAAAACCACAAGTTTGTATACCTAGCTACTTGGAAGGGTTTTCTATTCTTGTCAAAGAAATGCCTCCCTTTTGGTTCCTCCAACCTGCGAGAGAAATAAAAATTAAAATATAGGTAAATTGAAAAGGGTTTCCATGTAATTTTCGATAAATTCGTTCAACAGGAAAGTGGACTAGCTCATTTGTATTCATGCGACACACTTTTCAGTAGCCGCAATAATTGTTTTTGATACTTGTTCATGATGAATTTTCCCTGCATCATCCTTTATCTGTGCGACTGAGAACCCTCCTCTTACTTGCTAAGTCCCATCTTTCTCAGCCATCTTTCTTCCCAAATCCTTTTCTTGAATTTTATTCGTGAGAAGTATTATTTCTTCTCTAGTGGAGGGAAATCTAGTGATTGATTTTATTAACTTGGCATCAATGGAAATTGGTATGTCCATCGATAGGAACCCATCATCTTGAACATACTTTTAATGGTGGGGTTTTTCCAAAGAATGGAATTTCCAAAAGATTTAGTATCCCTTTTTTCACTAATCCTTCTACCCAAGTTTGAACTTCCATGAAAACAGGCGCCTTGGAGTATGGACTAAATCTTTTGTTCAAATACATATCCTTATCCAAACCAAGAATTTTTTCTTTATCAATGGCATCGTAGTCTGTAAGTTGTCCATATAGACCTTCTCCAACTATCATCCCTTTGGTACCCTTTCATGATGGAACTTCTAGGTCTTAAGAGTTAGGGAGATTCACATATGGTGCATCTATATTTCTGGAAGGAATGTAATCACAAATATATTCAACGAACTTTGAGGAGGATGCACCAGATGTTAGGATGGATTTTTCCATCATGTCTTCGAATGGATTCTTTGATGTGTATTTCCTTTTGGGGGCCATGGATTCAATCTTCAGTCTCCTCTTTACAATGTCTCAACAATCACATGTGGGTTTCTCCCTCTTGTATCATTAAATCATTATGTGCTTTGTGGGATTACCTAGATTTGGTCCTTTTCGAGAAAATAAAAACATCGAGTTTCTCAAAAATTGATTGATTTGGTCCATATTCAGTTAACCATATACATTTATTCAATGTTGATGCCACCTAGGATTAATTTCCACTACTAGAACTTATTTATAGATTTGACGCTCCATTATTTTCTGTTGTAGTATACTTGAGCACATATATCTTATTGTGACTGGTTTTTATACTTGTGGATCAGTCTCGAGGAGAAGTGCAAACTGATTTGTCATCTGGACTTCCCATTTCCTTGGGAGACTCTTAATTAACAATTTTTTTTCTCCAGATCATACGCTTTGTTTGATTTAAAATATTGTTTTTAAAGGGATCTATCGAACCATCCTCATCTATATTCTTTCTCCAAACCTATTTTGACCTACATTTTCCAATTTTATGAACAAATTTGTTACACTTGTAACAAGTCAAGATTTTACAGTTCTTCCTAGTATGTCCAGTTTTTGCGCACCTCTAACACAAAGTAATTTCGCTTGGTTCATTTAGTTTCTTGATGCCCAATACCTTTTTTTCTATGTCATTCTTGTATTTCATGCCAAACCTGTTAGGAGACAACCATTTCTTGCTTAATATCTCTTTTAATCATTCTATTATTTTGGTAAACCTATCATTTGTCTTGAGTTGAGCTTGCAGTTTTTCAATTTTGTATTCCTTTTCCTTCACATGTTTTTCCTTTTCATCAAGTGAATTTTTGTGTTTGAGATTTCTTCTTTGAGCATGAATATTTCGTGTTGTTCACCTCGAGCTTTGCTCTGGTGTTCATTGATCATTTTGCAGGTTTCATCACTTTGTTGTTGAAGTTTCTAGAGTTGTTATTTTAGTGATAGAATTTCTTCAGTTGACTTAACTGTATATTTCCTATTATATTGCTCTATACCTTCCAATTTATTTCTTAAAAGCATGATCTCCTTGGAATTTTTTTGATTTTTTGTCAATGCTTGCTTTAATTTGTCTTCTAATGCATCTATCTTAGGTTTCTCGGATTTGCATTGTTCATCCATTTCTTCGTAGCTTTAGATGTACTAGTAGGAGCTCCTTTAGTTTATGATTTTCCTCCTGGTGTGTTCTCATCCTGAATCGGGTCCATGAATAGTACATTCCTTGAACTGTCATTCTCTTCTTCATTTGAAGCACTATTCTCCTCGGTGTACATGATTTTCTTCTTCCTTTGAAATTTTTTCTTGTTCACATCCTTCTTTTGCGGAAGCTTGCCTCTTCGTTCTTGATATTCTGACTCTTCTTCACTTTCACTTTCTCAGTTTTCTTCATAGGTGCACTTTGAGGCAAAATGCCCAATTCTAGCACATTTTAAACATTTAAAATGTAGTTTTCCTTTGTACTTACCTTGTCCTGTTTTCAGTATTCTTACAAAGTTGGCCTCTTCTTCATTTTATAGACCATTTTTATTCATGCATTCACTTATGCTAGATTTTGGATTCCTTGTTACTTTAAACACAACTTCTTTCCTGGATACATTCTCAAGCTTTGGTCTCATTTCATATGATGTGAGAATTCCATATAGTTCATCCTTTTTTAGATTATCCAAATCACTTCTGTCTTCTAAAACTGACACTTTCGGATTGAACCGTGTGGGAATATTTCTCATGATATTTTGCAGAACTGACTTCTCTTGAATCGTAGCTCCAAGTCTTGTTCTAGAGTTTACTATCTCGTCCACTCTCAGAAAGTATGAGGCAACATATTCTTCCTCCTTTATTTTGAGAGTTTCAAACTATGCTAAGAGTGTTTTCAATTTGTCCTTTCTGACTTTGTCATCACCTTAATATATACTTCTTAGTTTATCCCAGACTTCTTTCAATGTGGTGCACTACATTACTTTGGTGAACTCAACATCATCTAGCCTGCACAATATGTAATTATTTTCCAGAGCATTCCATTCATATTGTTTTCTATTATCTGGATCAATCATCGCAGTTCTGGAGGATGTGTGTTCACCATCTTCTTATGGCCCATATACAAATTTTAGGAATTCATAACCATCTTCCACTAATTTCCAAACATCCATTCCAAGTGATTGCAAATATACTTCCATTTGGATTTTCCAGAAAGTATAGCTTGAGCCATAAAATCTTGGATCCCTATTGATGTTCTTGCTTATCCATCTCTGCATTGCATCAGTCTTCTAGATGTTAGTCTATTTACTAAATACACCTTCTCTAATACCAATTGTTGGTATTAAATTATTACTGAGAGGGGGGGGGTGAATCAGTAATAACACAAATATGTATATTTTTTCTTCTGCATATTTTCACAAATTTAAAACTTTTCACCATCCACAAGAACAATCAGAACAAAGCACAAATACTTGAGAATAAATGTATATCTATCAATATATTCACATAATTATGTTACTAGGAGATTACAGTCTCCAAACATGAGCACCCACTCATTTCAAGTGTAAACCCGATCCTAAGTACAATATGCGGGTTGTTGGAACCGACCTACACCAACTTCAATATTTGTAAGCACCAAATCACGATCTTTAGGAACCTACCTGAACATATATCTGTCTGACTATGCAAACTGGATCTTGCAGGTTCAATATTTGACCCGTGGAAAAATGTTCTCTTTGGTTGTGGAAGCACCAAATTTCGTTTCTTCTCCAACACTAACTCGAAGGAGGCTACGAACCCCTAATTTTTATCTACATCAACAGAAAGGATGATTCCAAACCTTGATTATATTATCCAGCACCTACTAGAAGGAGGCTACAACCCCTTTCTCCTTGCCCTGTTCGACCTCTCATCTATGAAATATGATTGTACAGAAAACTAGGGAAATACCTTTTCTTCAAAATATGCAACTGCTGCAATCTTTTGATTTGCATTTGAGTATTAGTGTATGAACAGACAGTTGCCAAAAAATACGATGTGCAAAAATAACTGCAATCTACATCTTTTTAGTTGATCTGCATTCTGTGTCTAAATAGATTTTCCAGCCCAGTTACTTTTGATGTTTTGCATTCTGCATCTTTACTAAGAAACAACTTTGCACATCCAAGATACAAGTATCTTCTTTATTTGAGAATTTATGAATTGTTCATCACTTACTTAATTGCACACTGTAGCTCTGCTACATGAAGATACTCTCTTTGATCAATGAGCCATTGATACCGCAAAGAAATTTTGAATCTTGTCAGACATTTATCTCAAATCTTCATTTATACAAGCTCACTTCACCTCATCGATCTCTTTCTTATTTATAATTGTCTTGACTCAAGAAATGTGTCCACTTGGTGAAGTCTTTTAACTTCAGATAACTCCCCACTAGATTGTGTCTTCAACAAGTTAGCATCTGCGTCGGTGTGCCACTTTTCGCAATTCATCTTTGTGTAGTGTATGTTGCACATATTCCAACATATTTGTGAGGCTTTTACACACATTGGTTTGTTACTTCTGTTGCTTTACAAATCTTTGTACCACATACCATATTCTCTGTGGGAATTTTACACAGAATTTTGTTTCTCTTTATTCATAAGTCATACAAATGGTATTTCCACATTTGTGCATTTTCAATGTTCTTCTATATTTATGATTATGTGCGCATTTGTGACCAATGTAGAACTTACATACATATTTGTTTATTTTTTATTTGACACACACTTTTATATTAAGACATACAAAGAACATACAGGAGCATCAATGTCACATTTATCATTACTTAGAATTATATAATGTGTTAGTACATCACCTTCATATTTGAAATCAATGACAATACATCAACAATAACCAACCATGGTTCACTATAGACAACCATGTTTGAATATAGTCACCCATATATAGATAATAATCAACCATGGTACACTATGGTCAAACTTATTCTACCATCATTTGTCACCCATATACAGACAATAATCAACTGATCCAGAGGATTATTCATCTTTAATTTACACTGATCCAATATGGTACAATAGTTATTAATCTATGGTTCAAAGAACATAACACATGTATGTTCCACACATATGCTAAAAATAGTGGTGACATATCACACCTGCTGCGACAGACATATCACACTGCTGTGACAGACTTAGCTGCGACAGACTTATCACTTGCTATGATAGACTTTGTTGCGACAGACTTATCACCTGTTGTGACATACTTATCACTTGCTATGACAGACTTAGCTGCGACAGACTTATCGCTTGCTATGACAGACTTATCACTTGATGTGACAGACTTAGCTGCGACAGACTTATCACTTGCTGTGACAGACTTAGCTGCGACATACTTATCGCACTTGCTGCGACATCGAAAAGTTAGTGGTGACATCAAACGGTTACGTTACGTGTGACGCTATGGTATGGTGCAACATATGTGCGTAACGGCCATTGCAACGTGTTGTGAGTCAACATGTGTGTGGAGTTAGTTGCAACGTTTCAGGGATATGGAACATCGTGGTAACATAATGCTTTTGCAGTGACTTGGCTGAATTGCATGGTTCAGCTTAGCGTATGGTTGTAACAATAATAAAAAAGATAACAGCTGAGATGATGGAATCGAATCAGTTACTTATCCCTCCCGCTAAATGCTTAAATAGGGGATTCTGGCCGCAGTGAAGGGGAGAGAGGATTCAGCTTGTTTAGAAGGCAGCGCATCATTTCTCTGTTATAAGAAGCTTGGAGAATTTGCCGTAAAGTGTTGAAATGCTATGGAAGTCGACTTTCTCTGTTATATTTTAGCTTTCTTTGCCTTTCGAAGGCTAAATGTAATTTCTAGAAGAGAGGTCTTAAAGATTTTGTACAACATTCTGTTTACAGTTGCTGAAGTTGTTTCCAGAACCATTTTGTACCATTTTAAAAAAGATTAATTGGATCGGTACCCATTGGAGAGGGACCCGGAGACGTAGCCCAGTGGAGGGGGTTAACTCCGTTATCAACTTCTGTTTGTGACGCTCTGATTCTGTGCTTTTTATATATGTTTATCAGTTTGTTTTCCATCTGTTTTCAGTATTTAATTTCTGTTAATGTTGTTCCATTAATTAACCTGCTGAACGCATTCTTTTAACACA
>LPNX011076829.1:15935-34821 GCA_001517045.1 Pseudotsuga menziesii
GCGAGCACATAAGATAAGAACAAACCTAGCAATAGTTTCTGCAGGACAAATGAAGAGGCTGGTAAATGCTAGTAAGAATTTTGTGTTAATGATGGTTAAGGTAAAGAATGATGAGATCTCTAAATCTTTTGAAGGATGTGATCCTAAACAGAAATATGAACTAATTGAAATTATTTCTGAGTATGATGATTTGTTTCAAGATCCGAAAGGGTTACCACCAAAGAGGGAGATTCAGCATGAGATACATTTGCAGCAGGATGTGCCACTCCCGAACATAGCCATGTATCAGATGTCTGTAATGCAGAATGAGGAGATCAAGAAGCAGGTTTAGGAGCTGATTGAGAAGGGGGTCATCCGGCCAAGCACTTCTCCTTGTGGCTCTCCTATAGTCTTGGTTCCAAAGAAGGATGGGTCGTGGAGGATGTGTATTGACTACAGGGCCCTTAACAAAATCACCATTAAAAACAGGTATCCTCTTCCTCGCATTGATGATTTGCTTGATCAGTTGAAACATGCCATTTATTTTACAAAATTGGATCTGCGTAGTGGGTATCATCAAATCCGTGTTGCTGAAAATGGTGCCTGGAAAACAACGTTTAAAAAAAAATAGGGTTTGTATGAATGGCTTGTAATGTCTTTTGAGCTATGTAACGCTCCTGCTACTTTCATGCGGGTCATGAATGATGTCTTTCGACCATTTATTGATGATTTTGTAATAGTATATCTGGATGATATCCTAGTGTTTAGCAAAATCTGGGGGGAACACATTGTACATTTGAAGAAAGTTTTAGATGTACTGAGGAAGGAGAAGCTTTATGTAAAAATGTCTAAATGTGAGTTTGCTAAAACTTATTTAGTATATCTAGGCCATATTATTGGTGGAGGCCACCTGCGAGTGGACCCAGCCAAGGTTGCTGTCATTGTAAACTGGCCACGGCCTAACACCGTTACTGAAATCAGAAGTTTCCTGGGTGCGGTTCAGTATTGGAGGAAATTCATTTCTGGATTTTCTTCCATTGCTGCTCCATTACATGCATTGACAAGTGTTAAAGAAATTTTCCAGTGGGGAGGCAAGCATCAGAGAGCCTTCGACACCTTGAAGGAAAATATTAGCACAACACCAGTTCTAACGTTACCAAATTTGCAGCAGCCATTTGAGATCGAAACCGATGCCAGCGGGTTTGCCATGGGAGCAGTTTTGATGCAAGGAAGGAAGCCAGTCTGTTACCATCTAGAGACATTCTCTAATGCGGTAAGTAACTATCCGACTTATGACAAAGAGTTGTATGCTTTGGTACAGAGTGTGAAGAAGTGGAAACATTATATCATGGGAAAAGAAATAGTCATACATACTACTATCCACCTTTGATTAAGCACAAATCCCCATCTTGATGCCACCTTTTCATTCGTGAATTTACCATCTGGATATTCCACCTTTATTTCCTTAATTTCCCATATCAACAGGTCTGACTAACAGAGCACGCACAGTCTATCCTCGTTTTTGTGAAGTAGAAAAGGTGAGAGCTGAGATATAACTGGACCAATGGAATATCCAGCCTGTTTAAAGATAAGAGTTAAGGTCTGAGGCAAAGGTATGGAAAGAGGAAAGAGATAGTAGCTAGAAGGTAGTTAAAACCCTATATTTATTCTCCCAAATGGACCAGCCAGGATCTTTTTCAGCCACTTCAATATTTACAATCTCAAACTAAAGTACAACAAAGTAGGCATTTAAGATGGATGGGATTCTTACAATAGTTTCATCTCGTAATTAAGTACACAAAGGGAATTCATAACAAGGTAGCAGACATGTTATCAAGGCCACCTATGAATGCTTCAATCATTCTTCAGAACAGTTCATTAACACATGAAAGTTACATTGAACAGTATGCAGAAGATAAAGATTTAAAGAAAGTATATGCATCATTAACCCATGGTAAACAGGAAGAGAACTATTTTGTGCATGATCAGCTCTTGTATCATCTCGGTAAACTCTGTATTCAAGAGAAAGAAAGAGTGCATGTGATCTGAGAGGCACATAGTTCATTGATTGCAGGACATTTTGGAGTAAGTAAAACATTGTTTGTATTGCAGAATCATTGTTATTGGCCTCAGATGCAAGAAACTGTAGCTAAATACATAAGAGGCTGTGTTATGTGTGCAACGAGTAAGCCTAGCAATAGGAAATTGGGTTTGTACACACCTCTTCCATTTTCTTCTCGTCCTTGGGAAAGCATTTCTATGGACTTTGTAGGAGGACTACCTATGTCTAGAAAAGGGCATGATTATATATATGTTGTTGTGGATAGATTCAGCAAAATGTGTATCTTAATGCCATGTAACAAACAGATCACTGCTAAACAAATAGCTCATCTATTCTTTCAGACTGTTTGGGTACATTTTGGGCTACCCATGTCTATTGTATATGATCGGGATTCCCGGTTCTTGGGAGAATTCTGGTCGACTTTATGGGAGCTTATGGACACTAAACTGAAGAAAAGTACAACTTTTCATCCATAGACCGATGGGAAAATAGAGGTAGTAAACAAGACAGTGGTTCAACTGCTTAGAGGATATTGTAGTAAGCATCCTAAACTCTGGGATGAGCAGTTGCAGTATATACAGCATGCCTACAATCATGCAGTTCATTCTTCCATGAAAAAATCTCCTTTTGAAACTTGTTTTGGTTATCTGCCAAAAACACCGATGGACTTCTCTTTTGGCAAAGATGCAGTGGATGGACATCATGATGCAGATAAAGCGCTAAGGTTCATTCAGAGAATCCAAGCAGTACAGCAGGAAATTCAAGAACAGTTGGAGAAGAGCCAGGCATGACAAGCATCGAGTTGATCATCAATTTCAGGTTGGTGACAGAGTTTGGTTACATATTACCAAAGAAAGGATGAAAGGTGAAGGTAAAAAGCTTAAACCTATCCAGTATGGTCCTTTTGAGATCTTGGAAAAGATCGGTACTAATGCTTTTCGCTTGAATTTACCTCCATACATGCAAATTTATTTAGTTGTCAATGTTGAGAATCTTAAATTGTATGAGCCTCCTATGATCATGGATGAGGAAATTATCATGCAAATTCCTTCAGTTGATGATATGGAACTTGAATATATGAATGAGTTGCACGATGATGTTATTCTTGACAAAAATGTAAGGACTTCATGAAGGGGGAATGCTGAGTACCTTCGAGTGGGGCTTAAGGGCATGCATCCTAGCAAAGCAAGATGGATGGAGATTGGAAAAGTGAGGGAGCTATACCCTCACTTACTTGCAGAATAATTCAGGCTTTTGGTGGTCCAAAAGCTCTCCAATGGGGAGGAATGATCCGAAGGATTATTCATCTTTAATTTACACTAATCCAATATGGTACAATAGTTATTAATCTATGGTTCAAAGAACATAACACATGTATGTTCCACACATATGCTAAACATAGTGGTGACTTATCACACCTGCTGCGACAGACATATCACACTGCTGTGACAGACTTAGCTACGACAGACTTATCACTTGTTGTGACAGACTTTGCTGTGACATACTTATCACCTGCTGCGACAGACTTATCACTTGCTGTGACAGACTTACCACTTGTTGTGACAGACTTTGCTGTGACATACTTATCACCTGCTACGACAGACTTATCACTTGCTGTGACAGACTTAGCTACGACAAACTTATCGCTTGCTGTGACAGACTTAGCTGCGACAGACTTATCACTTACTGTGACAGACTTTGCTGCGACAGACTTATCACTTGCTATGACAGACTTATCACTTGCTGTGACAGACTTAGCTGTGACAGACTTATCGCTTGCTGTGACAGACTTATCACTTGCTATGACAGACTTAGCTGCGACAGACTTATCACTTGTTGTGACAGACTTAGCTGCGACATACTTATCGCACTTGCTGCGACATCGTGAATTTAGTGGTGACATCAAATGGTTACATTACGTGTGACGCTATGGTATGGCGAAACATATGTGCATAACAGTCATTGCAACGTGTTGTGAGTCAACATGTGCGTGGATTTAGTTGCAACGTTTCGGGGATATGGAACGTCGTGGTAACATAATGCTTGTGTAGTGACTTGGCCGAATTGCATGGTTCAGCTTAGCGTATGGTTGTAACAATAATAAAAAAGATAACAGCTGAGATGATGGAATCGAATCAGTTACTTATCCCTCTTGCTAAATGCTTAAATAGGGGATTCTGGCTGCAGTGAAGGGGAGAGAGGATTTAGCTCATTTAGAAGGAAGCGCATCGTTTCTCTGTTATAAGAAGCTTGGAGAATTTTCCGTAAAGTGTTGAAATGTTGTGGAAGTCAACTTTCTCTATTATATTTTAGCTTTCTTTGCCTTTCGAAGGCTAAATGTAATTTCTAGAAGAGAGGTCTTAAAGATTTTGTACAGCATTCTGTTTACAGTTGTTGAAGTTGTTTCCAGAACCATTTTGTACCATTTTAAAAAAGATTAATTGGATCGGTACCCATTGGAGAGGGACCCGGAGACGTATCCCAGTGGAGGGGGTGAACTCCATTATCAACTTCTGTTTGTGACGCTCTGATTCTGTGCTTTTTATATCTGTTTATCAGTTTGTTTTCCATCTGTTTTCAGTATTTAATTTCTATTAATGTTGTTCCATTAATTAACCTGCTGAACGCATTCTTTTAACACAAACTTTTAATGCACACAAGTTGAGGTCTGACAGATCATCAACCATGGTAAACTATGGTCAAACTTATTCTACCATCATTTGTCACCCATCACCAACCATGCTCAATGATAGTCAAACATAGTAAACCTTAGCTAACCAAAGTCAACCATACACAACTAGGCTTTTGAGAGATAACCATAGTTAATCATGCTCCACTAAAGTTAACCATGATAAACTAAAGTCAACCATGGTTTATTAAAATTAAACATAGTTAACCAACATTTGAAACCCTATGTCTACTATGGGTAATGATTGTTAAACATGGTCAACCTTAGATAACTAAATTAAACCATAGCTTACTAATGTCAACCATGGTTATATAAATTCAACCATGGTTCACTAAAGCCAATCATGTTCAAACAATATTCATCCATGGTTAACTATGATTAGACATAGTCAACTATTTTCAAACATTGTCAACCATAGTCAATAATGGTTGACTAAAGTCAACTACAAAAACTTGATTCTATGACTAATAACCATAATCAACCATGGTCAATCACATTTAGACATGGTCACACATAAACAACCATGGTCAACCAAATAATCCATAGTAAACCAAAGTCAACCACAAACATTCATGTTTAAATATAGTCTATCCATAGTCAAACATGGTGATCCTTAATAAAAAATAGTAAACCATGGCACTTGATTAACCATGGTCAACCATGGTTCACCAAAGTCAATCATTGTTAACCAAACTCAACCATAGTTAGCCATGGTTCACTATACTCAACCATAATTAACTAAAATTAACCATGATCAAACAATGATTAACAATGTTAAACAATGGCCAAACTTATTCAACCATCATTTGTCACCTATCACCAACTATGCTAACCGTAGCTAACCAAAGTCAACCTTAACTAATCAAATTCAACCATACCCAACCAAGGTTCACTAAAGTCAACCATGGTGTTTACTATGGTCAAAGTTAATTAACCATCATTTGGTACCTTTTTCTAGTTGGATCAATGATGGTCATACATGGTCAACCTTACTTGACTAAAGTCAACTATATCAATCATCGTTAACTAAAATCAACTGTGGTTCACTAAAATCAACCATGATCAAAGAATAATCACCCATGGTTAACTATGGTCATACATTGTCAACTATGTTCAAACATAGTCAACCATAGTTAACTAAAGTTAACTACATCCAAACATGGTTAATGACATGCAAACATGGTCAATGAAATTCAAACATGGTCACCATAGTCAAACATTGTAAACTTAATTTTCTTTCTTATTTTTCAACATTGTAAACATGGTCACCATAGTATGAGTCACAAGAATCCAAGGTTATTTTTCTTTCTTTTCCTAGCTAGATTTCCTTCCTCACGTGAGAGGTGGGGATGGTTGTCAACTTTTCTTTAATAGCTTGGTAAAGGTAATGTTTATTCTTTCACCTTCTTCTTGTTTTTTTTTCTCAAAAATTTAGCATATGATGAGGTTGCCAATTTTTTTGTTGAATAACATACCTTCTTGACGTCATTTGCTGGCTCCCCTGAGTTATGGTCTGCTTCCTTTGGGTCTCTCTTTTAGTCCCCTTCTTCCTGTACATCCTCATCCTCAATTTCCACATCCTCTGTTATTACCTCATCTTCCTCTTCTACTTCCTCTTCTGTTGTCACAACATCCTCTTCTTCGTATTCTTCTTTTGTTTCTTCTTCTGGAGCTACTTTCTCATGATTTCCTTGGGGTTTAGAGAGATCGTCCACTTTCCTTCATTATTCCCCATCATCATTTCCTTTAGATTTCTCAGGACTTCAAATCTATTTTGAGTCAATTTGGAATGTTCATCACACGATACCTTTGAATGATGTACTTCCTTATGCTGAGGGATTTGTCGTCTGATCTAAACCCACTTAAAGCTTTCCTTTTGATTAAGAGGGTCTTTCTATTTTATTTGAGAGTGGCTATGGAAACCATTATCGACCTCCTTAAGGTCTGGTTGTGGAGTAGTGGGCTATTGTAGTTTCATATAGGTCTTGGCAAAGTTCGCATAGATATTAATGTAGTCTAGGGATTTCTTATGAGACCACCTTTCTCTATTAATCTACATAAATTTCAACAAACATGTTTCCAGTTCAACTTCAAAAGAAATTCATGTGCACAGGAAAAAATGTTTCATTTTGATTATGGTCTGTCAATAAATGTTCCTAACTTATCCTCAATATCTCTTACAGTGCCTTCATCCCAAAAGATTAATGACAAATGAGACAATTTAACCCACATAGGGAATGTGGTTATCTCCTACTGTGGATTAAATTCTAGTGGCCGGGGAGCTAGATACAAGCCCTTAGAACCCCATGAAGTATGGTCCAGAGCAAAAAATCAAATCTTGAGATTCCTTATTTGGGAATAAAAAAACAAATGCCCTCAACATCTAGGAGAAAAAGATGCATGATTTTGTATTTTGGGGACCCAGACTTCACGTGTCCATACTTCAACTACTTTGGGGCTAGGCCAAATGCCCAACAACTTCCCGACCAATGCTCTTTCAGACAATAAAAGGGATTTTATTCTCAGCTCCTCAATAGAAAGCTCTAACTATGGTATTTCCTCTAATCGTTTAAAAAAAAATTGGTGAAAATTTTGCGGTCTTGGTTATGAATTGAGGGCACCGACAAGGGTTTTAAACGCTTCATTCTGGAGCCTCCTCCCTACCCATTATGTGTCTTGGGATGAAGATGGAGAATGCATCCACAACCAAATTACCAAGCAACAAATTTGGTTCAAGATTTCTTAGGTCGACACAGATGACACATGAAGTTCCCTCGGTTCGATAACATGTAGTTTAGTGCATAGTCTAGACAACTTGCAATCCAAACACAAATAACTCCACCAAGGTCTAAAAAACACTATGTGAATCATGAGAGAGGTGTCAAAACATAAAATCTGGTTCTAGAGTTGTTGGATTTGCAAGTTTTTCCAAGTGGACGACTAGGAAACCCTAGTTGCATCCCCTTTGTATTATTATTATTTTTATTAATGATTTATTTATTTATTATTTCTCTTTTATATATATGTTTTTATTTACTAATTTATCTATTAAAAATGATTGATATAATTTATTAAAAATGCATTAAATGTGAACAACACTCTAAAAATTAATTATTAAAAATAGTTGATATACTTTTATTATTTTATGTTTTTTCTTTATAATTATCTATTATATTTTTATTTTTTATTTTTTAGTCATAATTATTTATTTTCATTTTTTAAAGCTCTTATCCATCTAGTTTCTTTAACGCATCTATTTATCCATCTAGTTTCTTTAACGCATCTATTTACTATATATTTTATAGGTCTATTAGATTGGGCTATTTTCATGATAATAATTTGAAGATAGAACCCGTGATTGTAATTGTAACACTACATCCATTTACAATTTATTCTACAAGTTTATTAGGTCTACTAGATTGAGCTATTTTCATGATGTGATTGTAATTGTAACACTATATCCATTTACAATTTATTCTACAAGTTTATTAGGTCTACTAGATTGAGCTATTTCATGATGTGATAGTGATTGTAACACTAAATCCATTTATCGTCTACAAGTTTATTAGGTATATTAAATTGAGTTATTTTCATGATGTGATTGTGATTGTAACACTATATCCATGATTGTGATTGTAACACTATATCCATTTATCATCTATTCTAGATACCTATTAGATTGGGCTATTTTCATAATAATAATTTGAAAGCTAAACCTGTGATTGTGATTATAACAGTACATCCATTTACTATCTATTCTACAAGTCTATTACTATTAGGTCTATTACATTAGGCTATTTTTACTACTAGGTCTATTATATTAGGTCATCCTTATCTAGATTGCAGATTCCCTCCATCCAATGGGCAATGAGCAAAGTCACTCTGCTTCTTGCCCGTTGAATAGAGAGAATCAACAATCAAGATAAGCTCAGGCTAATAATACTACATTCATTTATCTAATAACACTACATTCATTTATCTAATACCCTATTAGATTGGGCTATTTTCATGATAATAATTTGAAGACAGAAACTGTTATTGTGATTGTGTTAGTAGTTAAAGAACTTCAGCTTCTTTCAGTAGTTCTTACATTCTAACATTCTAGGTGATTCGATTGATTGACAGTGATTCTTACATTCTGCCATTGATTGAATTGGAACCTCCTTGAGCTATGGGTTTACTGGGATGTCACTAGCCCTTCTATTTTGAGGTCTGTCTTCAGTTCTTGATTTGTTTGGCCCTGCCCCAGTCGTTTGCTTCCCCACTAGTAGGCGGCCAGTGCCACCCTTTCATCCGCATAACAGGAATAAGATGGTGGCTAACATCATCTGGAAGACGATACGGAGAAAAGGTACGGTAAGAAAAGCAAAGCAGCAGGATTGAACCTATGATAGAACAGGCGATGCTCAATTTTCCAATTACAGCGAACCAGGACATGCGTATCCTATTCTTTTTCAGACCAAATCCGTGTGAGTGAGACGAACGATGGAGATGGTTTTGAGTAAAACAAAATGAAAACTCCCAAAAATAGGAAATAACTTGGCTTTTGGCTTCTGCGCAGCTGTCTGGACAGCAATTGGCCAATCTGCGTGCTGCTTCAGTGCACTGATCAACGTTGTTTTCGAAGTTCATTGTTATCCATCTTGCCGCGATTCTGGCCTCATAAAGGACGCAGAGTGACGTGTAGATTTTATTCATTTCACCGTCTCGATTTGCAAATTGCAGTACTCCCTCGAACCCTAATCTTTATGGATATTTCTTCAGTTTATGATTGGGCTTCCGACAATTGGGCGCTGCACGAATCAGCCCACCTCTGTGTACAATCGAGTTCAACCAATGAACATACTTAAAAAATCTATGAACCTGTAAGCTTGTGATTCCCGGATCCTCTTAATTTTTCACTCTTTTGTTGTTCTCTCTGGTCCAATCGAGAATCGAATATCGGGTGATCGGATGCAATTATTTGGGCTGAAACTCCATCAGTGCCATCTGTATATGATAGTCAAGGATACAATCTGATTTGTTTTTCAGTACATTTGTCTGTCTCCGAATTGTAAGCCGATAAAAAAAAGGTTCTAATCACTAAATATCTTTAGATTCAGGCAACCATGAATCGCTGCCGATTCCAATCACAGTCATTCTTACTCAGCATGAAGAACTCTCGACATAGCAGAGTCGTGCCCGAAAGTGAATAGACGATAAACACGACCATGCAAAAGGTGCCGAATATAAAAGTTAAAGAAATGAAATTTTATTCATTCCCTGGTCACACCTGTCACCCTTTCCCATATTGATATTAGGTCAAATTGCACATATAACCACCCAAAAACTAGAGTCGTCTATGGGACTATTTTTCCACATTTTTTTTGGCTGGTTTTTACTAGTTTTTTTTTAATGATTTTTAACTAAATTTTCGAAATTTGCAAAAACATTGCTAGATCTTACAGAATGTGGATGTTTGGGGTTCTGGTGTGGTCTGATTTTATTTCTGCACTTAAAATCACCCAACAAACAACAAAAATTACAAGATTTTGTGAGTTAAATTCACCCGACCACTGAAAATCAGCCAGTCCCCTAGTTAGGCAACTCCCCCCAAAAATACATCTCATTTCAAGTTTCACACATCAAGTATCTAGGTCAGGTCATGATAGGTGTTGCCATCTTCTCGTAAAAAAAAAAGGTACCTATTTACAGGAATTTAGTATAACAATTATTAAACTTGCATAATTTGGTTGACCCAAAGGTTTATGATAATGCTGAATCTTATTTCTTGAGTTTCACATTAAGTACAAAAGTAAGAAGTCGTGATAGGTTTTGCCATATCTCATTACCATTTGCAATGAGCATTGATTGTTGTAAAATAAATAGTCAAGTGATCAAGTTTGCACAAGTAATGTTGCACAATCATATTAATAGAATTGCACAATTCTGAAAGTTAGGGCTATGTTTGGTGCATAATAGAATTTAATAAAGGAACAAAGAGATCATAGAGCTAAAGGAGATAAATACAACAATACTAATTATAAAATAATGAGTTAAATGGGTATATTTATAAAATAATGAGTTAAATGGGTATATTGTGGGTGATTATCCTCACTATTTATGTTTAAATTTCGCTTGTGACATGTTTTCCCCTTATGGTTGGAACAAAGTTGGCAACATACCAAGGATTTCACTCTTGCATAAGTGCTTGCCAATGGAAGGAGAAGTGGCACATTAGTCTTGTCCTACCAGTTTACTATCAATAACATCCATGAATGTGGGGAAGCATCCCTTGGGTTTCCTTGTGAGGTTTTCCTTAGAAAATGAAGAAATAAAATAATGAGTTACAATAAATATATAAAAATCAAGCAATATAACAAAATATTATGGATTTATCTATAAGACACTTGTAGTGGAGCTTGGTATTGAAATAAAAATCACAACCAAAATTTGTCTTAATTTTAATTTGGTGTTATTGATCCATCTATGCTAGGTTAATCATTTTTTAATTAGATCAAGATGGGCCTAGGTTTGGAAGCATGGATGTCTCTATGCCCACCCTGAAAAGCACTAGAGGAAGTGGCGCCTGAGGAACTATGTAGCAGAGAAGGAGACCTTCCTTGTGTTGAGTGTGGTAGGTATTTTGGATTCCAAGGCTGTGTAAAGCCAAATTGAGATTCATGTAGCTCTGTGATTGATCTCACTGGCTTAGCTATCTCCTTCATCGCTTCCCTACTTGGTTGAAAAACCCAGTTGTGTGTTGGCTTAGCATGAGTATTTCTCCTTATGGTTGTGAGTGAACCTGAGTAGTTCCTCCTTAGTGGATGCATATCCCAACTTAAGGGTGGTCTATAACTAAAAGAATATAGGCTAGATATATACTTACAATTGGGTGGAATGTTTCTCTTCCATAGCCAATTGCTTGGACAACTTTAATTAAAGATAAGTGCTTATTGTGTTTTTTATTATGACCAATTTTTGTATTATGAATGCTCATTTATTCATGTCAATTTGAATGAAATGGCCAGTTTGAATTATTCAGTAAGAGGCCTATGCATAATATGAGAATGCGATTAATTATGTGTGTGATTGTTTTATTATTATGCATGTGATAGAAATGTTGGTGTCTGCATTAATAAGGTTAATTTGTTGTGTTTATATTCATGCATCTGCACACACATTTAGTCGTTAATGAATTTCACAATATGGTCATGGGGACGCAACTTAGTACCTCCTAACATCGTTCATGTGCCCTCTGTGGTTGGATTAATGGGAGGGGACGTGACATAGTGGTATCCGAGCAACTGGTTGTAGCTCTGGGGTTGATTGGGCCAGAATCCACACCTACAAGCAGAAAATCAAAATTTCATAAGAAGTGTTGATAAGTGTTTAGTGAAATTGTGCGTTAAATAATGGTCGAAAATAAAAAATTTCAAATGTTACAGAGGATCAAAGCATTGCATAGAGCTCGCTAAGAGTTTCCATCAACACCCATTTTATAAAAAACGGACTTAGGACGTGAAAGATGTTGGCATGAGAAGTTGGTAGTGATATGGGCATACTACTGGCTTCTGACTTCCGACATTGGGATCAGAAGGTCGAGAGGTTTGTATTATTACTATTTTGATAGTGCCAAAATGTTGACGTCGAAATCATTGGTTCTTCGTGGAAGGATCTTTGTGTTGGTGTTGACTTTTGACTCCCGACATATGGAAGGTAGTCGACGAAGTCGAGAAGTCGGGGTGGTTTTATTTGGAAGTTATTTGACAGAGTCGACTTTCGACTCCCAACGTACAGAAGGTAGTCGACATAATAGGGAATTTGGGATAGTCCTATTTGGGAGTTGTCCGGTAGTGCCAAATTCCAAGTCTTGACATACAAAATATAGTAGTCAGAGTCAAGAGGTCGGGAAGGCCTTGTGGAGGAACTATTTTACACTTCCCGTTTCCGACTCCTTGCATACAGAAGATAGCAGTAGGATTTGGGAAGTCAGGAAGGGATCAATTTATATCAATTGTACATTCTAATTTCTGATTTCCAATCAAAAAAGTTGGAAAGGCTTGGAAAAATTCGAGATTACCACGTCGGGTTCAAAAAAAGTATAAAGCCCATAATTCATTTTTTCCATAGAAGGAGAAGTGTGGATTGGAATCAAATGAGACCTAAGGCATGCAGAAACCATTAACAAAGGTCACAAAAGCGCCAGTGAAAGTACAAAGCCTTTTCTGCTCCTATTTGACCGAAATTTTGAATTAATCACTTTCAAATATCGATGTCTCGAGGCCTGGTGGGAGGTCAGTTTGGGATGAAATTATTGTGGAATGGACATGGACTAAGCACAACTAAATTTCAAAGCATGGATCCAAATTCCAAAGTGTGTGGAACCAAGGTGTGAAGGAATGCCAAAAAGCGTTATTCCGGAGCACTTTTTTGGGATTTTGAAAAGCTTGAAGGAGGTAAAAGTGACCACATATGTCGAAACCAAGAAAAATTCCAATATCTACATTTTCCCTACTCATCAAAACAAGAAACTTTCGTTATACAATGTTTTTCCAGAAATGTTTGGTTTGGGAGATAGCCAATTTTGGTGAAAATTTTGAAATCTGTGAAAGTGCAAAAGTCAAAAGTAGTCAAACCCAGAATTTTATAACAGGTAACTGAAATATTAGATAAAATATATGAAATATGTTGAGTGATCATTGTTATATGGACTAATCTTTCTCAGTAGATAAATTTTCCTAGTTCTATTTATATTTACTTCTGCAAACAGTTGAAGTTGGCCTCTGAGGCTAATTGCAACTATGGAAAAAGGTGCAGAATTGGGAGAAATTGACATTTTTGAAGTAATCATTAAATTACATGTTTGAAGTATGAATGGAGTAGGAGGATAGTCATTGGAAATATTATCCATAGAGAAATGATGGTGCACAATTAGAATCTAAATGAGGAATTCTAATGTCTCAAGGATTAGGACATTGTTGACATTGTTTTGACAAAAAAAATGTCAATTAAGGTCAGTTTCCATAATTACATAAATGGATAAAAAGAAAACAAGGAATTAGAACCCTGTGAATTATTCCATGAGTCTAATTGTATTAAATCATATTGTTTTATGTTTTTACATGAATTCCCAACATGTCTAATAAATATCTCTATGATGCATAGTTGTTGTTCAGGATTAAACACCCTTGTAACCTAGGGTCTAGGGTTACCAACTTACTTCCAACCTTGCATACAATTAGCTTTAATAAAGTACAGAAAAGAAATAGGAAGAAATACTTGACTCACCCAATTACCGACGGTTGATCCAAGCTTGATCTTCTTCCGCTCTACTTCTCTCCAAAGCTTCCAGGGATGCACCTCCTTCACCTGCAAAGAGAAAATTATCCAAGTACAATCTTATACATGTATATATGATAGGTTAGATAAACAATATATCTAGTGCTTAATAGAATATATTCATCAGCCATAATACATGAAAGAAACTCAACACAATGTTGGAAGAAGAATTCTATTTATTAACAATCAGTGAATGAGATAAGAGTACAACCCAACGCCTGAGGGCAAGGACTCCTCTGCAACCAAAGGAATCTAAGTTTTGCTGCTCCAAGACTTCTGAAGATATACCACCAACATAACTTTGCTCTCCAAAATTGATTCATTAATGCCCTCCCCAAGGACTCTATTTATACTTTGGGAAATAGAGTGGTTTCGAAGGTTGAGGAGGTTGAGATAGTTGGGGTGGTTAATGATTAAGGCCCAACTAATCTCCATTAATCATGATTTATATTTTTTAATGTCGAATGAAGATGTACATGACTATTAATATAGGCAACCCGCATATGACACGCGAGTTGCTTAAAGGAAACCCGCGTATGCTGATGTATGTGTGTTGCAATGGAGATAGTCGCATACAGTATGCGAGTTGTCAATGGGAATAGTCGTGTACGTACGCGAGTTACAATGAAGATAGTTGCGTATGCCATTCAACACTATGAAAAATAATATGACAAGCTGGTTGAAGGGTAAACACATCTCATGTCATGCCCACTTATAGTGTTTTGGAAAAATTCAATACTAAAATGTCCTTTTGTGTACCAACATAAGGAATGTCGGCACTCAGACGGAGAAGTGCCATTTGGGTTGATAACAAATGCCCCCTAATGTGTGAGGTTAGAGGGAAACGATGGCTGAAATACATCATAATCTTAATCTTTGGATAACTCAGAAGTCCAATGGAGCAGAGGTAGTACCTGAAACAAATACATAATACTGTCATATACAAAGTCATATCCGAGGATGCTATGTTCAATATACTGGAACACTAGCTCCTTTACAATATTTGAGTACATCATATAGTACGGGTATAAGACCACGTATATTACAAAGGTGGATCAAAGCCACAATATACAATAATGATGAGTCTTCAAAGATATGGAGGTTGTGTAAGTGACCACAACATAATCTTGTGCAACTTAGTCCATAGATGTGAAAATAAGGTCTTTGCAAAAAATCCCAAAGAACAGGTACAATCCAAGCCATGTGAATAGATGTTATTGAAGTCGAACATGGATAGGATTCAACAGATTGTCAACCAATAGGTGATAATTGACAACTGAAGCAAAGGAATTCACCAATAATTAAAGTGAATCCTAAGGTACGATCGTCAAAACTCTAGGTCTTCGTCGTCAGGAAGTGTTGATGCGGAACCATACTGTGATAAGGAAAGCAATAGATCCTCCAATGGATCACAAGAGTGACTAGGAACTGGGTAAAGGAAGGGAGACACAAGTAGTAACAGATACGACAATGATGGAATCAGGATATAGATCAGATACAGGGTTAAGTCCTTGAACAGTGAGCATGACACAGAGATGACCCAAGGTAGCTTTTAACTTTACAGATAGTACAACTAGACTTATCTGCCATGTAGGAGACATGATTAGATTCTCCAGGTAGAACTGACAAGAGGAGGAGTAAGAAACTCGAAGTAATATCTGAACTAAAAGTGAACACTGAGACATGAGTATCGAAAAAGACGGAGAGTGCTATGTTCAAGGAGGACATACTGCCACTGACTGAGAACCAAAAGAAAACTTCTTCCTTACCTTCCCTGTTAAATTTTAACGAGTCCAGGAAAGTCAAATTGAGTCTCTCTTCATTTTTTGACAAGCTTGAAGAGAAAAGGGAATAATGCTTGATAGTGTCACTGATTCATGGATTTTATGAGCCTGAACTAGTACATGCTCACTTGGTGTTTTCATGTTTAGAGAGTCTGAAAACTCCGAAAAAGACTCCAAGGGGGTCCTTTTTCGTCCAATTTAGTCTCCTGAGGTCGAAAAAGTATAAAACATACCACAGAAGAACTCTCTTAACTTCCGTAGAAGAAAAGGTGAACCTTTTTCGTACTTAGTCAGGGAGGTCTGAAAAAGTTTAAATTACCACCTACCCAACACTCCTTCGAGAGCAGCATATAGCTTGAGTTTTACGAGTGTGAAGGAAAGCAAGATCAATTAGAAAGATCCATTTGAGTACGAGAAATGGGGCTTACAAAATAAACTTGATGTTTTGTTCTTGGTGTTTAACGAGCATGACAAAGACATAAAGTACACTCAGAATCTTTTTCATGTTTGGGTCCAGAGCACAAAAAAGAGAAAACTAAGCTCATACTGGGAGTTCCTTTTCCGTAAGTTTAGTCCCTCAGGTCCGGAAAAGTGATAAACCTATACCTGAGAATACTCTTCTCAATTCTGTAGATAAGAGAGTGATCCTTTCTCGTATTATTCCACATGGTCCGAGAAAGAGATAACCTACCACCAATGTGGATGCCCATTCACATATTCTTAACAATATTGAATGGGCAAGTTTACTCGGTAGTCAAGTCTATTTTGAGGAGTTAGACCCGGGCCTAAAGAAACTCCATAAGGGCGGGGAGTCCTATAAAGGGATAGCTTGTAAAAAGAGACCAAAATGAGGCTCAATTTGGCATGAAAAATATCTAAAAGATTCCCCTGAACCTATGACAGTTGCAACATGAGTATCAAAAGACAATAAGTAGGTTCTAAATGAGGATACTCATGAGAGGAAAGTCCTATCCATGGAAGAACAATGGTAAAGACACGGAGCTAATGGTTAAAGATACCAAAGTCCGTGGTCGAAGTGTTAATGCTAGGATCAAGATGGATTAGGTATAAATGAAGAATGCATGTGAAATGACCAAAAACCATCCTATATGAGCGAAAAACAACTTAAAAAATGACCATAAACCTATCACATGGAAGAAAAGATATGGCATTAGTTTAAAAATTATGAACTATAGGGAAAAAACCCACTTTGAAAATAAATTTTCTATAAATAGTTCAAAATATGAATAAAAAACTCACCATTTGATTTTTAACCATAAAAAGACAAGTTTTACCTCTAACTTTGATTGCTCATTGTGGACGATTCGGTGGATCATTCCCAAAACTGCAAGTGTCAAGTAAAACTACACTCCATGCTCTTTCATTTGATCCAAGCAATTGTCAATTTTTATCCCTAATTCATGTTTTTAAGTGCCCTCAAAGCATGGATGTTGTGTACGCAGGTATGGTATGTTAATAGTCGCGTACACGCGTTCTATACGCGGGTTTCCCGAAAGACAATCACGTACAGTACGCGACTTGCCTAAAAGATAGTCGCGTACGCTGCGTGAGGTAGAAAAAGAATGTATAGGGTGAAAAAATTCAAATTTTATATGAATCTAATAGTTTGCAATTGCTTGTTTATTAGATTGAAATATGGTGCTTGAGTGGAGGGAGCAGGAAAATGAAGACATGGACCAAGAAGCTCTTCAAGATGCCCCCATAGTGAAAGTTTTACGTCAAAGTGGGTTATTAAATTTTTTGTGTGCATCACCTATGCAGGCAAACGTTCGCCTCTTAGAGTTTTTGAAAGACTATTGGGATCATGATCTGGGCATGTTTGACCTTCAAGGTGAGTTTTTAGAGATTACGTCGGAGGATGTCTATTTCATTTCCGGTTTATAGCTCTGGTGAACTTGGATGGTATCGGCAGAGGCAGTGACCCTCTAAATGTACAAAACTATATAGACATATACTGCGAGCTAAGCACTCAAAAGAGGGGTAGCTACATCCCTATTTTTCACATTCGCAACTTTCCTTTACAGGTATTGGTGAGCACTATAGTGAGGGTTGCAGGGTCATCATCACTTCACCTTGCAACTCAGAAGAAAATGAGACTAGCAGTAGATTGTATGCAGGAAGCCCTATATGACTAGTGCTCGGGAGTGATCCCGATAATGAGAAAACAACTCTCTGACTGCAAAAGAGGAAGGAGGAAGAATTTTGGTTATTCCAGCAGGTTAGTAGCCTTTTTATTTGAGAGAGTGTCAGGTTTGAGTCCTGCAGTTCTATTGCCAGTTCGTTCTCCCCATCAGCCTAGGCTGAGTAGGTGGGGAGATATCTTCCTCCGCCAGGGATGTGGTGGATTGGTCCAGAGTGTCTATGACGACGACTTCTACTTTTGGTGGGAGCGACAGTTGCCAGCCTTGGAGCAGTTTCCATATGTTGGATTAGATTTTCGAGGTGATACCGACCTTGTCCTCCCTCCAGGAGGAGCATGGGGAGAGTTAGGTAATTTTTATTTTCAAAAAATTTTGTTTTAAAATTTTTATGAATTTTAATTATAGAGATATATACATATTTATAAGAGTTCTAATCCTTTTTTTTTAAATGTCAAAATGCAGATATTGGACTAGTCTGCCCTGTTGGGCATCCACGCATGTATGTGCGTCCTATTTTGGGAGAGGACCAGGGTTTGATTAGGGTTCTTGAGGGGAAGCTAGCCATGCTTACCCAGAAAGTACCTACCTTACAGATTGATCACATCCCTGCCATCATGCAGGAGCTAGTGGTTGGTGTACCACCTGTCTGGATATGCCTTCTGAGGTGAGTAGCCAGAGCAGTACTTGTGTATATAGATGTTGTTGAGGCTACTAAAATTGAGGAGGTTGAAGAAGCTCAAGCACAGGGTGATCGGGGGGACTAGTGTGGTCTAAGTGACCGGGGCGGTCAAGCTTAGACCTAGGAGCATTTGATGGACTTTGATCCATATTTTGTATATTTTTTGTATATTATACAGTTATGACTGGATTTGAGGATCAGAGACTCGAC
>LPNX011076829.1:34948-71689 GCA_001517045.1 Pseudotsuga menziesii
ACATAATAGAATAGGGTTCCACACTTGGAAAGCCCGATTGAGCTGGGAAACCACCAGTTGAGAGTCTAGTCGGACTTCTAGTTGAATGATACCATGTGAAAAAGAATCCCATAAAATCTCAATGGTGGCCCCGTATTCAGCGACATTATTGGTAGCAGGACCTAAGCAAGCACCTCCTGAGGCAACTAACTGTCATGAGGGCGAATAAATGACCCATGCAGCTGAAGCCAAATTACAAGTATGGTGACTGGTGCCATGAGTGAAACCTATGAACCACTCAGAATACATATGTAACAACCAGCAAATGGTATAAAAAACACAAACTGACGACCTATTGTACATAAAAATACATACAATAAAATACAGGAAAAAGTGCTAAGTGTAAGCATAGTAATTTTTCAGGTAGAGCCCATTTCTAGGCTTAGGTAGCTTATTCCCACTAAAATCAATCAATTCATATGCACCCTTTTTAACACCTTTGACATGAATTAAGGCCCCAACCACATAGACCTGAATTTTCCTGCCCCCAGGGGTTCTTTGTCTTGGTCCCAGAGCAAAACAAGCTCCCCTTCAGAGAAAATCCGAGGCTTGACCAATTTATCGTATTGGATTTTGACCCTATTTTTATGAGCTTGGTTTGCTGTCAGCACATCTCTACGTTGTTCATCAAGATGTTCTAAATGTAATAGACGTTCTTCCATCTCGGTCGTATCAGGTAACACATGAATAACAATTCTTAAGGATGGGATTTCACATTCAATCGGGGTAACGACTTCCACTCCATGAACGAGTTGGAAGGGAGAAAACCCCGTAGCAGTTTTTACATTGGTCTTATATGCCCAAAGTGCAGGATACAACATGATATGGCAGTTGGAACGGGCTGCATTAATAGTACATTTGAGGATAGTTTTCAAAGTTTTATTAACAGCCTCGACTTGGCCGTTTGCTTGAGGATAGAACGAAGATAAATGTTCTTGTCTAAATGCTAGCATAGTGGTCAATTCAGTCATCATGCTATTTTGGAAATGACTTCCATGGTCAGTGACAATCACTTTAGGTATATCGAATCGTGCGATAATTTGATTGAACACAAAAAAAGATGCAGTTTCCCCATCAGCTTTAAAGGTGGGCATTTCCTCTGCCCATTTCGTAAAATAATCTACAGTGACAATGATATATTTGTGCCCCCCAGCCGAGGTTGGGTTACGTGTCACGTAATCAATCCCCCACTTCATGAAGGGGCCCACTGAGATGATGAGAAATAACGGAGTGGGATGCAACCACATCTTTCTGGTGTAAAGCTAACAAGGATGGCAATGCTTCATGACTTCCACACAATCTTTAAAGACTGTGGGCCAGAAATAACCGGCACGTAATATCTTTTGGGCCATTGCTAACCCAGATAAATGACCCCCACATGCTCCACTATGGGCATAATTTAGGACAATCTCCACTTCCTCATGGGTAAAACATCGACGCAAAATGGTATCTACCCCCCTACGATATAAAGTATCTCCTATAATGAGGTAGTTGTTGGCATGTAAGCGTAGTTTACGTTGTTCTTCCCGTGAGTAAGCTGCAGGATACTTCAAAGTATGGATATAGATAAGTATATCTCCGTACTAGGGGTTAGAGGTGGAAATAAAAAAGATATGCTCATCTGGGAGTGAGTCTTCTTCAATGGCTACATCTTCTTCTACTGGAAATTCTGCAATGAGCTCAGCAAAAGCTAAGGATTTTTTGGATTTGGCGGATTGAAAATCCAAGTCAAACTCTTGGAGAATGACTATCCATTTGTTGAATTTGCCTCCAACTATCCGTCGAGACAAAACATATTGAAAAGGATTAACATTCGCCACTACTGTCGTAGTCCTCAGTAAGATGTAGTGACATAACCTTTGAACAACATAAATAGCTACTAAGGCCAACTTCTTAACGTGGGAATACCTAAGTTTAGGTCCAGCTAAAGTACAACTGAGATAGTAGACAACATGCTCTTGGAGCTTATCGTCCTCCTGGACTAGGACTACCCCTATGGTCGACTTAGATGCGGCCAGATACAATATAAAATCCCTAGAGTAATCTAGCGGACGCAATAATGGTGCCGACAACAAATATTTTTTTAATTCCTCGAATGGGAGTTGTGCAATTTCATCCCATACAAATGGGGTGTCCTGTTTTAACAGGCGCATGAAACCTTTAGTAATCTTGGCATAATTTACAATAAAACGTCGAAGGAAATTTGACTTCCCCTGCAGGCTCTAAATCTGCCTGATAGAAGGAGGAGGAGGCAGATTTACAATGGCCTCAACTTTCAAAGGATGCACATGAATGCCTTTGTTAGAAACAATGAATCTGAGCAGTGTCCCTGACTCGACACAGAACATGCACTTGTGGGGATTCAAGCGAATTTTATAGTATCTACATCATTCAAAAATCAAACGCAAGTGATCTGGGTGATCGATCCTCTTACGAGAATGTGCAGGCAGATCATCAAGGTAGGGTTTGACAATGGCCTTAATATCGTGAAAGGAAAAATTTATTGCCCGCTAAAAGGTTGCCCCAACATTTTTCAATCCAAAGGGAATTTTATTGTACGCGAAGGTACCCCAAGGACAAATGAAAGCTGTCTTATGTTGGTCTTCCGGTTTAATTTGGATTTGATTATATCCAGAGAAACCATCCATAAACGAAAAGACTTCACTCCCCACGCAAGCATCAATAATTTGATTTATAAATGGTGTGGGATAGTTGTACTTAGGACAAGCTTTGTTTAAATCTCGAAAGTCAGTACATATGTGTATGGTCCCTTTCTTTTTATCAATAGGAACAGGGTTGTATACCCATTCTATCAAAGCTATGGGATAAATAAAACTGGCTTTCAGCAGTTTCTCCACTTCAGCCTTCACTGCTGCCACTTTACGTGGGTTAACATGTCTCAACTTTTGGAGAACATGTTTAGCATCAAGGTATGTTCGGATTTCGTGCTCGACTATAGATGGATCAATTCCTAACATCTCCTCATATGACCAGGAAAAAACGTCGCAGAATTCCTTAAACAAGGCCATATAGATCGCAATCTCCTCAGGAGAGCAGTTTGCGCCGATATGCACATTTTCCACAATGTTAGGATTTACAATGATGTTGATAGGGATAGTAGTGGAAATATTTTCCATGTTCCCCTCATCAAACCTTCCTTCCCTTGGTAAGGGATTAATGGGTGTATCAACAACATCTACCAGTCTCATATGAAACTCTTGGTTCTCTATCCTTCTTAACTCTGGAAGAAAATAGGATCGATGGTGAAGATCTTCGCAGATCTTATCTCGTCCACACATGGCTTCCGGAATGGCTTCATTTGAAGGTAAAACCATATGTAAGCAATCTCTAGAATGCAAAGAGTTTTCTGCCCAAGCAGGAAGATAGGCTTCTTCTAGTTCCTCTGAGACCGTGAGGGGGACCGGAATGGGATCAACAGCGGTATGGGTGATAGCTTGATAAGCCACTTCCTCTGCCGATAAGGACACTTTAGGTTCATGGTGGGAAGGGAGAACCCAAGGGTCAGTCCTATCAACAACCATAGCTATGGACTTACCCACACTAGTAGAAACTATATAATTAATCAGAGCTGGAAGATCAAATGTGCCCATCAATGATGTGTACATTCCATCCCCTAAGCTCTCTGAAGCAGGTTTAACCTGATCAACCAATGGTATAGTGGACTCATTAGATTCCATGCAGCCTCTCCGAGTAAAACTAAGTTGGTCAACAGTAACCAACTTCCCTTCGTGTGGAAACACTACCACCTGAAAGACGACCGATGCAATAGCAGACATGGCATAAGTACAACTTCTCCCCAAGAGAAAGTTGTAATACAAAGGTGCATCAATCACCTCTACCTCAATAGACACTGCTTTCCCTACCAGTTTAATTTCAAAAGCTGGTAGGATACCATGTGGACGGAATGACCTTCTATCGAAAGCAGTAAGTAGGGTGTTTGACGGGACCAGCTCTAGGGATCCAAGATATTTCCAACAAGACAAGGACATAACACATGTAGAAGCACCCTCATCGACAACTTCTCTTCCAATGGTATTTCCACCATGGATGACATCTATTGATAAGGCTACATGATATGGTAGGAGAATTTTGACATCAGACAAATTAAATTTCGCCATGAGGCTCGATGACTCCATACTGCCTAAGGCTGCTAAGAGTGCATCCCGCTGGGTGGGACAACTTTGTAACACCTCTAAAGCTAACATTGCACAAGGATTTTGGGCTAAGTCTTCAACTACGAAGTAGTTTTCTACATCCCTAGCATTAGGATTATGCAAGGTCTTCTTAAAGACATCTTTTGGTATCTTGGGCATAATTTCGGTAGGTTTCTCAATTGTGAGAGGGTTAGAAGTTTCACCTATTGACTTACCCTTATTCGAGGTCTCTTTTTCATAGTTTTTGTTCCTGGTCTATAGTAAAGTTTGGGATCGAACCATGTTGATATAATTGGGTTCAAAAGCATTTGGGGTGCCCCCTGCTGCATTTGAAGTTGAAGCAGAATTATGTCCCTGGGGAAAAGGATCCTTCAGGATAGCCGATTGTTGGGATTTTAACAGCTTCTGAGCTTGTTCCATAAGGGGACATAGATGGGTAAGGCGATCTTCATGGCACAACTTACATGGGAATTTCACCTTCTTCTTTTCTTTCTTTCCCCCATCAGCATTGTTTGTGGGTTTTTGCTTGTTTTGGTTTCCCTCCCCTTTCTTTCCTCTCTTATTTTTCCCACCGAGCTGTTGATTGCCCTTCTAAGAGGTTTGTGTAAAAACATTTGCATTTTGGGGTGAGGGGGATGCCTTTGTTTCCTCCATCGTAGAATGTTTGACAGACAATTGATGGAGCTGTTTGGCCAAAGATTCTACAGTGGGAGAATTTACGGAACCAACCACACCATCGGCATGGGGTCCAGGCTTAGGTTTCTATGCATCATGCGTTGGCCTTGGTTCCTCAGGGATAATTTCATATAAGATCCCAGACTGAGAATATATCAAATCTAGTTGCTGGGCCCTGAGGATAGTTTCTTACTCATTCATCACTCTTGAAGTAGATACATCCTTAGATATATAAGGCAATAAGGGTTTAAGGAACCATTCTAATAAGAACTCAGGAGGAATAATGGATTTAATAAGGCTCTTCTGTCTTCTCTACTCTTGGATGTGATCCAAGATATGGGTGGCCTTGTTCTACTGGAAGTTAGAAAACAAGTCCGTTTCGAAATCATATCATACAGGAAGCTAGAAGTGACTAAGGAATGCATTAGCCAAGTCCCAAAAACTGCTAAACGCAGCAGAAGGAAACTCAATGTACCATTTTTCTACAGTACTCGTCAAAGTTCTTTGTAGCAGCCTCAACCAAATTGAATCTTCATTCAGTGAGTTGGAAGAGCACCATAAATGGAAAGTGGTGGCATGAGCTCCAGGATCATCACTAACTTTGCCTTCGAATTTTGGGATATCCGAGGGTAGCTTGTTAGGGACGGGTGGCCAGGAGGGATCATGTCTCACAGAGTCATTCATCAGTTTAGACAAATCTAGTAAGTTTAATGTCTCCAGGAAAGGAAGCTTGGGTCTAACCAGAGCACTAAAAGTACCAGTTTGGGGATTAGAGGGACTTGCCCCCATATTCCCATATGTGAAGGTGGGGTTGTCCCCTGCCGCCGGTTGTGAAGTGGATGGGTTTCTTTGGAAAGGATTCCATCCATAAGCCACAGGATTGTTTGTGTGAGGTGCAGTATAAGAGGTTTTGGATGCCCTAGTCGAAACTAGGGTTTGAAATACAGGAGCAGGCATCCCTCCGCTAAAAAGAGAAAAGCAAGAGCTCATGAACGGAGCTGAAACCAGAGTTTGAAAACCTTGACCATAAGGGTTAGTGTTTCCAAACTGCACCCCTACATATGAGGATGTTTGGCTTACGTATGGAGTGGATGGGGGAATGTTCCCCCCATTTCAAGGAAATCCTTGTACAAAATTCGAGGATCCTATAGGACCACTCTGGGCAGTGTGTGCGAAGGAAATAGGAACTGTAGGTGCACTAGGAATCCCAGTGACCATACCACCAGAAGCACCTACTAGACTTGTGGGAGCCGGTAGTTGAACCACTTGGCTCATTGGAGTTAAGGGTGTAGTAGGTATACTTGTTCTAGGGGTACCTACCAGGGGAGGTATCACCCCTTCAGCCGAAGCGGCTGAGGTGGAGGTAAAATAACTTTCTCCTACAATAGACATTATCTTACCCACAGGGACACCAATCATGGGTGGATCAAAAGGACGAACCTGAACGATCACAGGATCATTTAAGTTAGTTAGAGGTGTATTAAAATTCCTTGCAAACTCGTCAACCTACAAGTCTTCTATCTCAACTGTGTTTAAATTAAAACGGTTTGCCCTAAGTTTTGGTTCACTTGGAACTTCAGTAACTCCTATCGGTTCAAAAGAACCGTCTGTGTCCAATCTCTGCCTTTGATGGGGAGGTGGAGGTTCCAAAGTAATAAGTGGAGGAAGGTTTTGCAACCTTCGTGACCTTCTGATAGATTGGTCCTCCATGATTGTAAATTTGACTCTTCAAACCCTAAGGTCAGCTAAAACATAGACAAACCACAGAGCAATCACTAGGAAAGTTCCTAAAGTCTCAATAATCACAAAGGGTACAAGATATGCTTTTCCAAAGAAATCCGAGAGATAGTTTCTTGGCATCCTTGAAGAGGTTCTTAGGCATAAGCAGAGGAATCACCCACCACCCTCCTACACTTTCAAAAAGGGTTACCTTCCAAGCCCGTCCAAGGTGAACCAGAAATAGCCTTCCGGTTTACCTATGTATAAACCCTAGATATCAAGAGACTAGAGGCTACCTTAACTATATCAATAGTCTAGGGGGACAGTCGCAAGCCTGATTCGTACGCATTGGCAGGGTAGCTAAGCCCAAAATTTTTTCTAGGATAGAATCCCCAGATGCGTAAAAACCTTGGTCTACGTTTTGACAAGGAATCAGAGGGTTATCTCCTCAGTCCAATGCCTCTGTGCGACCTTGTGCTTAAATCTCGTTTGAGAGGATTCCCAGATACTATTGATAAAGAGAAGGATTTACCTATCGATTGGTCCACTATGTTTGAATTTAAGTACTTATGGAGAGTTTACACTTCCTATCCCACAAGTCTATCCTAAGCTAGTAGGTGTATGGCCCTATAAAACGAAATTTACTAATAAGTTTTAATTTATAGTGTTCATTTTAAGGGCTATTTTTACTCAGAAGGCAAGTGGAGTGAAAGACTATGATGTTATTGACTCGATAAGAAACGTAAAAAACAGGTTTATAAATCAATTTCAAAGAAAATTATCACTACTTAAAACAAGTTTTTTTTTTTTTGTAAATATAAACTAATGAAAATGAATCTAAGAAAGAGAAAACTATGACTTATTTTTGTAATTTTTGAGATTTTATTTAAAAACTGAAAGTAAAACTACCATATGCAATTCGAATGCAAATGTTTCCAATGCTTTTCTTTTCACTTTTCAAATTCCTCAAAGATTATTATGCACCTAAATGCAAAAATTATTGAGTATGCTTGAATAATATAACTATATAAAGTAAGCAAAATGAAGTAAAGCAGATTTATAAAAACCAAAGATCAACCGCTTAAGGAAGACTTGGAAAACACCCAGCTGGGGAAGACACAATGAATGGAAATAACTGAAATAAAATGAAGGCAAGTGACAAACCAACACTATTTGGAAATAGAATGGGATATACGATATCTAGAACCCTGATCATTTATTTAGAAAACTAGCACTTGGGCCTATCACCCAACATGAAAATCCACTTCAAATTTCTAAAAGAAAGACAATCCAACCAATAAAAACCCAAGGGCTTACCAAAAAGCACGAAGTATGGTTAACAGGGCTATCAAACCTATAGTGCAATGCCAATACTAAAGACCATCAGGAAAGACAAAATCCACAAAAGGACAGGGACAAGCAACCCTACCCCAAAAATTTTGTTGCTCAGACTTGTACGCGACTGTCTACAAGAGCAACCCACATACTGTACGCGACTGTCCAATACAGCAACCCACGTACACAGACTTCTGTACGCAATTGTGTAGCACAACAACCCGTGTACAGGAGTAAAATTTTTCAACAAAAAGAAAAATTATGAAGGTCTTCAAGCACCACTATAGGTCTAAACCAAGACAAAACACCACACACTGAATCAAAGCAAATACTCCGCAAGGATCTACAGAGTTAAGCCACAACAGGCTGGGCTCCCAAACAGAGTCGCCAGTTTTGTTGTTCAGGATTAAAGACCCTTGTAACCTAGGGTCTGGGGTTACCAACTTACTTCTAACCTTGCAGACAATTAGCTTTAATAAAGTACAGAAAGGAAATAGGAAGAAATACTTGACTCACCCGATTACCAACGGTTGATCCAAGCTTGATCATCTTCTACTCTGCTTCTCTCCAAAGCTTCCAGGGATGCACCTCCTTCACCTGCAAAGAGAAAATTCTCCAAGTAAAATCTTATACATGTATATATGACAGGTTAGATAAACAATATATCTAGTGCTTAATCGAATATATTCGTCAACCATAATACATGAAAGAAACTCAACACAATGTTGGAAGAAGAATTCTCTTTATTAAAAATCAGTGAATGAGATAAGAGTACAACCCAACGCCTGAGACAAGGACTCCTCTGCAACCAAAGGACTCTAAGTTCTGTTGCTCCAAGACTTCTGAAGATATACCACCAGCATAACTTTGCTCTCCAAAATTGATTCATTAATTCTCTCCCCAAGGCCTCTATTTATACTTTGGGAAATAGAGTGGTTTCGAAGGTTGAGGAGGTTGAGATAGTTGGGGTGGTTAATGATTAAGGCCCAACTAATATCCATTAATCATGATTTATATTTTTTAATGTTGAATGAAGATGTACATGACTATTAATATAGGAAACCCGCGTATGACATGCGAGTTGCTTAAAGGAAACCCACGTATGCTGATGTACGCGGGTTGCAATGGAGATAGTCGCGTACAGTACGTGAGTTGTCAATGGGAATAGTCATGTACGTACGCGAGTTGCAATGAATATAGTCGTGTACGCCATTCAACACTTAGAAAAATAATATGGCAAGCTGGTTGAAGGGTAAATGCATCTCATGTCATGCCCACCTATAGTGTTTTGGAAAACTTCAATCCTAAGATGTCCTTTTGTGTACCAACATAAGG
Organism: Pseudotsuga menziesii; assembly: GCA_001517045.1. Classification (NCBI taxonomy): domain Eukaryota; kingdom Viridiplantae; phylum Streptophyta; class Pinopsida; order Pinales; family Pinaceae; genus Pseudotsuga; species Pseudotsuga menziesii. The sequence continues at coordinate 44,227 of LPNX011076829.1, forward strand.
AATGTCAGCACTCAGATGGAGAAGTGCAATTTGGGTTGATAACAATAGTGTTTGTAGTTTTTAAGCTTTGAATAGTTGTAGCATAGGGTAGTAGGCAGAGGGAAATAGTATCCAAAAGAAAATGGTGACCATGAATGATGTTCAAGACCCATATGAACACGATGAATATTTCCTAGGAGAAAATATGCAAGAGAAAAATGCTGAGACTGAATCAAATGGGAGGAGATAAAATCACTCCTCAGAATTTGGTTGAAACCATGATAAGTTTCAATGAAAGATTGATGAAGAATCAGGAAGAGCATAACCAAATCAATGTTGTTATTTTGTAGAACCTCACTGATATGAAGCAAAGGATAAATCTTGGGTCCAATCCAAGCAATATGGGCCAATAAGGAATAAATGCAGAGAGTTTCTCTAGAGGTCACTCTAGAAAGATGACTCCAAGCCCAAATAAAAGTTATATAAGTAAAAATCTTAGGACACTCTCATCAATATCTTCTTCTAGTAGGTCATGTGACTCCAGAGGTTCTCTAAGTATCCCATGGCGTACTTCTAGCAGGTTTAAAGGAAGAAGTAAATTCAAAAGGATTCCACAAGGATACTTTAGAAAGGCAAGGCCTCCTATATTCGATGGATAAATTAAGACGGGTGAAGAGGTGAAAGCATGGCTTCTTGGGATGAAGAAAAAGTTTTAGAATTCATGATTACTTAGGAAATTAAAAGGCCAAAATTTCCATTTACAATCTAAATGAAAAAGCTTCAATTTGGTGGGAGCACCTCATGCAAGTAAAAGTAATCAAAGAAACAAGGACTAGATGGGAGCGAATTAAGAAGTATTTCAAGGAAAAATAGTTATCTACTAGGTATTATGATAACAATAGGAAGGAGTTCAATGAACTAAAATTGTGATAGAAATCTATGGAATAACATGTCCATAAATTCTTGGATTTTTTGAATTATATAGATTATATCACAGATAAGAAAGTAAAAATCCAACACTTCCTTGGAAGTCTAACTTAGAATTTTAGAGATAGGATTGAGTTTGTTAATCCACCTACTCTTGATGAAACCATTATGATGAAAATGCATTTTCTATGAGAAAAGAAAAGGAAAACTAAAGGTTCATCTAGCATGGAAATGAAAGCCAAAGGAAAGGTTTGACCAAAGGAGAAGTGGATTCAAGCCACCATTTAGAAAATAGCCAAGGAATTTCAAACAAGGCCAACAAGAACGAAGTGGGACTAAGCCAACAGTAGCAACAAAAAAAGGGAAAAAGGGACAGCTTTATTGTTTGGGATGTGGATAATCCTACATGCTTAAGGGTTGTCCACATCTGAAAGAGAACCCTTGAGGCTTGCACAACTTAAAAGCATAAGTTATAATGGAGGATATGGCAAGAGGAACTCCACAAATTTGTGCAGTGTTGGATAACCATCAAGCAGACCATCAATCAACAATAGTGGAAGTTGGAGGTAAGATTGTTAAGAAATCCATTTCCTTTTTTATTGATCCATGATCTACTCATAATTATGTTTCTCCAAAAGTGGCTAAAAGTTGTTCTCTTGGAAAAATGAAACATAATAAGGCGTGGTTAGTTCAATTAGCCACATGAACAAACAGAAAGGTGAGTGAAGTAGTGATGGATTTCCCCATAGATTTTAATGGACTTCTCATAAAAACAAATTTAAATGTCCTACCATTGACATCCTATAAGGCTCTTATTGGTATGGATTGGATGGAAAAGCATAGAGCCAATGCAGACTGTTATGAAATTTTTATTGAATGCATTGATGAAAAAGGACAACCAAGAATGGTAAGAGGAATTCCTAAGAAAGTTTCTGTAAGATAGATTTCAGCCTTACAGTTAGGAAAGGTTGTCAACTATATGCATCCCATATATCAGCTTATTTAGAAGATGAAGGCCCAAAGATAGAATATTTTCCATTGTTGCAAGAGTTCAAAGATGTGTTTTTTGATGAAGTGTCCAGATTGCCACAAAAAAGATACAATGATTTTACAATCGATCTTGTTCTAGGGGAAACACTAGTTTCTAAAGCTTTATATAGAATGAGAACTCCAGAATCGGTAGAGTTAAAGATGCAAGTATAGGAATTAATAGGAAAAAATCATATAAGACGAAGTGTGTCTCCTTGGGGAGCATCGCTGTTATTTCCAAGAAGAAGGATGGTACTTTCAGGCCGTGTATTGATTACATGCATCAAAATAAAGTGACAGACTATAATAGGTACCCATGTCCCAGAATTGATGGTTTCTTTGATCAAATGAAGGAATCCAAAGTGTTTTAAAAAATTGTCTTGAGATCCACTTATCATCAAGTGAGGATACAGGAAGAAGACATTCACAAGACAACTATCTGGACAACATATGGCCATTATGAGTTCATAGTGATGCCATTTGGTCTTACCAATGCAACCGCCACATTCATATTCCTCATGAATAACATTTTTAGCAATTATTTGGATAAGTTTGTGTTGGTATTCTTAGATGACATTCTTTTTTATTCAAAGAATGAAGAAGAACATGAGTAACATTTAATAATGGTATTGTAAGTTCTTAGAGAGCACTAATTGTATGCACAACTAAGCAAGTGTGAATTTTACCAAAGAAGGGTACTATATTTAAGTCATGTCATCTCAGTAGAAGGAATTGTAGTGGATCTAGAAAATATTGAATCCATAATGGATTGGCCTAGTCCAAAGAATGTTACTAATATTATATGTTTTATGGGTCTTGCAGGCTACCATAGAAGGTTTATTGAAGGATTCTCCATGATCGCTCATGCAATTACATCATTTCAAAGGAATAATGAAAAGTTTGTTTGGTATGAAAAATGTGAAGAAAACTTCGAAGATTGTAGATCCAAAGAAGGATTTTGTAGTGTGCATGGATTCTTACATTGAAGGATTAGGTGGGGTGCTTATACAAGAAGGCTTTGTGATTTCCTATGAGTTAAGAAAATTAAAAGAGCATGAAAAGAATTATGCAACTCATGATTTAGAATTAGCAGCAATAGTACATTCTCTCAATATGTGGAGACATTACTTGTTGGGGAGAAGATTCGAGCTTAGAATAGACCACATGAGCTTAAAATATTTGTTTGACAAGCCAATATTGAATGCTATATAAGCTAGATGGTTGTAATTTCTATGCAAATTTGATTTTGAAATCAATCATGTAAAAGAGAAAGAGAATAAGGTTGCAGACGCCCTTAGCAGAAAATTTCATGTAGCGGCATTAAGTATATGCAAATCATATTTGAAGACAAGATTTCTTGAATCCCAAAACAATGATCAAAATTACCTTCAAGATAAATAAAAAAAATTGGTAGGGAAAGGCAGATGAAAAGTATGAAGGATACCAACTTAGATAAGATGATCTTCTTGTGTATAAAGAAAAGCTATACATTTCTAATTGGGCATATTTAAAGAAGTTAGCGATGGATGAAATTCATCAAATGCCATTCTATAGGAATCTAGGATATCAAAAGACAATAACAACAACAATAAAGAAATACTTTTGTCATGGAATGAAGAAGGACATAGCATAATACATTGCTCGGTGTCAAAAGTGCCAACAAGCCAAGGGAGAGCATCAACACCTAACAAGACTATTGCAACCTTTTTCCATTCCGGAATGGAAGTGGGAAATAATTTACATGGACTTCATAACAGGTTTTCCAATGATAATGAAGAATCATGATTCAATTATGGTTGTGGAAGAAAAGCTATCAAAGGAATATCATTTTATTCTAGTCAAGTGCACTCAAAGAAAGTTGCATAGCAAATATTTTCATGAATGAAATATTTAGATTGCATGGATTGCCTAAGGCAATAGTTTCAGATCGGGATGCAAAGTTCACTTCCAAATTTTGGAAAGATTTAATTCAAGAGTTTGGAACTCAATTGAATTTTAGTATAATGTATCATCCTCAAACAGATGGTTAGAACAAGAGGGTGAATCAAGTTCTTCAATACTTGTTGATAATGTATGTGAGGAAGCCATCTAAGTGGGAGGATTACCTACACTTGGTAGCATTTACATACAATAATGGGAATCAATAATCATTGGGAATGAGTCCATTTGAAGCATTGTATGGAAAAGGATTCCAAACTCTAGTGAATTGGGATAGCCTAGAGAAAAGGGCGGTTCTTGGGCAAAAAATGCTCAAGGAAATGGAACACAAAATTGTTAAGATTAGGTAGAATTTAAAGGCATCCTAGGAGAGACATAAGAGTTATGCAGATTTGAAATGAGTGCACAAGGAATTTAACATTGGGGATCATGTTTATTTAAGAGTATATCCAAGGAAAATTTCTCTAAATTTGGGAAGTTGTGTCAAGTTGGCACCAAGATATTGTGGGTCATTCGAAGTCCTTGATAGCATAGGACCAGTTGCGTATAGGATTGCATTTTCTGCTAACATGAGAGCTCATAATCTTTTCCATGTTAAATTCTTTGCTTAAGAAGTATGTACATGATCCTAATCACATAATTGATTGGAATGTGATACAGGTGGAACTCGAGAGAGAGTTCCAAGTGGATCCTATGTGCATCCTCAACAAGAAGGTGACATTGCTTCAGAACCGATCCATTAGAGAGGTAAAGATGCAATGGAAGCACCTTGGTCCCGATGACACTACATGGGAGTTATAGGATGTCATGAAAAAGGCATACCCATTTTTGTTCAAGTTTTGATAATACCAAGGATAGTGTTATTCTAAGGGGGAGGGGAATGTAATACCCCCATTTTGACCTTTATAATGTATTGGCTTTATATGTTAATATTTTGTATCTGCATTGTATTATTTTTAGCATGGATCTCAAGGGAAATTCCTCGTTAGTGAATGCTCAAGTTTTAAAGGAAAGTATTTTATATTTTTCTAGCCATGTGCTAGTAAGCCATGGAAAATTATAAAATCATGTAAATATTTATAATGCAATACAAATACCAAGAGATGGATATGGAAGCAACTAAAATGAGGGGTCCATGTGTATACACTAGGGGGAGGTGAGGGGGTTGTGGGATTGAACCCTATGTTTCCAAATGTCATCTTGAGAATCCATCTTGACTTTCCTTGCTTACATTTATTTCTCTTGTAAGCTGAGAAATCAGCTCATACATTAATGGAGAATGGGAAAACCCAAAAATTCATAAGGTTGGGTATGGGCATGGTTTTCTTGACCCATAATTCATGGGAATCCATTTTCCATCATCCCCATTCCATTGTTGAACAAACAAATATCAATTTCAAGCAACGAAAAATTGCAAAAATCGAAACTTAGAAAGAACCTGTGTTTTGAAGTTCCAAAAACACCTTGAAATTCACATGAGGAGTGAAATCCAATGGGGAATCCATAGATACAAACCCTATGGATAAATTGAAAGTGATAGAAGCCAAAAAATACATAAAAAAAACTAGATTTGGAAGCCCAAAAGTGTAATTTCATGATTTACAATCATGTGGCCAAATTGGGGGAAAAGTCAAGAGAAGATTGTAGTGGGAGAGAGTTAAGAGGTTGGAATAGTATTGATAAACCTAGTGAAAGAAATAATATCTGAAGATTTGGAATCTTGGACCTTTCTGTGCCCACCCTAAAGAGCACTGGAGGGAAGGGGATCCTGAGGGACTGTGTAGCAGAGAAGGGTACCTTCCTTGTGTTGGGTGTGGTAGGTATTGTGGGTGCCAAGGATGTATGAAGATGAATTGATATGTGTGTACCTATGTGGCTGATCTCACTAGCTTAGATATATCCTTCCCTACCTCCCTACTTTCTTGAAAAACCCAATTGTGTGCTGGCTTAGCATGAGTATTTGTCCTTATGGCTGCGAGTGAACATGAGTAATTCCTCCTTAGTTGATACATAGCCCAACTCAAGGGTGGTCTCTCAACTAAAAAAATATAGGATGGATAGAGACCTAGATTTGGGTGGAACGTTTCTCCTCCATATTCAATTGCTTGGACAACTTCAATTAAATATAAGTTCTTATTGTTTTTTTTATTATGCCCAATTTCTGTGTTGTGAATGCTTATTTATTCATGTCAATTTTAATGAAATGATCAGATTGAATTATTCAATAAGAGGCATGTGCATAGCATGAGAATGCGGTTAATTATGTGTGTGTTAGTACTATTTTTGGTTAGCAGTTGGATGGGTCATACCTATGGAGAAAAAGGTGTGGTATAATGTTTTTTGATGATATGACCAAGGGTGTATTTTAGAGGTGCTTAAAGGATGTTATAAGGAGTTGGATTTAAATTTGAAACCTTATTTCCTGGAAAAATCATGAATTAATCTTTGGAAATATGTTTAAAATGAAAAATGTGCACTTGTGGTATAGACTGAATGGTTTGGATGGTTTAGATATTCAGGAAGGAAGATCTACGGTTGATATTTAATCCTCTATCAGGACATGCAAGGTAGAAATAAATTTTATCACCAAAGAAAAGGTTTAAAGGGAAGTCTAGATCTACGGTTATGAAAGAAATGGACAAATATATACGGCTGAAGATCATTCCACTGGCAGGACTTGCGTGGAGTAATGAACGTTTCTAATCAATGGAAAAGATTACAACCCACATAGATCTATGGTGGTGTTTTAAAGAGAATGTTGATCTACAGTGCATAATGATTCCGCTAGGGAAACATGCACGAGGAAAGTTAAGTTGAGGATCAATGAAATTATTAAAACCCAACACAAATCGACGGTGAAGATTGGTGCATGGTAATATCAACGGTTGATGATTATTCAGTTGATGAAATTTGCACCAAAGATTAAAATTCTTAGATCAATTGAATATATTAAAGGGCCCACTTAATTAAGGGAAGAGATTTAAGGATGAAGAGATCTACGGTTTAGGGATATTCAGTTGCTAGAAGATAGATGGAGGGAATTATAAAGGAGCTAAGTGGAATATGTTAAAGGGTAGCATTAATTGATGGTTTATATTGAGGCTAATAAATATCAATGGTCGAGAATGAGTCTTCTTAGATAATATGCATACTAGATGAACAATTGGCGTTGAGAGGAATGGTTAAAGGGAGAAATTAATCAATGGTCGGGATTTGTAAGGAATAAGATCAAGGGCTGATAGGGGATAGGGGATCCAATGATGAAAGTGTGCATTGTTTTAAATTATAGATAGATAGCGAAAAATCAAGGAGAGGATTAAGTGTAAAGAAATATCTACGGTGGAAAAAAAATTCAAATAGATCTATGGTGATGAAGGGATCCGTTGTTTAGAAGTGAAAGGAAGATAAAGACACATAGGGCAGCGGAATTGGAAAAGAAAGGGTAATTATTGATCAACATGGATGGCTCAGAATAAAAATGGATTAAGAGCTACGAACCAAGTAAGATTCACATGGGAAAGTTGTATGAAAGATAATAGAGGTTTCCATACTATAAAAGGTAAAGGCACGTGGAGGAAACTTATTTGTATTTTTGCACATTGGAGAATAAAATCATAGTTTTGAGTGGATAAATCCAGGTCAGAAAGATTCTCCTCCACCCATCAGTTTACCCGGTAGGACACATTTTACCTTCCAAATAGTATTTAAATATGGACAACGGAGGAAAAATAGAATCTCAGATTTTAGAGTTCCAAAAACCTGAAGAAGTGTTTGAAGACAGAGATTGTGATGTTTTTGATATTTTGTTATCCTTTGGTCCTGTTAAGTAGTTAAAACCCCAGATAAAAACATTTAAGGACCAGGGTACAAATCTACATGGTGTATTTAAGTCTCATTTTTACTTTTTCTTCCCAGAACAAACCCTCAATTTTCCAGATTTTGTTGAGTGGTGTGCATCGAACTATTCCTCCTTTGAAAGAGTGGTCCTTGATTCGACCTAGTATAAAATTATCTGTCTTATTAATGCTTTGGTCGTTAGGGATTCTCTTTTAGTTCCTTCCACATTTACCCTAAACCAATAATATTTTAATGAAGAAAACTTAATCCAGTCCTTTCGCGAAGCAACCCTTGAGCATAAGCAAGCTTTTTTCACCATTTGCTTTAGGTCAGATGCGTCTCTTAAGAACTAGTCTTTTCCTGTAGATGTTAACCTATTTAATGAGGAAACTAAGCTGGTTATTTCATTAACGAGTCAATTTTTAGGTCTTGATATTGATAGGTATGTTAATGAGTTTCTAATGAGTTTATTGTTCAAAATTAGCACAAGACATTCCGAGTCACAGTCTTCCCAGTCAGTTTTCCTTAAATGTCATGAATTCTTGGATGAGAATATTCACTCTCAGCTAGTGGATTTCCACAACACAAAAAATTTCAGGTTTCAGTCTTATCTAGTCAAAATGTTCTTGTTTTTCAATGAGAATAATTTACAGTTTCCTAAGATGGTCTTAACATATGAAATCAACAACAATTTATTTAAGTACATGAATTTATTAATGGTAGAGGTCTACAAGGTATTTTTCCATGATAAATTACCCAGGGTACTGCCAATTGTGAAGGAATACTTACAATTGAACCAAACAGAAAGATAGGGGATTGGTTTTTATGGGAGGAGCATGCAATCATTAGAGTATATGGATTTTCTCATGAGCCATACATCTTGCCTGCCTTCCTCACTCCTAGTATTTTTTCCTTAGAGATGGTGAGACATAAGATAATAGTTGAAAATTAACACTTCATAAGTTTTAAAAAAGCTTCAGAGATAAAGTTCCCTTGGGTAATTGGACCCTTCATTATAAAGATCAAGGTTGCACTTCCTGTGATAGAGAGTTTTCTTAATTAAGAGATGGGATTTCAAACAACCACTATAGTAAATTATGATCCCTATCATATCATTTCAATAAGAAGACAGGTAAACAAGAATAATCCCTTTGAACATAAAAAATTTAAAGTATTAGCTAAGAAATCAAACTAGTCAGATTATCCCTTACTAATGCAGAATGAAGAGGATATGCAACAAGATCCTACATCTCCAATACATGATGTAAGTAGCACACAACAGGATCCATTGGCTATGATTCTAGCAGCAGAAGTAATCACTCCCATTGCAAGTCATTCAGAGATGACTGGTAAAAGAACTTTCTCAGATGCAATGGAAACATAGCAAGAAAAAAGTTCATAAAAAACAAAGAAACAAAATACTGAAGCTGAAGGGGAGCTGGTGGAAGTGGTTAAAACTGAAGGAAATAAAAAAAAAATGAAGGTTAAAGGTCCATCCTTTGAGGTAAAAGAGTATGCATTCCCAGAGACTCCTGAAGGATCAACTAACATATTCAAATCCAGGGCTAAACTATTTGATAAATACAAAGGTAACAAAGAAATAACAATGTATGAATATTTGAAATTATATGCAGATGTTAGCAAGATGTCAAGTAAGAGTGTGTCTTTAGTGACTGTTAAGGATCATACAAAAAAATTAAACGTGGTAGTCGCCAATAAAAATAGGATGGCAGAGATGAGGTTGAATTTAGATGATATTCCAGTCGTAGATATGATCCATTTGCATAAACAAACTAGAGAAGTGATATATGGTGATTTGTTGAAGTCTACGCTAAAGGTGTCCAGGCTTCAATCCACCAAAACAAAGATAGAAAATCAATTCAGGGAGGAAAAGGTGGAAAATAAGGCCCACCAACAACAAATTAAGAATCCCTAAGGGGACTTGTTAGAAATGGACAGTGAGGCCAATAAGGTAGAACTTACAAATAAAATTATTGCAGAAAAAGAAAAGACCATTCAATTGATGAAGAAGAAATCGAAAATCCCTGCTACAAAATTCATTCAAGCATTAGAGTTGACTGAGTTAGAAAGAGAAAAAGAGTTAGTAACTGATGAGTTAAGTAATTGTAAAGCCAAACTTTTGAATTTTGTTGATGAGAGAAAGGAGTGGGAAAAAGAGAAGTGTTTGTTGGTAGAATATGTAAAAAATTTAAAAGAAAAACAATCTGTATTGGAAAAAGAAATTGATGATAAAAAGAAAGATATTGAAGAGAAAAACAGGGAGCCTAAGGTACAAGTAGTTCAACATACTGCACAGGAAAATGAAGAATCTGTAGTGCAGGCCATGTCCCAGGCGAGTTTAAAAGAATTGGAAATTGTTGGTCTTAGGAACCAAAATAAAAACTTGGAAAATGCATCTCTGAAGAAGGAGAAAGAAATTAAAGTGTTGGAAAATAAATGCAAAGAACTCCTGGACAAGAATGATAATTGGCATAAAAATTGACTAGGCAATTGCCATCGTAGGGAGCCAGACATTTGATATGGGACATGATTGTTGCTGAGGTTGTAAAACTTAAGCCTTACTTGGATTATATTATGGATAAGGATATAGTCATATATGTTGCAAAGTGGATTTTTACAGCAGTGAGGGAAACTATGAATAAGAAACCCATAGATAAAACCAATAAGACAATTTCAATAATTACTTGGGCAAGGAAAGTAGTTGGGAAACATCTGCATATGGATACTATACAAAACAAGATTCACATCATGTAGCATCAAGTTAAGATGTTTATAGAATTATTTACACCAGTGTTTCAAAAGGGTTTGCCTTTTTTCTAGGAGGAAAATGGTAAACTTATTTCTCGGGTTGAATATCATGAACAATTGATTAGATGCATATTAGATCATAAAAAGTTTATAGATATGCATCATTCTTTGTCGGGGAAAACTGTAATTGAAAAATTATCAATATACTTTGAGATACTTGACACTTTCATAGTTGTTTGTGCTCAGCTGCCAGAAATTTAATACATGGATCATGTAGAGTTGCAGGTATTGGCCAAAGAAATGGTCAGATTAGAGATTCCAAGTGTTGATCAATGGAAGACAGTGAAAAAAATATGGAAGGACAAAATACAACCTACATCAATGAAGTGCGCTCACGGAATGATTGAAGATTTATTTATTTTGAAAATTGTAATAAATTTCCAAGCAATTAGTTAGTTATGAATCAAAATGACAAATGTAAAAAGGCAGTTATTTTGACTATTTTTAGCATAGAATTAGTTATCATCTCAAGGAGCATTTTTATATTTAAGAAACATTTTGTAATGAATTGAGGGTTGGAACCTGTGAGAAAGAACTATTTTTGTAAGAGAGTTTCAAAGCTAATAAAATTTCAGAGCCAAGCAGGCATTTACATAGATTATTGTGTTATCCTATATGCAGTCTATACTTTTTCTTCTTTATGTGAATGTATTATAGTTTATCTTGCCATTGTGTTTTCCTTTCATGCTTGAATGAGTTTACATTGGATTAGAATTCATAAATATATGCTCTGATCATTTAATTTCAAGTATTCACAAAGCTTTTCCACTAAATTTAGCATTGGATTCATCCTTGTTAGATGCCCATGTTAATGGTTTCTTTCATATTCTTCTTTTCCACCAGATAATCAGTTTTTTGACTGTGAATGAGTAACTACCTTGCCTCTGTTTGAATTCCTTTGCAACAACACTGTTATAATTATTCTCATAAATGACTCCATGCCTAATGAACACTAATTTCAGCAACTTTCATTATTAAAATTTGTTTCTTTGCAAATATTTCTGGCCCGTGAGATAAACTGTTGAGAGATCCCTCTCTGAAAAGAAAGAATCCAACTTTCTTCCTAAAGATTGGTTTTGTGGTTACCTTGGGATTATCCTTTCACAAATGGGGATAAATTTTGAACCCTAACATTGTGATTATTTTATTATTATTCCTATGATAAAATGTTGGCATGTGCATTGATAAGGTTCATTTTGTTGTGTTTATATTCATGCATACACACATGCATTTATCCGTTAATGAATTTCAAAATATGGTCATGGGGATGCAATTTAACACCCCATACATTGTTCATGTTACCTCCGTTTTCAGATCAATGGGAGGGGATGTGACACTCGAAGGCATGAAATATGTGCTCTTTTTGTTTTTAAGTATGTCCTAGTGTTTTTAAATATTCCACCAAATTTGGTATGTATCTTGGTCCACCATTACACATTTAAATGGAAGGAACGTCTCCTATTGTGTAACATTATGATAGGGTAACCATCCTCCCATCCATTAACTAGACCCGTCAATTTATCATCTTATGCGATGTCATTTAGAGAAAACCATTTGTTGAATTATCCATTAAGCATATAACTTTTTTCCCCTCCACCTGGTAATGTTAGGACCTTGTTAATGTCATTGTGTATATTCTTGGACATAACTTAAGTATCCCCATTTGGTACCCTAGTCCAACCAATCCACTGTTCACCTCCACCCCCTATCCTCATCTAGTCATAAATCATGTACATCCTATGAGTGTTTCTTTAGTGTCCATTTCGAATCCAAGTAATGAATCCATCTTTCTAAATAAGACTAGAAACAATAAAGTTTTAGCTATGGGAAATAATAAGAAAGTTGTAGGCACCAATCATCTTGGCCTACTATGGGCATTCAAACCACCATGTCTACTCAAGTTACCCCTCCTTTTTCTCTTTGTGACATCATTATCCAAGCCACCAATAAGTGCTCAAAGATTCCATAATTATGGGGCCTAATTTACCCAAAATATATATTTTTTTGATAAATTTATGCCTTAGTGGTAGATATCACTCTTCCTAATTCCACTAAGAAGTGCAACAATACTATGTACCAAAAATACTAATTCCTTGTGTGATACATATCAAATACCTATTCCTTGTGTGATACATATCAACATTATTTGAACCATGGTACCAAAATTTTGAGTTTAGGGACACCCTTGCAATACTCCACCAAATTGATATCGTGCCCCAAGTAGTTCCCTAAACTAGTCCAACCACTAAGGATTCTTTATCAATACAATGCCAATGTTTTTTCACGAACATGGAACATCTAGATTGTTAGGTGCTTACACCTAATATTTAGGTTGTGGATTGTGCATACGTCTATTACATTTACACTTTAGTGGTCTCCTTATCCTATAACCATTCTTCATTTTTTTTAGACATTTATGTGAGCACTTCCTCAATTACTTCAATACATTTGACCACCTCTGTATTTTCCCTCCATGTCTTCCATATCATCATCTATTGGTCTTAATTATATGATGTATACCTTGCACATCTATAAACTTGATATAGGTTTCGATTCTTCTATTGCATCCTATTTAACCACATCAATAGTGATTCTCAATGCTCCCAACTTTAGTAGCCAAATATTTCATGTAGATGAATAAATTCTAAAAGCATTGAAAACACTTAAGTATCCATTGGACAATTTCATCATTGATCCTATTTTTTTATTATCAATAACTATTCTCACCCATGAATAAATCTAACCACTATAATGTTTAAACCAATATCCCGCTAGGACATATTGATTTGTTTAAGAACTTTTTCTCAAACATTTATATGAGCACTTCCTCAATTACTTCAATAGGTTTGACCTCATAATGTGTCTATTTTTTCTCCACATATTCCATATCATCATCTATTGGTGTTACCTATTTGATTTATAACTTTCACAATTATGGATTTGATATAGGTTTTAATTCTTCTACTACATACTCTTTAACTACGTTAGTAGTGATTCCCAATGCTCCCAACTCTAGTAGAAAAATATTTCATATAGATGATGAAATTATAGAAGCATTTCAAACACATGAGTATCCACTAGATAATATGAATCATCGATCCTATTTTCTTTCTCAAGATCCATCTTCACCCATGAATAACTCTAACCACTATTCAGTTGAAACCAAGTATTTTATCCCACTATGACATATTGATTCTTGTTCTCGATTCCTTTGAGGAAGGAAATATGGCCAACAATTCTCCCATAAGTTAAGGTGTACATTTATGCTACCCTTATAGTTACCATAAACATCATTCTTGGAGCCCATGCCCCTTCAAAGAGATTTCCATGTACATTCCCCTTTCCAATAGTTTCATGATGTTTTCAATGTGGTCCTATTTATATATTCTCAAGTTTGATCCTAACATTCTTAATAACTTCATCAACACATGGCTATATGTGACACCTATTAGGAGAAAACAATATATTCATTTTGTAAATGCTCTAGCAATCAAGAATAGATCTAAAATATTTAAAAAGCTAGTTTATCTACCTCATCACCTATACATTTTGGGTATCTAATTCAACCCATACCATTAAGAAGCAAGGAACCATGCATATATCAAATTTAAATATTTGAACCACATTTTCCCAAAATATAACTACCCTATCATGTTGATTAATCGAATTATTGATGCTTTTGTAGACCATAAGGTCCTTCCTTTCGTGGATGGATTCACAAGGTATAATCAAGTTTGACTCTAACCTCAAGATTAATATAATTTGGCCTTAGCCACCCTATGAGGGACTTTCACCTATTGTGTCATGCCTTTTGGATTGAACAATGGTATATCCCCTTTCTAACATTCCATATTGTATGGTTTTCCTGAACTTCCTCAAATTATATTTACATATCTCAATTATTTTACCACTCATTCAAAGAAATAGCTCCAACAATTACGGAAACCTTTGGAGAGTTTTTCTTCAGTGTCTAAACTACAACATTTGATAGAACCCTATCAAATATGTGTTTTTTGTTAGATGGTTAGCTATTGGGTTTTATAGTCTCCAAGTATGATATTACCATTGAACTATTTAAGGTTCAATCTATCTATGAGTTGCTTCCACCAAAAAGTTTGCACTAATTATAGAGTCTTCAAGGTAAAGTGAATTTCCTTCATCGGTTAGTTCCTAATTAAACCATCATAGAACATGTGATCTTATGTTTATTAAGTACATACATACCCTTTGTATGGGATGTCTAGGCCAAACAATATTTGACACATCGAAGAATGCACTTTCTTCCACACCATTGATTAGTCCTCCTTGATGAGCATGGTAAATGACCAATTCCTCACATTATCCTTGGTAGTTATTCAACCACACTCCCTAACTTTTCCATCCATTTCCATATATTTATTTCATATCCTTAACTCCTGGAAACATTATAATTTCATTCTTATTTTCATTTTACACTAAGTAGATTATACTTTGAATTGAGCTAACAATTGAAGTTTATATGAAATTATGGAGTAGCTTGTTTTATAGGTGCAAGTTGGAATGGATTCTTGTTTCTAAAATGTTCAAACAATGTTGTTGATGAATTTTTTTATAGCAGCTACTAGCTAGTTTTCCTACAACACTTAATGACTGACTTTCCATTAAGATCGTGTGTTACTAGAATTTTATGTCAAATTAAACATTAAAGTGAGTGTTAAAATATTTAATGTTTAATTTGTTAGAGCATTGTGATTCTATAGATGTCATGGTTAGTTCTCATGGGTAAAATTTGTGTATCATCTCCCTCTTGGGTGCTCACATGAAGTTGAGGAATATTTTAGATGAAATTGTGGTTTTGAAAAACTAGCAATTGATTTGAAAAAACAAAACGTTTGTGTGTTCCTTCACTAGGTATAGAGGGGTCTGAGCCTTATAGGACAATTAACATGTAGGGTGAGAAGAAATAAACATAGGCCTAATTTTTAGTTAGAAAATGTTTGTGTGATTTGTAGTTACAAAATGCGTGTGTTATTTGTAGTTACAAAATGTGTGTGCAATTTGTACTTACAAAACACATACCTATTTGTAGTTACAAAATACATGCACGATTTGAAACTACAAAGCATGCACTATTTGAAACTACAAAGCATGCACATGATTTGGAAAAAGTGTTGTAAACTCCAAAATAGGCCCTCTCTCCCTCCCTAACCCTCTCCCTCTCCTCCCTTTCCATATATCTCCCTCCCTCTCTCTCTCTCTCTCTCTCTCCTTATCCATCTCTTCTTTACTCCCTCCCTCTCTTTATCTCCCTCCCTTTCCCTCTCTCTCCCTCCCTCCCTTTACCTCTCTCTCTCTCCCTCCCTCCCTCTCTTTCTCTCTCTCTCTTTCCATCCCTTTCCCTCTATCTCCCTCCTCCCTCCCNGACCTCCCTCTTTATCTATCACTCACACCCCCTCTCTTTCTCCCACCATATTTATCTATCTCCTCCCTCTCTCTCTCTCTCTCCATTCCTATCTCTCCCTCTTTGTCTCCCTCTCTCCCTCTACCCTCCTCCTCTCTTCCCTCCCTCTCTCCCTCCCTTTATATTTCCCTTTATCTCCCTCTCTCTCTCTCTCTCCCCCCTCCCCCCTCCCCCCTTTCTCTCTCTCTCTTATTATTTGTGGTTTTGGCTTGAATATTATGTAGACATTTCATGAATTTAGGTCTCTTTTGCAAATTAAAAATTTTCATCTCTTTAGAGGTTCCACAAATATAATCCCTATTAATTATTAAAATGATGATTGGACTAAGTTCACATCAACCAACCCCCATACACTAGGCTATCCAAGAGAGAAGATACCAAATATGTGCCAAAACGTTTCAGACCTTCAATGCAACATTTTCATGCATAAACCATATTTAAAATCATTACAAATAATTCATAAAGTGAGGGAGGGAGAGAGACTAATGGGGAGGGAATGAATTAGAGTGAGGGAGAGATAGGTATATATTGAGGGAAAGTGATAGGAATGGAAGGACAAACGATGCGAGTGGGATACATGGGGGGTGCAGTAGGGATGGAGAGAGGGGGAGGAGGAGTAAGCCATAGAGAAAGAGGGAGAGAGAGAGACAGAGAGAGGGAGGGGTAGCAAGATATTGATGGAGAGGGAGAGTGAGAGATAATTTAGGAGAGAGGAAGCAAGGACACTAGAGAGGGGGTGATTGGACATTAAGGGGGGGAAGAAGGGAGATATGGGGAAATGGTGAGGATGTTGATGTATTTGTAACTTCCGAATATATCTGATGTATATTATCATTATATGTTGTTGTAACCCCATTGGAGATGTGTTTTCTTCCTTGCGGGATGTCTTTATTGTGTATATATACCTTGAGTTACAACCTCCATTGTAAGTCGGGGAAATTGTCCCCATTGTGACATCATGTAATGTGTATTTAGACTCTCTCTAGGAAAATTTGGCCCTGTTAGTGAAACAAGTCGACCCATCATGTAAAAGGTTAGTCACTTTATTAGTATAAATTGGGAGGCACCCTCCCTCATTTATACACACCTCACATTCACTCAAGTTCATGTGAGAGAGAGCGACAGATAACTGCTGAATACTTCTTATTAGTGTGATTGATCATCTTATGACATAGTTTTTGTGGCTGTACTATTATGAGGAAGTTTGCAGGGTTTTCTCCTTTATGGTTTCCTTGGTGAAAATATGTGTGTCTCGTGTATCTGTTATATCTTATGCATCTTGTTGTAATTTTTATTCTTTCATCCAAATATCCTAGTTAATCTAATAAGATCTAGAAAAAATAACATGGTATCAGAGCCTCTCTGAAACAAGGCACTATGTAGCTACAAAAACTAGGGCTTCCTATTTCAAGGTGTTATCTCCACAGATCATCAAGAAAAGAGGGCTGGGATAAATTTCCTTAGTAGGGCGCATCTTTTGGTGGAAGCAGTTTCATTTTTGACCCTATTACTAATGCTGGGAGGAACTAGGGTATCAAGTTTCAGAGGATTCCCACCTCAGTCTTCAAAAAGTGTCCTTGTTGAGAAACTCACCTCAAGGAGGCACATATTTCTGTCCAAACAGAATTCCCAAAATCCAAGTTTGGAAAATTAGGGTTTCTATGACAAACCTTAGGTCAGCCAGCTCTGGAACCAGGTCATACACCTCAAATCAGTAAGATCTAAATCTTTTCTATTTCGATTTGAGGTTCTGTTGAGGCCTAGAAAATCGCAGGCAACAACAACAAGGGATTCTCCCCAGTAAACGTTCCCAACTAGCCCGTTACTGTTTGGTATGGGGAATCCGTCTGGTTTACGATCCGGCTACCATAGGTCAAGTAACAAAATAAAAAGGTTTTACCAGTTGCGGCCCGGTCCACCATGTATGTTTTAGTTTTTATATTAAAGTATGAGATGCAAGTTCCTATCTAAGAATGCAGATTGATAGAGAATATGAGGAGCGGTCACAATGTGATGCATAGGTTCTTACCTCTCGTCTTAAACTCTCTCGCATCTAAATCACACACAGCAAGAAAACTAAAACTAACTATCTAACCTATCCCTAGGGAGCAAGATTATCATTCATTAATGAGTAATGTGTTTTGCACATGCATTGAGAAAAATTGCAGATAGCCGATACTTCTTTCAAAACACATGAACATTTAAAGATATTTGAACAACCAGATAGCCAATTGTTTATGAACAACATTCATTACTCATAGTGGAAAATTCATAGAATAAACTAGAGAGCATTCATACAAGAACATAGGTTCAAAGAGTTAGAACGATCTCACAGTTCATGGACACAAGACTAAAAACGAAATAGTTCACATTCAACAAATCCATGGCACAACATTTGAAAAATTCCACAAAGTTTTCTTCAACAGGGAACTTGTAATTTTTTTATGCAAAAGGAAATAGTTCTTCTTACATCAGATTCTCACAAATCTGTCTGGGAAAAAGTCCCTATTCCCTCTAATTCTCCTATATTTATACAAACAACAAAACCTTTGGGTTGCCCCCTCGGGTGACCTTTGGGCTTCCCCAACCATTTAATCTCACAATTTTGTCCTTTGCGAGTGCTCATGATTCATACAATATGTTACATGGTTAGATTAAGATTTACAAGCACTTTGTAAAAAGGGACGGGCTTGGTAACTGATGAGCCATTTCCAAGCCTGGGCCTCTGCTACTATCAATTCTGTTCAATAACCAGTTGATCTCAACCTTTCACTATCTTCCTCTATGAGCAACATCTTTTCTGCTGACTTTTCATTTAGAGACGTCTTCTTCACAGCAGCAATCATCAAACTGGATCTGAAAATTCTTCTAAGTCTGTCTGCAGTTAAATGAAAAAACTCATCATTAATATGGACAGCATTCAATAAAATGTAAACCACACTATTAATGAGACTAAGAATCAAGCATGCTACCCTGTGTTATGTTCTCATCACAAAAAACCCCAAACAAGAATTAGAAACCACCGTCGCCCAAAAGATAGGGTAAAAACACACACAGAATAGGCGGGAAAACCCTCACTAGTGGGAAAAATCACTAAAGCATCGGCAGGATAGTATTATTCATAGTCGCAATGGTAGGATTCAGATAGACAACAAGTTCCATGAGACTGCTAAGTCTATCAGCATCGAAAAGACTAAAGACTATGACATCAGGCAAAAAAAATATCCTTGTCGGCAAACGGAACGACATAAACGTTGGGTGATTATTCACTAAAACGTCGCAACGACGGAAACCGCATCAGCTGAGGGTTCCATAGTCAACATAAAACATCGGTGGATGAAAACTCTATAAGGCAGATGGTTAGTCCACTCCGGAGCCGCAATGGCGGAAAGCAATCACACTACAGCTTTCGATCAAAGTCATAAAACTTTCTGATAGTGAAAAGAAAAACAATAAAACATGAAATTATCATGGGTAAACCTTAATCCGTCAGAACATTTATTATTGATCCTCCGAAATGGTGGCTGCACAGATGAATACAGTTCCGAAACAAACTTCAACTGTCTTCTGATAGTGTTAAAACAAAACATCGCAAATTAAACGGTTGATCAATAAAACCAAGGAATCGGCATAAAATAAAACTATCCATCGGGTCATTCATTGTTTAGCCTCTGCAAGGGTGGCCGCATAGAGAACTATGGACGTGATTCACTGTTCAAAAGACTTCCGATAGCGAAAAAAAAACCTTCAAGTTCAAGTCAAACAAAAGATAGTCATTCAAATTTTTGAAAATGGTAAACAATTTACCCCAACTCAAACTCAAGATTCAAACTGTAGCAGAAAACAACATAGTTCAGCAATTAAAAACAAATCCAAGCAAGACAAAATTTAAAAGGAGGGTCCAAATTTTAAAAAATTTGGGAAACAGTTGCAACTGCAACAATTGGCAACTACCTGGTGAACCCAGATCTCTGGACAATTTCTTCCTTAAGTAACAGACTGTTTAACAATAAAACCAACATGTTGAATTCTTCTAGATGTCTAGATTTCCCAAATGGCAACTGTATGTACTTTTAATCATTGATGATAGTCCAATTAGGAAAATGGAAACTAGGATTTCAAAGTCAAGATAACTCTTTTGAGGCCAGGAATATGAGTTTCATTTATTACCTCTATCTTCAGGTAGCTTGCAGCTTGGACACCACAGGATTGTAACATATGGTAAACAGAAATATTCATTTGTTCCTCATTCCCATGCCATTTTACACTTTACGTTCTTTTGGACTTTTGTCCTTTCTTTTGAGTCCTCCTGCATGCCTTTCTTTCTGAATTTTTATTCAAGCTCCTCTATCCATAGTGTCCTTTTCTGTGAGAGGTGTATTTAATTTTCAACTCATGGACGAAGAAGAACTTTTGGCAATTTTGTACTCATATGATTCAGTACTTTGTTTTGATACATATTGCTTTCTTAGGATTTTTTTGCCTCTTATTTGACTTTTGGCTTTCAATTCTTGCCATGGGATCATTTATATATAATATATTGTTTACCCTGCTTCCTTTCCGTGGGTCCGATGTTGTCACTCCTTAGGAAATTTTTAAATTTGAGATGGATGGAGACTCGAATTAGTATTCCAGACCTTTTGATCCTGAGTTATTTTACAGGGATTAAGTAGGACTTCAATGTGTTCATAGCCATTTAGGACAAACTATTAAACTAGAAGAAATTCGTTTAGATAAAACAATAGTACACAGTCTTACACTCAAGGAATTTAGTTAATCCAGAATCTTGATGCCCCTCTTGCAACCAAAAGTTTGCCTCTTTTTATTGAAATCAATCAAAATCTAAATTGAAAACAAGCAGAAATAAAATAAATCGAACAAACACTCAAAATCAGTTAATTAATGTACAATACAAAACAAAAATTAGGTAAAATAAGGTTTGAGAACTAAACCATTAACTGGTAAGTTCTCTTCCCACCCTGTAAATCTTACAATTTGTAGGTTGAGGGGCCAAGTTTTGCTACAATTTGAAAAGGGCCTACCCATAACTGTTGAAACTTTGTGTGCTTCCCCTTCTCATCATGCGGGTGATCCCACTTAAGAACCAGGTCTCCCACTTCAAATTCCTTTGTTCCATCTTTGTGCTTATCAAACCACCTTTTCACTACTTCCTGTTGTTGCTTAAAATGTTCTTTGGCCCTGGATCTAGACTCTTCTACCTTCAAAATATTATAGATTCTAATTTGCAGGATTTTGTTATCTGTGCCTCTAGACTCTTGGGCTATTATGGAATATGGTAGAATAATGTTAGGAGGAAGTATAGCCTCTTTCCAATAAACAAGGGTATACAGTGACACACCTAAGGAATTCTTGGGTGTAACCCTATCAGCCCAAAGAGTGTTTGGTAGTGCTAAATGCCAACTTCTCTAGTTTTCTATCACAGTCTTTTTTAAGATCCTAATCAGATTCTTGTTTGTAGATTCTGCAAACCATTCCCTTGGGGGTAGTAGTTGGCAGAATAATGAAACTTAATTCCTTTTTCATGAGCAAATGCAGTTAATCTAATAGAAGAAAAATAAGTAGCATTATCGAAAACTAGGGAAATTGGAACCCCAAACCTGGTCACAATATGGTCTTGCAAGAAATCCATGACCGCATCTTCATTGACCTTATGTAGCGGAATGGCCTCGACCCATCTAGTGAAGTAGTCAGTTGCTGTTAAAATATATTTGTGCTGCAAGGAATAATTTGGTTTTATTTCTCCAATGATATCAATTCCCCACTGCTTAAATGGTTCCGTTATCATCACAGGCTTCAATGGTCCTGCTGCTTTGGCTTGTCTTCTCCCACACCTCTGGAAGATATCACACTTTCTAACATGGGCATGAGCATCCTTGAACAACATGGGCCAATAGTATCCGGCTCTGAGAATCTTGTGGGCTGTCGTATCTCCAAAAAAATGGCCTCCAGCAGGCCCATCATGTAATTCTGTTATGACCTTTTTTGTGTCTTCTTTCTCTAAGCATCTGAGAAGGACTCCATCATAATTTTTCCTAAATAAAATTCCATCAATGATCTGATATGCAACTGATTTAAGGTGCAACACTCTTCGCTGTTTAGAATTCCAATGTTATGGAAACAATCCTTCTTGAAGGTAATGAACAAGGTCTCGGTGCCAGGAATCTGGAGTTGTGAAAATAGGACATACATCCATCATATGTAATTTAGCTTCATTTTCCCAATCATTTTCTTCATTGTTTTTACCTTCAGCCATTAATTTGCACAGTCTTTGTCCTTTAACTATGCATGCTGGTTTGAATTCAAGGTCATATTCTTGTAAAGCTGTTACCCAGTTGCCTCTTCTTTCTCCTAATTCCTTTTGTATAAAAGAGACCTCACAGCTGGGTGTGGAACTATTACCTTTGTCCGGTTCTGAAGTATGTATGGCCTGAATTTTTTTACCGCTTTGAAGACTGCATAAGTTTGTTTATCTATCGCTGGGTAATTCAATTCATCCCCCTACAGACCAGTGCCCATAAATGATATGGGGAACTCATCTCCCCCATCTTCCTTTTGAGTAAGCACCGCTGCTAGTGAATCGTCAAAAGCAAAAGTGTACAAAATAAAATCCTTCTCAAAATCTGGACTTTTGAGAGAGGGTGCATGAAAAATATATGTCTTTATTTTACTAAATGCATTCTTCTCTACATCATTCCACTTGAATTGAACACTTTGTTTCACCATTTGCTACAAAGGTTTAACAATTTGAGCGAAATCCGGCACAAACCTTCGCACGAAGTTTATTGTCCCCATGAATGATTGCATCCCTTTTTTTTATGGGTTAAGGGGATCTGTTCAATAGCTTTGATACTTTCTGGGTCTATGGAGATCCCCTTTTTAGAAACCACGTGACCCAGTAGCTTTCCTTCTGTAACAGCAAACACACATTTTCTTGGATTCAGTGAGATGTCGTATTTTCGACAACGCTCAAAAATTTGTTTTAAATGGAATGCATTTTATTCTCTATTCTTTGAAAATATCATCACATCGTCGAGATACACTACAACACTATGACCAATTAGACCACAGAAGGCTATATCCATAGCCCTCTGGAAAGTAGCTCCATCGTTAATGAGTCCGAAGGGCATCCTTCTGTAAGCAAAAGTTCCCCATTTTGTTCTGAATGTAGTCTTAAGTCTGCCTTCTTCAGCTACTAACACTTGATTGTAGCTAGATAATCCATCTAATAACGAAAATAACTCAAAACCTGAAACCATCTGCAATATCTGTTCCATGGGCGGGACTGGATAGTTGTCTTTGTATGAAGCACGATTTAGGTTTCTGAAATCCACACATAGTCTGATTTCTCCAAATTTCTTCCTTACTGGTACCAAATTTGAAACCCATTCTGAGTGTCTAACTTTGAAGATAATTTTGGCATCCAATAATTTATTCACTTCACTCTGAATTAATGGCTCCAGTTTTGGATGCATCTTCCTCAAAGGTTGCTGATAAGGCTTGACTCCAGATCTAATAGGAATGATGTGTTGTATAATATTGGTATCATATGTTTTAATTTCTTCATATGTCTAGGAAAATACATCTTTGTACTATTTAAACAAACTAATGAACTTATTTCTTTCACCCGGGGAGCAACACTTTCCCAAATTTACATATTTGGGTTTAACTTTAGTTCCCAAATTTATCAGCTCGAATTGCAAAGACAAGCTGTGAGTCTTGACATTTGCGGGTCTTCTAAACTTGCTATCTAAATCAAACATCTGCTCTAAAGTATTGACCCCTTTAGGAATGAAGTTGTCAAATTTTAACTTAGCTTGGTGTTCTTCGTCATCGATAATTGCCCCTTTGAAAGTTTCATCATTCATTAAACATTCCAAGATTTGTTGATCATCATCACAAAATCGTAGATTAGAAATCATGTCTGGAACTGAAGGCCTGAAAATTAATTCAATAGAACACTTGTTATTTGTAGGCACAAGCCTTGCAGCCGAGGTAGCTAACAAGTCAGCTGCTGCATTCTTAAGTCTAGGAATGGATAAAATATTAAATTCATAAAAATTTGTCAACAAATCCCATACTTCATTCTGATAAGATTTTAAATGAGGTGAGATGCAATGTATCTGTTTCCGAATCTGTTTTACAATTATTTAAAAATCCCCATATACTTTCAGATTTTCTACTTTTAATTCATTTGCTTTTCTTAGTCCTTGAACTAATGCTTCATATTCGGTTGTGTTATTGGTACATTCAAAATCTAATCTACATGAAAGAAAATGTTTATTCTTATTTGGATCAATCAAGACACAACCAGCTCCTGATCATTCCAAAGTTTTAGATCCATAAAAAAAAAGTGTCCAAAAACTATATACTTCTATTGTACTTGAATCAACAACTACATCTGAAACTAATTCTACTATTTTACGGTCAAATTCATCAGCCTGTGAAAATCGAAGGAGATCAGGCTGTGTGTCTAGTGTGCCGTTGACTTCTTCCGCTCGGTAGTTTCCCGGTTCTAGTTCAATGAAGTAATTCCCCAATACAGTATTCACTGGTTCATTCTTACCCTCCAACTATGTAACATTGTGCTTCATGTGGGGTTCTCTTAATACTTTAATTTGATTGGGAATTCCCTTATAAGGAAACCACAGGTGTGACCAATCTGAAGCAAAATAACCATTTAGCTTTGTTGACCAATCCCGACTCAAAACAAGTCCATAAGCTTCAGGTATGTCTGCTACTACAATATCTATGAACTGACATACCTTTTCATTTGAAGATAGTCGAATCAAAACATCCTCCATTTCCCCAATTACCTTCACATTTGTTCTGTCTAACTGAATAACCTGCCAGGTAGATGGTTTAGGCTGTCCATTTATCTTTTTGCAGACTGAAAGCAGCATAACATTTACTGATTTCCCTGAGTCCACTAAACAATTGTGTACGTTATGGTTGAAAATTTCAAAAGTCGGGAGAAATGGTGGATTTTTGCATTTAGGCTTACCTCCCACACTTGCTTAACCAATTTCCTCTTCTTCCGGTTGATTGTGAGTGGGAAGCTTTTCTTCAGGTATCTCAAGTGCTTTTAACAATATTTCTTTCTGCTGAGGCATATTACACATTTCAAACAGCGAGATATTTGCCTTAGCCCTCTTAATATCTTCCACATTGTCATACTCCATCTTATGCTCTTTCAGATTCTTTTTTACATCATCAGTCTTCTCTTCAATGGGATTGACAAGCATGTTGATTTGCTTTGGAGCCTAACTCGTAATGGTGAATTCAGGTATTTTATCAGCTGTGGTGCTTTTCTGAATTTTCTTTACGTTCTCTTGAAGTCTCTTAATTTTTGGGATTATTGATCTGTCTTTACTTAACAAGCCTTGACTTCTTGTTGTCACATTTGTTTCTATTGTTTCTTCCTCTTCTATATCAAAAAGTGAGACATAGTCCCATAAAACCAGATCATCATCCTCTTGTTTTTCAGTGGATTTATTACCTTTTTCCTCCTCATCATCAGCTTCTGTTAGTTTAGAATCCAATAGCTGATTCATCACTAATGTCATCGAATTGATCCATTGAGGGCAATTTTTTTCAGAATGGGGTTGCTGATGAAAGGTGCAAAAATTATCCATACCCACCTCTATTAAGTTCATTGATGCAGGACTATGTGGAGGAGGATTAGACTGATTGTTGTCCTCTCTCCTTTTATAGTAAGGCCTATAAGATTTCTGAGCTTCCTTTTCCTTTTCCAAATCTATTATTCTGTTAGATAGTTTCTACATCATTTTTAACATTCCTTCAAAATCATGTGACTGCTCCTCCTTAGGCTTAGACAGTAATAAGGATTTCTTACCAAAAAAAATTTCTCCCGACTGTTCAGGATCATCTTCTATGCTCTCTTTTTCAGCTTCTACTCTCTCCGCCTCTTCATATGTTTCTGAAAACGTAGGTTTGACTTGCATCTTGGAAAACATGGCCAAGTTAGGCCCTAAAGCTGAAGTATAATACTCAATCAAAACTTTATCAGAGGGCTTATTAGCTACAGAAAAATTCTTAAGATAAGTAGCAAACCTTTGGGTGAAACTATGCACTTTTTCTTTTCTTTCTTTCTTCAAAGCACATAACCCTTTCATTAGAGCTGCATGATTTTTCTGGGCTGCATATTTATTTCTGAATATCCTTTCAAATGTGTCCCAGTCTGGGATTGAGTTTGCAGGCAGAGAAAAATACCATGAGGTTGTTTCTCCTTCCAGGGTATGTGGAAACAATCTGCAAACTACATCTTCATGATCTCCAGCCTTTATCCCTTCTATAGCCAAGTAAAATATTTGCAAATGATCATCTACTAAAATATTTTCACTTGGGTCAAACTTGGGAAACATTTTCTCAAAATCCTGAGGTAAGTCATGTAAAGGAGGTGTTAGGTTTAGAGGTGACCTAGCTGTTAGAATAATCAACCCATAGTATTTACCCACTTAGACATTAATTCATTTATTTTTGTCTTATTTGCCTAGTCCATGAGTCCCAACATGTGCAAGTTGCTAATTGCCTATCCATAGAGGTCAAACTTGCCATTATTGACTCATGGAGCGCTTTGGAAATCCTTGGGAATCAAATCTGCTTTATTCCTGGCCTCCTAGGCGCCCTTCTGCTTTTTCTGCTTTATTGCCTTCTTTTTCAGTGTTTTAAGGCACATAGGAAAGCAAGACTAGGTGAGGTGAATCAGCTTTGTTTCCTCTTCCTCCCCCACTCTTTCCTCCATGCAAAAGCATGTATGAGCTGCCATTTGACCACTCTTTAGCTTGCCTATGCGCCCTTGCTAATTCGTGGGGTCCTTGATAGATTTGGGATCAGCTTTTTACACCTATGGGAGATTTGCCTATTTTGTGTAAGCCTGCTTTATGCTAGATTTGGATGCTTCCTTATGCATTCGATTTGCTCATGTATTCTATATATTCAACAGCCTATGTTATTACAGGGTTGGTTATTGTACACTCAGTTAATATAATTTTGTGTTACAGCTCCATATTCAGTCTCCATTGTTGATAATTTTGCATGATCAATTGTTAATTGTTGTGGGTGAAATTAATCTACTACAGACCTGAATTTATACATGGTATCAGAGCCATTGTAGGTTGTTACTCTCCTCCAAAAATTGTTTTGTAGGTTCGACATCAAGACTGGGAGACTTCTACTGACAGCCGGGACAAATTTTCTAAAGCTATGGATTCACAGAAAACTATCCTCACTCCCTTCAACTTTTTTGAATGGAAAGCAAAGATGGAGATCTTGTTGAGAGCGAAAGGCCTCTACAGGGTGACTGTGGCTACAGAAGCAGAGCCCAATGCTGCTGCAGAGAAGATGAAATGGCACAATCGGAGAGATGAGGCCTATGGCCTCCTATGTCTCAGTATTTCCCGAGACCTCCTTTTCCATCTCGATGGATTGACTTCACCGGATCAA
>LPNX011076829.1:74904-133675 GCA_001517045.1 Pseudotsuga menziesii
CACTAGCCTTCCAAGCAGCTGGTGGATTTAGTGGATTGGGTGGCTGATTTGCATTTATGCCTGCCATGAGACTGGGTGGAGAGTGAGGTGGAAAATGAACAAGAGTATTAATAGGTGAACCATAAGGTGTATCTGGGCCTACTTGATTCAAAGGTTGCACAACTTCCTGTAAGGCTGTTTCTACAATTTCTTCCAAATCTCCAACCAACACTGAGTCTTCCAATATAGAATGGTCTTTATTTTTATATTCTCTTCTGGGTAAGTTAGGGATAATTGGTAATCCTCCAATCTTCTTCACATATGCCCTAGTATGTCTTCTCAGATCATTAACTACTTTGTTATCGACATAATACAAGTGCTCTTTATCCTTCTCTTCAGGAATTGGATCAGGAAACAAACTATTTTTAGAATTGTCACCGATAGAATAATCTCCAAAAAATGGGTTTCCTCGGCCAGCCATGCACTGGCGGCCCTCCTTCTAGTGCGAAAAACTCTTGAGGCCTAGAAAATCGCAGGAAACAATAGCAAGGGATTCTCCCCAGTAA
Organism: Pseudotsuga menziesii; assembly: GCA_001517045.1. Lineage (NCBI taxonomy): Eukaryota > Viridiplantae > Streptophyta > Pinopsida > Pinales > Pinaceae > Pseudotsuga > Pseudotsuga menziesii. The sequence goes on from LPNX011076829.1 coordinate 75,450, forward strand.
ACGTGCCCAAATAGCCCGTTACTGGTTGGTATGGGGAATCCGTCCGGTTTATGGTTCGGCTACCGTAGGTCAAGTAACAAAATAAAAGGGTTTTACCGGTTGCGGCCCAATCCACCGTGTATGTTTTAGTTTTTATATTAAAGTATGAGATGCAAGTGCCTATCTAAGAATGCATATTGATAGAGAATACGAGGAGCGGTCACAATGTGATGCGTAGGTTCTTACCTCTCATCTTAAACTCTCTCGCATCTAAATCACACACAACAAGAAAACTAAAACTAACTATCTAACCTATCCCTAGGGAGCAAGATTATCATTCATTAATGAGTAATGTTTTTTGTGCATGCATTAAGAAAAATCACAGATAGCTGATAATTCTTTCAAAACACATGAACATTTAAAGATATTTGAACAACCATAGAGCCAATTGTTTATGAACAACATTCATTACTCATAGTGGAAAATTCATAGAATAAACTAGAGAGCATTCATACAAGAACATAGCTTCAAAGAGTTAGAACGATCTCACAGTTCATGGACACAAGACTGAAAACGAAATAGTTCACATTCAGCAAATCCATGGCACAGCATTTGAAAATTTCCACAAAGCTTTCTCCAACAGGAAACTTGTAATTTCTTTATGCAAAAGGAAATAGTTCTTCTTACATCAGATTCTCACAAATCTGTCTGGGAAAAAGTCCCTATTCCCTCTAATTCTCCTATATTTATACAAACAGCAAAACCTTTGGGTTGCCCCCCCGGGTGACCTTTGGGCTTCCCCAACCGTTTAATCTCACAATTTTGTCCTTTGTGAGTGCTCATGATTCATACAATATGTTACATTTTAGATTAAGATTTACAAGCACTTTGTAAAAAGGGACTGGCTTGGTAACTAATGAGCCATTTCCAATCCTAGGCCTCTGCTTCTATCAATTATGTTCAATAACCTGTTGATCTCAACCTTTCACTATCTTCCTCTATGAGCAACATCTATGCTTCTGAATTTTCTTTTAGAGACGTCTTCTTCACAGCGGAAATCATCAAACTGGATCTGAAAAATCTTCTAAGTCTGTCTGCAGTTAAATGAAAAAACTCATCATTAATATGGACAGCATTCAAGAAAATGTAAACCACACTATTAATGAGACTAAGCATCAAGCATGCGACCCTGCATTGTGTTCTCATCACAAAAAAACCCAAACAAGAATCAGAAACCACCACCGCCCAAAAAATAGGGTAAAAACACACACAGAACAAGCGGGAAAACCCTCACCGACGGGAAAAATCATTAAAGCATCAGCAGGATAGTCTTATTCACAGCCACAACAGTGGGCTTCAGACAAACAATGAGTTCTGTGAGAATACTAAGTCTATCGGCGTCGAAAAGACTAAAGACTATGACATTGAGCAGAAAAATCTCCTCGTCGGTGAACGGAACGACATAAATGTCAAGTGATTAGTTTACTAAAACGCCGCAACGGTGGAAACCACATCGACTGAGGGTTCTATAGTCAACATAAAACATCGATGGACGACAACTCTATAAGTCGGATGGTTAGTCCGCTCCGGAGCCGCAATGGCGGAAAGCAATCAGACTACAGATTTCGATCAAAGTCATAAAACTTTTCGATAGCGAAAAGAAAACAATAAAACATGAAATTGGCGTGGGTAAACCTTAATTCGTCGAAACGTTTATTATTGATCCTCCGAAACGGTGGCTACACAGATGACTACAGTTCCGAAACAAACTTCAACTGTCTTCTGATAGTGTTAAAACAAAACATCGCAAATTAAACGGTTGATCAATAAAACCAAGGAATCGACATAAAATAAAACTATCCATTGGGTCATTCATTGTTTAGCCTCCGTAAGGGCGGCCGCATAGAGAACTATGGATGCGATGCACTGTTCAAAATAATTCCGACAGCGAAAAAACAAAAGTTCAAGTTCAAGTCAAACAAAAGATAGTCATTCAAATTTCCGAAAATGGTAAACAATTTACCCCAACTCAAACTCAAGATTCAAATTGTAGTAGAAGACAACATAGTTCAGCAATTCAAAACAAATCCAAGCAAGACAAAATTTAAAAGGAGGGTCCAAAATTTTAAACATTTGGGAAACAGTTGCAGCTGCAACAGGTTCTCATTTGAAAATATGATTCACCATACTCATCTTGGGGACAAGCTTGGAGGGGCTGATCCTTGAAGAAATTATTTGGATTAGTAAATCACTAAAGAAGTTCTAGAACCAGAGGGATATGAGGCTAAGGCTACTCATAAGAGAAGCATGGCTATATCCAAGATAATCATTGAATATTCTATTAAGGATCACCTCATCCTCCATGTGTCTTCATTAAAGACACTAAAGGAAGTATATGATGCTTTGAAAAAGATGTTTGAAGGAAATAACATGAACTGAAAAATGACTTTGAGGAACCAACTGAAGAATGTGAAGATACAGAACTCCAAGACTATACAGTCTTACCTCACAAGGGTTGCTCAAATCAAAGAACAACTTGAAGCGGTTGAAGAGAATGTTGAATAAGTAGAAATTGTAATGACTACCTTGAATGATATCCCTAGATCATTGGACTCATTAATTCAAGTAATTTGTGCGAGATCGAGGCTAATCTCTTTCAACAGAATCTAAGAAGAATGTGCATAAGAAGAAGCTCGACTCATTACAAGAGAAGAGAAGATGGGAGCAAATGAAGATCAAGATATCATAGTTAACACCTGAAATAACTTCAAGAAGAAGGAGAAGAAGGAGAAGAAGGATAAGAAGGAGAACTTTCATTACAACAAGAATAAGGACAAGAAACAAAATAAGACCATGAGAGGTCTTTCCAATGTTTGATGCTATACTTGTGATGAAAAGGGACACTTTGCAAGAAATTTTCCCATCAGTAAAAGGATACACCATTCTCATGTTGCCTAAGATGATGAAAAAACAATCAAAATATTTAGAAGAGAGGAGGATGATTCAGATCAAGAGTATGTGCTAATATCATCACTTACTGACACTATCTCACATGGAAGCAATGATTGTCTTGTGGATAGTGGAGCTTCTAAACACATGATGGGATACAAGGAATCATTCATTAATACTTCTGAACACGAGTCACCTCACAAGGTGAAACTTAGGGATGATTACCAATACCCCATAAAAGGGAGTGGAGAAGCTTCATACAATATTGACTCTGAGAAATCCTTAAAGATGAAGGATGTGTTATATGTTCCAGGATTAAAGAAGAATCTTCTCTCCATCTCTACACTAGATGAAAAGGGTATGAGAGTTTCATTTGTAGATGGCCAAGTTCTAATGTGGCCTAGAGGGCAGACAATAGAGGATGAAACAATGGTTGGAGAAGAAGACAGAGGCTTGTACAAGCTAAAGGGATAGCCTGAACAAGCACTAGTTCATGAGTCAATTGAAGCAAGAAAACTATGGCATAGAAGTCTTGCACATGTGCACTATAGAGCACTACCAATGGAAAGAAAAGAAGTATATGGACTACCAAATATCCAGGAAAAGCATGAACGAATTTGCAAAGGATGTGTAGAAGGAAAGAATGTGAAGAAGACATTTCCTGGAAGTGAGAGAAAGGCCAAAGGAATACTGGAGATAGTACACTCGGATGTATGTACACCCATGTCTTCTAGCTCATTAAGCGGGTATGTGTACTATTTTTCCTTTATAGATGATTCCTCACGTAAGAATTGAATATATTTCTTGAAAGGGGAAAATGATTTTTTTCAATAAGTTCAAGGAATATAAAGCCTTCGCCGAGAAGCAAACCGATAGGAAGATAAAAAATATACGGTCAGATAATGGTGAAGAATTCAAGGAACTATGCAGAGGATATGGGATTAAAAGGGAGTTGAGAACTCCATACAATCCTTAGCAGAATGGGGTTGTAGAACAAAAGAACCGAACCATCATGGAAGCAACAAAAATAATGCTGCATGACTAGGATCTTCCTATGCACCTTTGGGCAGAGGCAACTAGGACAACTGTGTATGTACATAACCGTACTCCTTATCGAGTACTTAACAACAAGACTATAGAAGAGGATTTCTCAGGAGAGAAACCAGAAGCTGACCATATGAGAATATTTGGATTCCTGGTGTACATACATATCCCAATGGAGAAAAGGACCAAGCTCGATCCTTCTGGGAAGAAGGGTATATTCGTAGGATACAGTGATACATCAAAGGCCTACCGAATATACTTCCCATGATTCAAGAAGATCGACATCAGTATAGATGTAAACTTTGATGAGGACTCGACATACTTTAGATCCAAGAGGACACCTATTCAAGAGGTCGAGGAAACTGGAGATACGAGAGCCCAAGATATGGAAATTGGAGAAGCAACTATAGAATACCATGAGGATCATGACATGGAAGAACCACAAGAGCCAATATAGACATTCCTTGAGAAGGACTACCACAAGAGGAAACCATCATGGGCATGAGAGCTCATGCGAGAAGTAGAAAGGGATGGTGCTCTAGGAGGAATACATAGAGAGAGAAAAATGGAAAATCCATACAATAGTTATGTGGCCCTGTTGTGTGACATCATTGACAAAGAACCTTCCACCTATCAAGAGGATGCATAAAAGAAAGAATGGAAGGATGCTATGATAGAGGAATATTAGTCGATCATGAATAATGATGTCTAGGAGATAGTTTCAAGATCGGAAAAGAAGTCTGTCATGACTTCAAAGTGGATCTGTAAGATCAAGCATGTTGTAGATGGTAGCATTGAGAAATACAATGTAAGGTTCATAGCATGAAGCTTCTCAGAGAAAGAAGGAATAGACTACGAAGAGACATTTGCACCCATGGTGAGGTACACTTCCATTAGGACCATACTTGCATTGGCAACAATTATGAAATGGAAAATACAATAGATTTATGTCAAGAAATTTTTCTTGAATGGTGTAGTTGAGGAGGAAGGGTATGTGGAACAACCACTGGGATTCAAGACACATGATAGGAAAACCCATGTGTGTAAATTGAAGAAGGAGTTGTATGTATTGAAACAAAAACTGAGGACATGGTACAACATGATGGATAGATTCCTGATGAGCCTAGGATTTATCAATAGTAAAGAGGATTCCAACCTTTACTTCAAGGTTGAAGATGGGATACTAGTGATGCTCCTGCTATATGTCGATGACTTGTTTCTCACAGGAGAAGAGGAACTCATTAAATATACAAGGAGGAGACTTGCTACATAGTTTGATATGAAAGACTTAGGTATGATGCACTAATTCTAAGGCATGGAGGTGTGGCAGAGCGTAGATGGGATATTCCTTGGTCAAGGAAAGTATGCAGTGGATATTCTGAAGATATTTAGAATGTTGGACTACAAGGCAATAACAACACCTATGGAATCTAACTTGAAGCTTCTGAGTGATGCTTCATCTGAGATGGTTGATGCCACAATGTATTATCATATGATTTCCTCATTGATGTACCTGATGAATATGAGGCTAGACATAGGATTTGCGATGAACACCATGTTAGAATAATCAACCCATAGTTAGCTAACTTAGACATTAATTATCTCCATTTTTGTCTTATTTGCCTAGTTTCCATATTCCACTCTATGCAAGTTGTCCTCCACATGTCCTAGATGGTCAAACTTGCTAAAACTGAGTCATGGAGCACTTGGGAAACCTCTCGAAATCATTTTTGCTTTAGTCCTGGCCTTCCTAGTGCATATCTTCTTTTTCTGCTTTATTGCAGCTTTTACTGAGTTTTAAGGCAATTGGGAAAGTTTGACTATGTGAAGTTAACTTATTTTTTGTCCCCATCATCCTCCACTCTTTTCTACTAATAAAAGCATGTATGAGTTTTCCTTCCATCACCTATTAGCCTCCCTAATTGATTTTTCCAATTCTTGAGCTCCTAGACATATTTAGAAGTTGCTTTATGCACCTATGGGGGATTTGCTTAGTTTTAGTAAGCCTGCTTTTGACCAATTCGAATGGAATCCCAATGCATTCGAATATATCATGTAATTATTTATTATGGTAGCCTATGACTTCACAAGGTTGGCTATTGTACACTTATTCAATATATATTAGTGTTCTGCTCCATATTCAGTCTCCTTTGTGTGTAATTTGCATGTGTAATTGGCAATTTTTGTGAGTGTAATTGTTCTAACACCTGGGTTCAATTTCCACATGGTATTAGAGCCTTTGTAGATCGATTTCTCTCCTTCCATATTGTTATTGTAGGTTCAACATCATTGACTGGGAGCATTCTGCTGACTGAAGGGGCAATTTTTGAGCTATGGATCAATCTCAGAAGATCATCTTGACTCCATTTAATTTATTTGAATGGAAAGAAAAGATGGAGATACTGTTGAGATCAAAAGGCCTCTACGGAGTGACTATGTCAACAAAAGTAGAGCCCAATGCAGCTGCAAAGAAAATTAGATGGCACAACAGGAGGGATGAGGCCTATGGTCTCCTGTGTCTGAGCATATCCAGAGACCTCCTTTTCCATCTTGATGGATTGACATTGCCAAATGAAGTATGGGAGAAGCTTGTTGAGATTTTTGGTAAAACAGATGAAATGAGAGGACATCAAATTGAGAATGAATTGATCTCCTTGAGTCCCAGCAGCTTCGAATCCCTGCAACTCTACTTTTCCAAGTTTAAAGCCCTTGTTTTGCAGCTAAAACAGTGTGGAATCGAAAAGAAGTAGAAATTGGTTTTGGCCATACTCTTGAAGCTTGGCCCTGACTATTCAATGTTTATTTTGACCTTCCATGCCACCATGTTGACAGCTTGAGCCTGGAAGATGCCTAAACTTGCAGAGTTCATGGAATCTCTCACATAAGAACAAGATAAACCGGTGATGATGGGAACCATCAAACCTTCCAAATACCAAGCTCTGGTTGCTGGAGATTCAAGGGTGGATTCAAAAGGCAAGAAGAAAGGTAATAAGCCACCTAAGAAAAAGAGAGACAAGAACAAGTCTCTAGAGGAGCCCCAAGGTTCCAAGAAGAACCCCCAGAAGAAGAAGAACAAAGGAGCAATGAGCAAGTACGCATACTACAGTAAGGGAAATCATCCTAAAAGCTCCTGCATGAAGAAGCAAATTGACATGCTGACCCAACTCTTGGAGAAGAATGGAATCTCCCTTCCTAATAGCTCAAAGAAAAGGGAAGGAGGATCAAATTCAGAAGACAAAGAGAGAGTTCATGCATTGGTTGCTGGCACATCAAGCTCCCCTAGTTTCATCATTGATTCTAGAGCTTCAAGACATATGGTTTTGACCAAGGAAGCATTCACCTCACTTGACATGTCAAAAGGTCCACCAATAGTACTGGGAGATGACTCTCTCACTGAAATTTTGGGCAAGGATTGATCGTGACCATGGTAAGTTCAGCAATGTATTGTATGTTCTAGGTCTTGCCTCTAACCTCTTATCAGTGTATCAGATGACCCACATAGGGTCTCCAAAGAAGGTCATATTCTCCCCTGATGAAGTTGAGATCACAGAGATCTCAAGTGGTAAATTCATTGCAAAAGGAATTGAAAATCACACTTCGAAGGTATACATGTTTTCACATTTTCTACCCTACTCAAACCCCTCTGCTCTTTTGATTCATGCTAATGAGGCAAGCAAGATTTGGCATGAAATATTTGGCCATCCTAAATATAAGTATATTTCTGATCTTAGTGAAAAATAAATGGTCATAGGGTTACCAAAGATTAAGTTTTCCAAAGGAGTCTGTCAAGGTTGCATATTAGGAAAACACCCAGAGCATAAATTTAAGAAAGCTAGTCATGAGAGAACCTATGCACCTCTTGAGTTGATCCATAGTGATGTTGCTGGCCCATTTCCTCATCTGTAAATGATTCAGGCCAAATATGCATTGAAATTCATAGATGACTTTTCCAGGTTCTGCTGGGTTTACTTCCTAAAACACAAGTCTGAAGTTTTTGGCCTCTTCAAAGTCTTTAAGGCTTTGGTTGAAAACCAGTCTGGGAGGAAAATCAAGGTCCTCAGATTTGACAATGGTGGTGAGTATGTCAAGTCTGATTTCATTCAATATTGTGTAGATGTAGGTATTCAGATGCAGCATTCTATCCCTTACACACCACATCAAAATGGTGTTGTTGAGAGGAAGAACAGATCACTGAAAGACATGGCAACCTGCATGATGGAGGCTAAGACTTTGCCATCAAAGTTTTGGGCCGAAGCTATAAAATGTGCAGCCTATATCCAGAATAGGGTGCCTCATAAACAACTTTATGGTATGACTCTTTTCGAAGCATGGAGTGGGCACAAGCCAGATGTGACCCATTTCAGGATTTTTGGCTCAAGGGCTTGGGCTAGAATTCAAACAGAAAGAGGAAGGCTTTGTAGCCCCAAAGCCAAGAGTGTCTATTTTTTGGGTACTCTGAAGATTCAAAAGGGTACAAGCTAATCAATTTGATTACAAACAAATCCTTCATTGAAAGGAGTGTTCAGTTCCAAGAAGAGCCTTTAGCAGCAGTTGAAGTTGGAGAGTCTTCTTCACCACCAGAACCACTGAATGTAAATGAAGAGATAAGTGAGTTTTCTGATTCTGATATGTCTGAAAATGATGATTTAATTGTATATCCTAACATTCCTACAAGACCAAAATGGGCAGCAAAGACCATTCATGCAGATGGGGAACTAGCTAGAAATCCTAGTGATTCTAGGAGGACTAGATCTCAGTTTGAAAGTGCCCTGTGTAGGAAAGACCCCTTGTTTGCAGAGAAATGCTATCTGATGGTTGAATAAAACCCAAATACATATGAATATGCAGCACATGATCCAATATGGAAAACAGCCATGAAAGAAGAATTCAGCTCACTCCAGAAGAACAACACTTGGGAGCTGGTTGATCTTCCCCCAGGGAGGAAGCTAGTTCAATGTAAGTGGGTTTTCAAAACCAAGTTTTCTATTGATGGTTCACCTTTGAAATATAAGGAAATATTGGTAGCCAAGGGATACTCACAGGTACATGGCATAGACTACAATGAGACCTTTGCACCTGTGGCAAAGATGGACTCCATCAGGCTAGCCTTAGCCATTGCAGCTTCGAAGCAGTGGGAGGTACATCACATGGATGTGAAGTGTGCTTTCCTGAATGGAGATATTACTGAAGATATTTACATGCAGTAGCCTTAAGGCTTTGTTACTAATCCATCTCTTGTGTGCAAGCTAAATAAATCATTGTATGGGCTTAAGCAAGCCCCCAGGGCTTGGTATGCCAAGATTGATGGCTTTCTGCTATCATTGAATTTTGTTCGATGCAAGTCTGATCCTAATGTTTATTTGAAGCTGATTCATGGTTCTTTGATGATTATGGTATTGTATGTAGATGACCTTCTCATTACAGGAAGCTCAAAGGATGAAATTGCCTCCATGAAAGATGCAATGAACCATGCATTTTCTATGACTGATTTGGGGTTATTGAGCCAATTCTTGGGTCTTGAGATTGCTCAAACCAAACATGGAATAAAAGTACATCAGTCCAAGTATGCTTTGGATTTGCTAAACAAGTTCAACATGAAAGATTGAAATCCAAGCAAGACTCCCTTCCTTTCAGGAGTTAAGCTTGAAGAAGCAGATTCGTCACCTATGGTAAATAATACACTGTATAGGCAAATGATTGGGTGTTTGTTGTACCTTACACATAATCAACCTGATATTTCTTATGCAGTAAGTGTGGCTTCAAGATACATGGATCAGCCTCATGAGATCCATTGGAGAGCAACCAAAAGGATCCTTAACTTTGTTCAGAGAACAAGGACTCATGGGATCTTCTACAAAGCTAAATCTGATCTTGATTTGATTGGGTTTACTGACAGTGATTGGGCAGGTGACAACACAGATCAAAAGTCAACATTAGGATATGTGTTCATGCTTGCTGAAGGACCAATCAGCTGGTCAAGCAAGAAACAGAGTGCCATTGCACTCTCATCTACAGAAGCAGATTACATAGGAGCTATAAATGCAGCAACTCAATGTTTATGGTTGCAGGGGTTACTTGGTGAGTGTGGCTTCGAATCAGAATAATCAAATACTATATATTGTGATAATCAGAGTACCATTTGAATCTACAATGATCCAATTCAGATATAGAGAACCAAACACATTGAGATCCATATGCACTACATCAGACAACTTGTGCATGATGGCACCATTCACCTACTCTTCTGTTCATCTTCAGAACAAGTAGCAGACATATTCACCAAAGTTTCTTGTGAGAATAATTTCAACAATCTCAAATCACTGCTGGGGATTGCTGATCATGCTGTGAAGCATGATTGATGACAATATTTTCAATTTTTGTTTTACTGTCCATGTTTAAGGGAGGATTTTTCCCACTGGGTTTTTGCCTCTTTCCTTGGTTAAATGGACATGCAGTATGTAAAGGGTGACTAATACTTGTTGCTAGGACCTATTATTTTCTGATATTTTACTCATGAGTCAGGCTTAAGGGGGGGTGTTAGAATAATCAACGCATAGTTAGCTACCTTAGACATTAATTATCTCCATTTTTGTCTTATTTGCCTAGTTTCCATATTCCACTCTATGCAAGTTGTCCTCCACATGTCCTAGATGGTCAAACTTGCTAAAACTGAGTCATGGAGCACTTGGGAAACCTCTTGGAATCATTTCTACTTTATTCCTAGCCTTCCTAGTGCATATCTACTTTTTCTGCTTTATTGTTGCTTTTACTGAGTTTTAAGGCAATTGAGAAAGTTTGACTAGGTGAAGTTAACTTGTTTCTTGTCTCCATCATCCTCCACTTGTTTCTCCTAATAAAAGCATGTATGAGTTTTCCTTCCATCAACTATTAGCCTCCCTAATTGATTTTTCCAATTCATGAGCTCCTAGACAGATTTGGAAGTTGCTTTATGCACCTATGGGGGATTTTCTTAGTTTTAGTAAGCCTTCTTTTGACCAATTCGAATGGCATCCCAATGCATTCGAATATCTCATGTAATTATTTATTGTGGTAGCCTATGACTTCACAAGGTTGGCTATTGTACACATATTCAATACAGATTAGTGTTCTGCTCCATATTCAATCTCCTTTGTGTGTAATTTGCATGTGTAATTAGCAATTTTTGTGAGTGTAATTGTTCTAACACCTGGTTTCGATTTCCACACACCATGAGCCATTTCCTGATGGATCTGAGACTTGTTCAACTAATAGATGCAAATAATGTACTGAGCTACCTAAAAAGTACAGTGGATTATGGGCTCAATATGATGTCAATCAGAAGATTAACCTACACAGTTATGTGGATTCAAATTGGGCAGGTAGTGCCACTGACACGAAGAGTAACTCAAGTTGTTGCTTCAGTTTGGGATTGGGCAGGATCTCCTGGTTCATTGGGAATAAATCATGCATGGAGCTGAGTACAACTAAGGAAGAGTATGTTGTCGCTTGCTTGGCTCGTTGTAAGGCAGTGTGGCTACAAAATCTACTTTCTCACTTGTTTGATCTCTAGTTGTATGTGATGTGTATCTTCTACAACAATCAGAGTTGTGTGAAGCTATCAAAAAACCCCATGTTCCATGACAAGTCAAATAAAATCGAGATCAAGTTCCACTATATCAGGGATATGGTGTAGATAGGAGCAATGAAGCTCTAGTACATGGCAACATACAAGAATATAGTCGATGCATTGACAAAGCATATAGCAAGAGCGAAGTTTGAGTACTTCAGAGAAAGAATTGGTGTGATCCAGAACGATACCTCTCAAAAGAGGGAATGATTTGTTCTAGCATAACTAGAGAGACAGGTTGTTTGAGCCTAAAATCCTGGTGAAGATCGTAGGTCTCTAAGACATAATTAGTCATGTAGGTTTCCCTTGGATGTAATAAGTCTTGATGAAGCTCACATGTTATCCTTGGATGTAATCAGTATTGATATGCTTCTATGCTAGAAATAACAAATTCATAATATCTCACATGGGAAATGAGACAGGTTTTCAGAGTGGGAAAAATATTAGTGAAGCAAGATGCTCGGACATAATCAATCTTGTAGGTTGTCGTGTCGGATGTAATAAGTCATGGCGAAGCTCACATGTTATCCTTGGACATAATCAATCCCAAGATAGGTTATTTGAGTGTAAATATGAGCCATGGATTGGTACGTAGGTTACTCAAATGTAATAAGTCATGTGGGTTGTCAAAGTGTAAAAAGAGCCCTGGCATGGTACGCAGGTTACTCGCATGTAATATGCCTCGAAGATTATCTAAATGGAAAAGATCTTGGATGCAAGTTGTTCATATGTAATAAGTCCTTGAGGCTGTCCTAGAACATAAAAGTCTTGATGTAGTAGGTTGTTTGGTTGTAATCAATCCTTACATATATATCTATATATATGTGTGTGTTCCCATGTTGAGATGATTAGGTAATGAAGCACGTGAGGTGCACCTAGGCGGTTCTTTTTTACTAGTAGAACGCAGGTTAACCGTGGATGCTCTGTGTGCTCTATTTTTTTTGTGTAGGAGAAAAGAGATGATCTAGATACGACAAGATAAAGGTAGAAGATGCAGGTTATTGTCACGAAAATGTAAAGAAGGTCCTGGACAGTCACTACAAGATGGATTGCTCGAGATGTGATGAAGACCTGGATGAGGACTAGGACTACACCCAACATGAAAAAGGGCTTGCTCTCTAGAATATTTCAATGAAATATAGTACCATTTGATGATTGATAAGAATATGATGATGAAAACAACTATGATGATGACTCTATGAATCCGTGATGATGTCTCCGCGATGAATACTTGACCAGATTTGTTGATGACTGTGGAAGAGAGAGAATACCTTCCTAGTTAAGAGCGAGTGTTGGTGTATTTGTAACTTTGAAAGATATTCAGGTGTATATTATCATCGTATGTTGTTGTACCCCCATTGGAGATGTGTTTTCCTCCTTGCGGGATGTCTTTATTGTGTCTAGACCTTGAGGTACAACCTTTGTTGTAAGTCGGGGAAATAGTCCCCAATGAGACATCATGTAATGTGTATTTGGAGTCTCTCTAGGAGAATTTAGGCTTGTTAGTGAAATAGGTCAGCCCAGTCATGTAGAAGGTCAATCACTTGATTAGTATAAATAGGGAGGCACCCTCCCTCATTTATACACACCTCACACTCACTCAAGTTCACATGAGAGAGAGAGAGAGAGAGAGAGAATGGAGGAGACATAGATAGCCGTTGAATGATTCTTATTATTGGGATTGATCATCTTATGACGTAGTATTTGTGACATTTTTTTTCTCGCCAAATGACGTTTTCGCCAACCACCACATTTAATTTTCCAACCACCGCATTTAGTATCTAGAGACCACATTAATGGCCTTTTTTGTTTGTTTTTCTATATAAACAGGTGAGTTTATTTAGTTTTTATCCCATGAATCATCGTTTAACCCAACAACCAATCATGTAGACACGTTTGGAGCCATTACATCTAGTAACAACCCACAACTATCCAACGCTTGATAGGTAGGCATCTCATCTTTTGGACTCTTTCATTTTTTCTTTTATAAGAGTAAATATTTTTGTATTGGTAGCATGGTAGATGTACCATAGTCTTTCTAGTTAAGGTATTTCCCACCTTTTCCTATCCATTATGTAACCTATGTATCTGGTAGGTGTGTCTGTGATACCATTACCATGGCTTAGGTTAAACTTCTTTTTTATTTGCACGGGCCAAAATCCACTACGGTTGATATTTAAGTCGAGCTTACCTTCGCAGCTGATTTCACGCCACAACCAGTAGACCCCAAACCTCCTTAGGGCGTAGGATTTTTTTGGACTAATCATTTAGAAATATTACATTCATAATGTTTATCCCATCCTTTATGGTGATATTTCTCACGGTTTTTCTCTTTTCCTCATGGTTAACTTATCGAGAAACTAGTTACTCATTTGGGTTTCTTAGGGAAGAGTTATACCCGAGCTGGTTTCTCAAGGCTCCAACAGGCTTCGTTTTTATGAAATTTTTAGACCCCACAAACTCAATAGAGAACATAGACTACCAGGAACGTTACATATAAAATTTTGCCCGGTATTACTTGATAAAAAACTAGAGGATTGCAATGTCTTCAAAGATTCGAGAATCCACCTTCCAAAATTTTGAGATGAGTCGTTGCAATGATATAATGCATTCACCTATCTCTCTTTGCACACATTCACCCAAAAATAAAGTCATGATTACAAGCCTCTTTTCCTCGGTAAGTTTGAATTTAATAAATAAAAGGGTTGGGAATCGAGCTTATGACCTCCATCAAAGGGACCACAAAACGTTTATTCTATGCTTCTTAACAGTGTTACAAAGCTCAAATTGATCGTTACTGCTCTTTTTCTCAATGGTGTACTCTCCACCTTCATCAACCTGTAAAAGAATCAAGAAACATTAATAAACTTGCAAGTGAAAATGCATAATAGAATAGATAATAAGGTGCTTACTTACCATGTTGTTTTGGAAAATTATTGTTGTTTTAAAATGAAGGAGAAATGGAGGGGATTCCTCCAGAATTTTGATGTAGGATGGCAACAGTTTTATGGATTACACAACATCATATGCATATGTGACAATAGGTTTTCAATTTATTTTTGTAATTACATGTCCTTTTATTACACGATAAGTTCATTAAATGATCAAGTGACTTCGAATGGAACACTTCTCTCCACCCTACACAACTACATTCTGAATGGCTAGCAATGGATATGTAACTATGGTTTTCCTCCCAATTCTAACACTGGATAATGATTCCATTCTCCAATTTTGAGGTCCAATGTAGGTTTTTTGTGAGGTCGATTATACATGTAGTAGTTTTTTATTTTCAATATATGATACCTCAGTACAATGATGCATGTTTATTGGTATTGATATCTTTGGTTATTCAAAACAGTTGCGGTATTCCTAAGTCACTTCTAATTATTCTCATGTACATATATCACAGGTTCTATTTTCACCAAGCAGGATTACCTTATTGAGAACAGATTTTAAAACAATGAATTCACACGATGACTAAGAAAGGTAGTAAGAAGAAGGAGAAGGAAAGTGGGGAAGACTTAGATGTGGAAATCATCTCGAGCACCGGGACATAAACTAAATTTTAAGATACCAATCCTATCACAAGAGTTGCTCCCGAATTCAAATGGGGATAACTTTATCAAATGATCAGAGATCAAAACATCCCATGCGCTGGTCTCGAAAAAATGATTATATACCAAAACATAAGAAAGTCAGGAATCACTAAAGCCGCTACGTTCCTGGAGGTCTTTCCTTGCTTAGAGGTTATTGGGTGGATTCTTCCCTAGACGAATCCCACCTCGAGGATTATCTCTGATGTTAAAGGGGAGGCTTTTGCTTCATTTACTCCAGCCTACATAACATTGGCATACAAGTTACCTCCTGCACAAGTAATGGTGACCAATGATTGGATCAAAGTGATAAATTTTGATCCCTTAGAGTATGCAAAGAGAATGGTAGTGCCAGGAAAAAAATTGCAGTGAAACATAATCGGGGAGTATGAGTCTCAAAGCCTATAGACCCCATTCAAAATGATAATCTTGATGTTGAACAAAATTTTTGGCCGAGCCGATGGAACCGTTTATAAATGAAATTGGGTTCCTCTAATATACTATATATCCTTTGAAGGAACGACTTTGAATTGGGTGGACATCATATCAAACATCCTGTTATCCTATGTAGTAGCTGCATAGGGAGGTATGACCCAGAAGAGAGTTGAGTTTTACATGTCATCCTACCATATTTACTGTATTTTGTGCAGGCACCAGTTTTCTAAGCTAGGGTGCATTTTGACCCAAACCAAGGCTCCAGTTTATGTTGTTTATCAAATTCTTTGGGCCCATATGTATGTTGGTTATTACAAACTAAGTTGTGAATAATTTATGATTCCTCTTTAAGAGATAATTTTCCTAAAAGAACTAAATTGCCTCTCTGACAACACAATGGAGGTTATAAGGAAGTCTAGACCTTGAGTTACAACCTCCGTTGTAAGTCGGGGTAGTTGTCCCCAGTGTGACATCATGTAATGTGTATTTGGAGTCTCTCTAGGAAAATTTGGCCCTGTTAGTGAAACAGGTCGGCCCATTCATGTAAAAGGTCAGTCACTTGATTAGTATAAATTGGAAGGCACCCTCCCTCATTTATACACACCTCACATTCACTCAAGTTCACATGAGAGAGAGAGAGAGAGACAAGCAAAGAGAGATAGATAACTGTTGAATACTTCTTATTACTGGGATTGATCATCTTATGACAAAGTCTTTGTGACTGTACTATTCTAAGGAAGTTTGCGGGCTTTTCTCCTTTATGGTTTCTCCGCTGAAAATATTTGTGTCTCATGTATCTATTAAATCTTATGCATCTTGTTGTACTTTTTATTCTTTCAGAAAAAGATCCTAATTAAGCTAATAAGATCTAGAAAAACTAACATGATATCAGAGCCTCTATGAGAGAAGGCACTATGCAACTATGAAAACTAGGGATTCCTATTTCAAGGTGTTATCTCCACAGATCATCAAGAAAAGAGGGCTAGGATAACTTTCCTTAGTAGGGCGCATCTTTTGGTGGAAACAGTTTCAAATTTGAAGAAGTTTCATTTTTGACCCTATTACTGATGCTGGGAGGAACTAGGGTATCAAGTTTTGTTAGGATATTTAGACACTTAGGAGTTAGTTAAGATCAACTTGTGTAATATATCTGTTAGATAAAGTTTGTTTCTTTAGTATGCATTAGTATCATTTGTAAATATTCTAATCTGACGGTCACGATATGTTCTAGACATAAAGTGATCCAATGGTTCAACTTCTCGTAGATCATACCTACCATTGATCCATGGCTTAACACCCGATTGGTCCATGATCTCTATTTAAAGAGTATGGAGGGTCCTTGGCTAGTTGATTGATTATGAGAAGCTCATTTGTAACTTTCTTTCTTTTGCATGATAAATTGCTCCAAGTAGCTATTTGGCTGGGGCCGTGGACTGTTTCCCTCTAGAGGGTTTTAACCACGTGACAAACATTGGTGTGTTGATCTGTGATCTATTTTTGTGAATTGGTTTATCTGGGTGTTCAGTCTTTTGGGAGTACCCTGTGTACCCGAACATGGTATCAGAGCGTTTATGAAGAGTCGCTTCCGGTTTTGATCAAGATCTGGAACCGATGTTGCCGAAACTTTGAAAGGTTTTTTGGTTCTAGATTTTCTATGCATTTGTGTCCTATGGGAGATATTCCATTACGTCTAGAGTGCCATTTCCATTGGGAAAAAGTTTTCGTTTCATCGAAAACTATTTCCGTTTGATCCAGAAACACCCATTTCGGCAAATCTGAAGGTATAATGTTACAGTGACGGATTTGTTTTATTTTTTTTAAATCTCTCATATTTTATCAGTTTTATTATTAGATCTTTATTGTTTTAGTCTCAAACTATTGCATTCCCTAGCTGCGTATGCTCTTTGTTGTGCACCTTACGCAATCGCAGTGAATTAGAAACAAAAAGATAATTTTTTTTTGTCTTCTCAGCTACGTATGCTCTTTGTCGTGCACCTTGTGCGATCACGGCGAATTAGAAACAACAAGAAAACTTGAAAACGTAGAATTTTTGGGAAAGCTAACCAAGATCTAGCCCCATAGCATGGAAAAGTTTTTTTTGTTTTTTCTTGTGAATTGTAGAAAAAAATACAAGCACAGAGACCGAGAGAGAAGAGTAAGAAAAAAACCCTTCCTCTTTCCTTTCTTTTACATACCTTTTAAACTTAGCTCACTTGGTTCAAAGTTGCTTTATTCCTTACTAGGTCTTGAGTTTTCAAGTCTTATTAGGTTAGGTTACTTTTTAGTGCATGCAATTTCTATTTTCAAGCTACTTTATTGTAAAAGTGCATCTCACTTAAATAAAATAAAATAAAAAGTGAGTCACTTAAGTCTTTAATTTATTGTCGCACTATTTAAAGTAACATTATTGTAAAAGTGAATATCACTTATTTTACAAAAGTGATTCACTTAAAAACAACTTTCTTGTAAGTGAGTGTCAAAGGTTCATTTTGAGAAGAATGGGGTTCTATTTTTAGCTGGTCAAGTTAATATCTGCCACGTCACTATTGGGACATCTTCAACATTTTATTTAATCAAGCATAACTTCATCATTTAGAATCAGTTTTTAGTGCCATTTTTTTTTAAACAGCCCAATTTTTTGATCTCCTTGCATCCAGATAGTTAGTTTATGTTCTTTCAACCATTATTTTACAGTATGGTCGCCCCTTGTGATATTATACTTACCCGTTCTAACTATTTCTCATGAAAATCTCGTATGGAGGATGTTCTACGAAGTAGGGGACTTTTCAAAATTACCTCAAGGAAATAAACAGAACCCACTGATGATGATAAGAAAATAAAATGGGAAAATAGATGTGATGAAGCTCGTGGATTGATTGGGATGTCAATCTCTACTGATTTGTGATTCCACATATATGGAATTGATGAACCTGATAAAGCTTGGGAAAAGTTGGAATCTGTGTTTGGTAAACACAATGAAATTTGAGGTCATCAACTTGAGAATGAGTTGATTTCTTTGAATCCAAGTGATTTTTCATGCATTCAAGACTATTTATCTAAGTATAAAACTCTTAGAATCTTATGTGAAGAATGCAAGATTAAGAAAGAGGACAAACAATGCATTTATCATATTCTTTCCAAACTTGGACCTGTATATTCTATTTTTGTATCTATATTTTACTCCATGAAATAATTCTTAACTGTAGCTAGCTATCACGAGCCTAGTCTCAAATCTTTTTGTGATTCCTTAATTAGAGAGCAAGATAAGATCATTCATCTTGGAATAATTAACAATGCAGATACATCTGGGAAAGCCTTATTGTCCCAACAAAAAGAAAATTCCAAGCCTCCCAAGAAACACAAATTTTAGAATAATAAGCCAAACAAGGGTCCCAAAATCTCTCAGTCAACTCCTTCTTTAAAAAAGGACAAAGGATCCAAACCAAAAGGAAAGAAGACTGAGCGTCATTGCAATTTTTTTGGGAAAGATAATCATGATGAATCTAAGTGTTTCAAGAAGATGGCAGCCTTGAAAGCATCAATGAAGAAGCACCACATCAGCCTAGATTTGTCTTCAGTATCTACCTCTCATGGACATGCACTTTGTGCTTTTGGTTAATCTTATATTGCATCTTCTTCTTCTACTTCAAATGAATGGCTCATTGATTCTGGAGAATCTTATCACATGGCTAAGGATCAAGCCATATTTTCTACTATGCATGAATGTAACACCAAACAAATATTTGTTGGTGATGATAGTTCTCTAAGTGTTGTAGGATCTGGAACAGTTCTAGTAGAAAATGGTCATTTTATTGATGTACTATGTGTTCCAAGAATTTCCTGCAATTTGTTGTCAGTCTATCAAATCACTCATTTTGGTGAAGGTAAAACTGTAATGTTTACACCTCACCAAGTTGTAATCAAGGATTTTAAAGATCCTCAACATGCCCTAGCTATCAGAATTGTTGATGATATTACCAGGTTGTACAAATTTAACAACTTTGGGTCATCACCTTTTCCTTCAGTTTTTGTTGCTCATAGCGATAACTTGAGCAAACTTTGGCATGAGTGATTTGGTCACTTAAATTATCGCTCATTGCAACAACTATGTAAAGAAAATATGGTGACTAGTCTTCTGATTGTATCTTGCAAGGATGGTGTTTGTTCCAGTTGTGTACTCGGAAAACATCATCAGGACAATTTTGAAAAACGTGCCTCTTGGCATGCCTTGGTTCCCTTAGAGCTTGTGCATAGTGACTTGTGCCGTCCTATTCAATCTGCTTCCTTTTCTGGTTTCAAACATTTCTTAACTTTGATTGATGACTACTCCAGACGCACTTGGTTTTACTTCCTAAAACTTAAGAGAAAATTATTTAACATGTGCTTGGCCTGCAAGTCCCTGGTTGAAAAACAATCTGGTCATCAAATTATTAAGTTAAGATCTGACAATGGAGGAGAATATGTTAACAAAAAATCCACTACTTTTTGCACTAAACAAAGAATCCAACAACAACACATTGTTCCATATACACCACAACAAAATGGTGTAGCTGAACAGAAGAACCAAAGTTTAAAAGAAATTACTAATTGTATGATCCAATCTAAGGGACTAAGTCTTCAATATTGGGCTGAGGCCATAAATTGTATAAATTACATAGTTAATCGCACACCCACTAAAGTTTTATAAGGTATAACACTAGAAGAAGCATGGAGTAAAATTAAACCAAATGTAAGTCACTTCTGTGTGTTTGGTAGTGAAGCATGGGCTCACATTTCAGATGAAAAACAGAAAGCATTGCAGCCTAAAAGTGAAAAGTCCATATTTTTTGGATATTCTAAAGATGTAAAAGGTTATAGACTTCTTCAACCACATTCTCATGATATAATCATTATAAGAGATGTTAAATTTGATGAAAATATCTTGGCCTGTGAGGCTAGCATGGCAGGTGTGCCATCTTTGGCCTGCGAGCCTGATTCGACGATTGTGACTTCTTCTACTTCCAACTTCCTTGACAGGTTTCGAACTCCAGTTTCTGATGATGACAATGAGGATGAAAATCCACCTCCACCTGCTCATGTTCCTTCAATTGCACCAACATCAATGCTTCCTCGATGGGTTTGTTCAACATGTAAAGCAGCCGGTGATCTTGCAGTGATCCTAGAGATCAACGTTGAACACGTTCTCAGTTTCAGCGAGCCTCTTCTCTTTTGGCTCAAGTTTCAGAGAATCATGATCCAGAAAATTTTGTAGAAGCTTCAGGAAATCCATATTGGGATGCAGCTATGGATGAAGAATATCGCTCCTTAATGTCAAACGATACTTGGGATCATGATCCTCTTCCAAAAGGAAGAAAACTTGTCAGATGTAAATGGGTCTAAAGAACTAAGTATGCATCAGATGGAAGTGTTGAAAGACTTAAGGCAAGGTTATTTGCAAAAGTTTTTTCCCAAGTTGAAGGGATTGACTACAATGAAACCTTTGCTCCTCTCACAAAAATGAACTCCATCTGCCTTGTTCTTTCCCTTGTAGCATTACATAACTGGGAATTCCATCAAACAGATGTCAAGTCTGCCTTTTTACATGGTGATTTATAGGAGGAAATTTACTTGCAACAACCTCTTGGATATGTTTAGGATAACTCTAGCCTTGTTTGTCACCTTAAGAAACCCTTATATGGCCTTAAGGAAGCTCCTAGAGATTGGTATGCCAAAATGAATAACTTTCTCCTTGACACTGGTTTTTCTAGATGCCATTCTGACCCCAATCTCTATACCAAGAAAGTAGGAAACCATCTCATCATACTTGTTCCTTATGTTGATGATCTTATCCTTAATGGTAGTGACCCTAAACTTTTAACCCATGTGAAATCCAGTCTTAAGCAAAATTTTGAAATGTCAGACTTAGGACATTTGCACTATTTTCTTGGTCTCCAAGTCTTGCAAACCAAAGAAGGAATATTTCTTTCCTAATCTAAATATGCTTGTGCCCTTCTTATTTGCTTTCACATGGAAGATTGTAAACCAGCGCCTTCTCCCTTCCAGTCTGGAGTCAAACTTTTTGCCACTTGTACTTCCCCTGAAGTAGATGCCACCTTTTATCATTAGCTTGTTGGTATTCTATTATACTTGACTCATTCCCATCCCGACCTTTCCTTTTCTGTTGGTCATGTTGCCTGTTATATGAAAACACCTCATGAAAGTCACAGGAAAGCAACAAAAAGAATACTTCGATATATTCAAGGTACAATTCAATTTGGGATTCATTACAATACAGGGGGGAAACCTTAGTTGGTTGGTTTCACTGATTCAAATTGGGCCAGTGATCCTAATTATCGAAAGTCTACTGTAGGTTATGTTTTCAGTCTGGGATCTGGGCCTATCACTTGGGCTTATAAGAAACAACAAGCTCTTGCTCTTTCTTCAACAGAAGCAAAATATAGAGCTGTATTTAATGCCAGTTAGGAACCTTTATGGCTTCGACAGATCCTTTCAGAGTTTGGATTCGAGCAACAGCAGCCTACTCCACTTTGGTGCAAAAATAAAAGTGCCATTAAGCTTTCCAAAGATCCAGTTGTACATCAAGGCAGCAAACACATTGAGCTACACATGCACTTCATCAAAAATCTTGTTCATGATCATGTTCTTGAAATGCTCTATTTCCCTATAGACTCATCAAGTTGCACACATCTTCACCAAGTCTCTTACAGAAGTGAAGTTTTCTAAACTTCAATATATGTTAGGAGTTCAGGAATGTGTCATTAAGGGGGGATAGGCTCTAATGCCTCCTTCCTTCTCCTAATAGTGTCACCTTTGTAAATCCTTAAATCCTATCCCAAGTTGTTCTTAAGGGGGGATGTTAGGATATTTAGACACTTAGGAGTTATTTAAGATCAACTCGTGTAATATATCCTTTAGGTAAAGTGTGTTTCTTTAGTATGCATTAGTATGCATTTGTAAATATTCTAATCCGACGGTGACGATATGTTCTAGACATAAATTGATCCAATGGTTCAAATTTTCATAGATCATACCTACCATTGATCTGTGGCTTAACACCCGATTGGTCCATGATCTCTATTTAAAGAGCATGGAGGGTCCTTGGCTAGTTGATCGATTATGAGAAGTTCATTTGTAACTTTCTTTCTTTTGAATAATAAATTGCTCCAGGTAGCTATTTGGCTGGGGCCGTGGACTATTTCCCTCTCAAGGGTTTTAACCACGTGACAAAAATCGGTGTGTTGATCTATGATCTATTTGTGTGAAATGGTTGCTGTAGGTGTTCGTTCTTTTGGGAGTACCCTGTGTACCCAAACAACTTTTGGAGGATTCCCACCTCAATCTTTAGAAAGTGTCCTTGTTGAGACACTCGCCTCAAGGAGGCACATATTTCTGTCCAAACAGAATTCCCAAACTCCAAGTTTGGAAAATTAGGGTTTCTATGACAAACCTTAGGTCAGCCAGCTCCGGATATAGGTCATACACCTCAAATCGGTAAGATCTAAATCTTTGCTATTTCAATTTGAGGTTCTCATTTGAAAATATGACTCACCGTACTCATCTTGGGGACAATATTGGAGGGGCTGATAACTTCCGAGCATGGAAGTACAAAATATCACTGATCCTTGAAGAAAATGATTTCGATCAGTGCATCACTACAGAATTTCCAGAACTAGAGCGATATGAGGCTAATGCTAGTCATAAGAGAAGCATGTCTAGGGCCAAGAGAATCATTGCATATTCTATTAAGGATCATCTCATCCTCTATGTGTCTTCATTAAAGACACTGAAGGAAGTATATGATGCTTTGAAAAGTATGTTCGAAGAAAGAACATCAACTGAAAAATGACTTTGAGGAACCAATTGAAGAATGTGAAGATACAAAACTCCAAGACTATACAGTCTTACTTCACAAGGGTTGCTCAAATCAAAGAACAACTTGAAGCAGTTGAAGACAATGTTGAATAAGGAGAAATTGTAATGAGTACCTTGAATTATATCCCTAGATCATGGGACTCATTCATTCAAGTAATTTGTGCAAGATCGAGGCTAATCCATTAGAGGAAATTTGCGGTCTAAAATGGGCCTTATAAGAAAACGTGCCAAAATAAGTTTTTGTGAGTTGGAATTCAAGAACCAATGTCGAAAATACGAACACAAAAAGTAGTTTTTTTCTTTCTTCCTCCAAAATTAATCAATATTATTTTATTATTTTAACTATTATTTTATTATTTTAACTATTATTTTATTATTTTAACTATTATTTTATTATTTTCCTTAGGAGGCCCATTTTAGACCCCAAAATTCCTCTAATGTCTTTCAACGGACTCTGAGAAGATTGTCCACAAGAAGAAGCTCGACTCATGACAAGAGAAGAGAAGATGGGAGAAATTGAAGATCAAGCTCTCACAATTAACACCTGAAAGAACTTCAAGAAGAAGGAGAAGAAGGAGAACTTTCATTAAAACAAGAATAAGGACAAGAAACAAAATAAGACCAAGAGTGGTATTTCCAATGTTCGATGCTATACTTGTGATGAAAAGGGATACTTTTCAAGAGATTGTCCCATCAGTAAAAGGATACACCATGCTCATGTTTCCGAAGATGATGAAACAACAAACAAAATATTTAGAAGAGAGGAGGATGATTCAGATGAAGAGTATGTGCTAATATCATCACTTACTGGCACAATATCACACATAATAAATGATTGGCTTGTGGATAGTGGAGATTCTAAACACATGACGGGATACAAGGAATCTTTCGTCAATACGTCTGAACACAAGTCACCTCATAAGGTGAAACTTGGGGATGATTACCAATAACCCATAAAAGGGAGTGGAGAAGCTTCATACAATATTGACTCCGAGAAATCCTTAAAGATGAAGATTGTGTTATGTGTTCCAGGATTAAAGAAGAATCTTCTCTCCATATCTGCACTAGATGCAAAGGGTATGAGAGTTGCATTTGTAGATGGCCAAGTTCTGATGTGGCCTAGAGGGAAGACAATAGAGGATGAAACAATGATTGGAGAAGAAGACAGAGGCGTGTACAAGCTAAAGGAATAGCCTGAACAAGCACTAGTTCATGAGTTAATTGAAGCAAGAAAACTGTGGCATAGAAGGATTGCGCATGTGCACTACAGAGCACTACCGATGGAAAGAAAAGAAGTATATGGACTACCAAATATCTAGGAAAAGCATGAAGGAATTTGCAAAGGATGTGTAGAAGGAAAGAATGTGAAGAATACATTTCCTACCAGAGAGAGCAAGGCCAAAGGAATACTGGAGATAGTACACTCAGATGTATGTATACCCATGTCTTCTAGCTCATTAAGCAGGTATGTGTACTATGTTTCCTTTATAGATGATTCCGCACGTAATAATTGAATATATTTCTTGAAAGGGGAAAATGAATTTTTTCAGTAAGTTCAAGGAATATAAATCCTTCATCAAGAACCAAACCGATAGGAAGATCAAGAATCTACGGTCACATAATGGTGGAGAATTCACCTCAGAAGAATTCAAGGAACTATGCAGAGAATATGGGATTAAAAGGGAGTTGAGCACTCCATACAATCCTTAGTAGAATGGGGTTGTAGAAGGAAATAACTGAACCATCATGGAATCAACAAAAACAATGATGCATGACTAGGATCTTCCTATGCACCTTTGGGAGGAGGAAACTAGGACAACTATGTATGTACATAACTGTACTCCTCATCCAATACTTGACAAAGAGAATCCGGAATAGGATTTCTCAGGAGAGAAACTAGAAGTCGGTCATCTAAGAATATTTAGATTTTCGGTGTACATATCCCAAAGGAGAAAAGGACCAAGCTCGATCCTTCTAGGAAGAAGGGTATATTCGTAGGATACAATGATACATAAAAGGCCTACCAAATATACTTCCCAGGATTCAAGAAGATCGACATCAGTAGAGATGTAACCTTTTATGAAGACTCAACATACTTTAGATCCAAGAGGACACCTATTCAAGAGGTCGAGGAACCTAAATATATGAGAGCCCAAGATATGGAAATTGGAGAAGCAATTCCAGAATACCATGAGGATCATGACATGGAAGAACCACAAGAGCCAGTATAGACATTCCTTGAGAAGGACTACCACAAGAGGAAACCATGATGGGCACGAGAGCTCATGTGAGAAGTAGAAAGGTATGGTACTCCATAAGGAATACATAGAGAGAGAAAAAGGGAAAACCCCTACAATAGTTATGCGTCCATGTTGTGTGACATCATTCAGAAAGAACCTTCCACCTATGAAGAGGATGCATAAAATAAAGAATGGAAGGATGCCATGATCAACGAATATTATTCGATCATGAATAATGATGTCTGGGAGATAGTTTCGAGACCAGAAAAGAAGTCTGTCATGACTTCAAAGTGGATCTACAAGATCAAACATGTTGAAGATGGTAGCATGGATAAATACAAGGCAAGGTTCGTAGCATGAGGATTCTCATAGAAAGAAGGAATAAAATATGAAGAGACATTTATACCCGTGGTGAGGTACACTTCCATTAGGACCGTACTTGCATTGGTGACAATTATGAAATGGAAAATAAACTAGATGTATGTCAAGACAATTTTCTTGAATGGTGTAGTCGAGGAGGAAGGGTGCATGGAACAACCACTGGGATTCGAGACACATGACAGGAAAACCCATGTGTGCAAATTGAACAAGGATTTGTATGGATTGAAACAATCACCGAGTACATGGTACAACATGATGGATAGATTCCTGATGAGCCTAGGATTTACCAAGAGTAAAGAGGATTCCAACATTTACTTCAAGGTTGAATATGGAATACTAGTGATGCTCCTGCTATATGTCGATGACTTGTTTCTCACAGGTGAAGAGGAACTCATTAAATATGCAAGGAGGAGACTTGCTACAGAGTTTGAGATGAAATACTTAGGTATGATGCACTACTTCTTAGGCATGGAGGTGTGGCAGAGCACAGATGGGATATTCCTTGGTCAAGGAAGGTATGCAGTGGAGATTCTGAAAAAATTTAAAATGTTGGACTACAAGGAAATAACCACACCTATGGAATCTAACTTGAAGCTTATGAGTGATGCTTCATCTAAGATGGTTGATGCCACGATGTATTATCATATGATTTCCTCATTGATGTACTCGACTAATACGAGGCCAAACATAGGCTTTGCGATGAACACCCTGAGCCAGTTCCTGACAAACCCGTGACTTGTTCAATTGATAAATGCAAATCATGTACTGATCTACCTAAAATGTACAGTGGATTATGGGCTCAAATATGATGTGAATTATAAGGTTAATTTACATAGTTATGTTGAATAAAATTGAGAATGTAGTGCCACTGACAGAAAGAGTACCTTAGGTTGTTGCTTCAGTTTGGGATTGGGCAGGATCTCCTGGTTCATTGGGAATCAATCATGCATGGAGCTGAGTACAAACAAGGAAGAGTATGTTTCCTCTTGCTTGGCTCGTTGCAAGGCAGTGTGGCTACAAAAGCTACTTTTTGACTTGTTTGATCTCTAGTTAAATGTGATGTGTATCTTCTACGACAATCAAAGTTGCGTGAAGCTGTAAAAAAACCCCGTGTTCCAGGACAAGTCAAAGCACATCGAGATCAAGTTCCACTATATCAGGTATATGGTGTAGAGAGGAGCATTGAAGCTCTAGTACATGGCAACAAACTGGAAGATAGGCGATGCATTGACCAAGCCTCTAGCAAGAGTGAAGTTTGAGTACTTTGGAGAAAGACTTGGTGTGATCCAGAACGAGACCTCTCGAAAGAGGGAGTGATTTGTTCTAGCATAACTAGAAAGACAGTTTGTCTGAACCTAAAATCTCGGCGAAGATCGTAGGTTTATAAGACGTAATCAGTCATGTAGGTCATCCTTGGATGTAATAAGTCTCGATGAAGCTCACATGTTATCCTTTGATGTAATTAGTCTTGATATGCTTCTATGCTAGAAATAATGAATTTATAATATCTCACATGGGAAATGAGACAGGTTGTCAGAGCGAAAAAAATATTGGTGAAGCAAGATTCTCAGACATAATCAGTCTTGTAGGTTGTCGATTCGGATGTAATAAGTCATGGAGAATCTCACATGTTATCCTTAGATGTAATCAGTCCCGAGACATGTTATTCAAGTGTAAATATGAGGCATGGCATGGTACATAGGTTACTCGAATGTAATAAGTCATGTGGGTTGTCATAGTGTAAAAAGATCCCTGGCGTGGTACGCAGGTTACTCGGATGTAATATTCCGCTAAGATTATCTAAACGGAAAAGATCATGGATGCAAGTTGTTCAGATGTAATAAGTCGTTGAGGCTGGCCTAGAATGTAAAAGTCATGCTGTAGCAGGTTTTTTGGTTGTAATCAATCCTTACATATATATCTATATATATGTGTGTGTTCCCATGTTGAGATGATTAGGTCATGAAGCACGTGAGGTGCACCTAGACGGTTTTCCTTTACTGGTAGAACACAGGTTGACCGTGGATGCTCTATGTGCTCTGTTTTGTTTTGTGCAAGATAAATGATATGATCTAGATACGACAATATAAAGGTAGAAGATGGAGCTTATTGTCGTGGAAATGTAAAGAAGGTCCTAGACAGTCCCTACGAGATGTATTGCTCAAGATGTGATGAAGACCTGGATGAGGATTAGGCCTACACCCAACATGAAAAAGGGCTCTCTCTCTAGAATCTTTCGATGACATATAGTACCATTTGATGATTGATAAGAATATGTTGATGAAAATAGCTATGATGATGACTCTATGAATCCATGATGATTTCTTCGTGATGAAGACTTGACCAGATGTGTTGATGACTGTCGAAGAGAGAGAATACCTTCCTAGTTAAGAGGGAGTGTTGATGTATTTGTAACTTTGGAAGATATTCAGATGTATATTATCATTGTATGTTGTTGTACCCCCATTGGAAATGTGTTTTCCTCCTTGTGGGATGTCTTTATTGTGTCTAGACCTTGAGGTACAAACTTTGTTGTAAGTCGGGGAAATAGTCCCTAGTGTGACATCATGTAATGTGTATTTGGATTCTCTCTAGGAGAATTCAGGATTGTTAGTGAAACAGGTTGGCCCAGTCATGTAAAATGTTAGTTACTTGATTATTATAAATAGGGAGGCACCCTCCCTCATTTATACACACCTCACACTCACTCAAGTTCGCATGAGAGAGAGAGAGAGAATGGAGGAGAGATAGATAGCTGTTGAATGATTCTTATTACTTGGATTGATCATCTTATGAAACAGTATTTGTGACATTTTTTTTCGTGCCAAACGATGTTTTCGCCAACCACCACATTTAATTTTCCAACCACCACATTTAGTATCTAGAGACCACATTAATGGCCTTTTTTATTTGTTTTTCTATATAAACAGGTGAGTTTATTTAGTTTTTATCCCATGAAACGTCGTTTAACCCAGTAACCAATCGCGTAGAGACGTTTGGAGTCATTACATCGAGTAATATCCCACGACTATTCAATGCTTGACAGGTAGGCATCTCATCTTTTGGATTCTTTCATTTTTTTCTTTTATAAGAGTAAATCTTTTTGTATTGGTAGCATGGTAGATGTACCATAGTATTTCTAGTTAAGGTATTTCCCACCTTTTCCTATCAGTTATGTATCCTTTGTATCTAGTAGGTGTGTCTGTGATACCATTACCATGGCCTAGGTTAAACCTGTTTTTGATTTGCGTAGGCCAAAATCCACTACGGTTGATATTTAAGTCGAGCTTGGCTTCGTGGCTAATTTCACACCACAACCGGTAGGCCCCAAACATCCTTAGGGCGTAGGGTTTTTCTGGACTAATCATTTAGAAATATTACATTCATAATGTTTATCGCATCCTTTATGGTGATATTTCTCATGGTTTTTCTCTTTTCCTCATGGTTAACTTACCGAGAAACAAGTTACTCATTTGGGTTTCTTAGGGAAGAGTTATACCCGAGCTGGTTTATCAAGGCTCCCACAAGCTCCGTTTTTATGCAATTTTTAGACCCCGTAGACTCAACAAAGGACGGAGACTACCAGGAACGTTACATATAAAAAATTTCCCGACATTACTTGATAAAAAACTAGAGGATTACAATGTTTTCAAAGATTCAAGAATCCACCTTCCAAAATTTTGAGATGAGTCGTTGCAACAATATAATGCATTCACCTATCTCTCTTTGCACACCTTCACCTTTAAATAAAGTCATGATTACAAGCCTCTTTGCCTCGACAAGTTTGAAGTTAATAAATAAAAGGGTTGGGAATCAAGATTGTGACCTCCATTAAAGGGACCAAAAAAACTTATATTCTATGATTCTTAATAGTGTTACAGAGCTCAAATTGATCATTACTGCTCTTTTTATCAATGGTGTACTCTCCACCTTCATCAACCTGTACAAGAATCAAGAAAAATTAATAAACTTACAAGTGAAAATTCATAATAGAATAGATAATAAGGGGCTTACTTACAACATTGTTTTGGAAAATTATTGTTGTTTTAAAATGAAGAAGGATAATTGGAGGGGCTTCCTCCAGAATTTTGATGTAGGATGGCAATGGTTTTATGGATTACACAGCAGCATATGCATATGTGTCGATAGGTTTCCAATTGATTTTTGTAATTGCATGTACTTTTATTAGACCACAAGTTCATTAAATGATCAAGAGACTTAGAATGGAACACTTCTCTCCATCCTACACAACTGCATTTTGAATGGCTAGCAATGGATATGTAACTATGGTTTTTCTCCCAATTCTAACATTGGATAATGATTCCATTCTCCAATTTTGAGGTCCAATGTAGGTTTTTTGTGAGGTCGATTATACATGTAGTAGTTTTTTCTTTTCAATATATGATACCTCAGTACAATGATGCATGTTTCTTGGTATTGATATCTTTGGTTATTCAAAACAGTTGCAGTATTACTAAGTCACTTCTAATTATGTTCATGTCCATATATCACAGGTTCTACTTTCACGAAGTAGGATTACCTTATTGAGAATAGATTTTAAAACAACGAATTCACATAATGACTAAGAAAGGTAGTAAGAAGAAGGCGAAGGAAAGTGGGGAAGACTTAGATGTGGAAATCATCTCAAGCACCAGGATAGAAACTAAATTCAAAGATACCAAGGCTATCATAGGAGTTGCTCCCTAATTCAAATGGGGAGAAATTTATTAGATGATCGAGATCATAAAATATTGGGCGCTGGTCTCGAAAAGATGATTATATACCAAAACATAAGAAAGTCAGGCATCACTAAAGACACTACGTGCCTTGAGCTCTTTCCTTTCTTAGAGGTTATTGGGTGGATTCTTCCCCAAACGAATCTCACCTCGAGGATTATCTTTGACATTAAAGGGGAGGCTTTTGCTTCATTTACTCCAGCCTACATAACATTGGCATACAAGTTACCTCCTACACAAGTCTTGGTGACCAATGATTGGATCAAAGGGATAAATATTGATCCCTTGGAGTATGCAAAGAGAATGGTAGTGCCAGGAAAAAAGTTGTGCTAAAAAGCAAGTGGGGAGTATGAGTCTCAAAGCCTACGGACCCCATTCAAAATGATAACCTTGATGCTGAACAAAATTTTTGGCCGAGCCGATGGAACCGTTTATAAATTGAATTGGGTTCCTCTAATCTACTATATATTCTTTGAAGGAACAAGTTTGAATTGGGCGGACATCATATCAGACATCCTTTCATCCTGTGTAGCAGCCCCAAATGGAGGTATGGCCAAGAAGAGAGTTGAGTTTTACATGTCATCCTACTGTATTCACTGCATTTTGTGCAGGCACCAGTTTGTTAAGATAGTGTGCATTTGGACCCAAACCAAGGATCTAGTTTATGTTTCTTATCAAATTCTCTGAGCCCATAAGTATGTTGCCTATTACAAACTAATTTTTGAAGAATTTATTATGCCTCTTTAAGAGATAATTTTCCTAAAAAAAATGAACTGCCTCTTCGACAACACAATGGAGGTTATAAGGAAGTATGGAGATTACTATTTCTCGAAGGAAGGAACGTATCTTAGAATGTATGGATGTTCCAAAGCTCCATCCCTTCTACCAAAGTACGCCACAGACTATGTAGTCCACAAAAATGTTGTAAGGCAAGTGTTCTTAAACAGGGATAGCAACTTCCTACATGACATGAAGAACGAAACTTTTCCCCCACTGCCTTTCGGCATTAGAGGATACAAATTCTCCAAGGTAAAAGGAGCCAAGGATTTTGTGAAAGAACTAGAGACTTTTAATTTTGGAGAGAAAATTTTTCAGAGAAATGATAGAAGAGGAAAGGTCACAAAACATTGTGTGACCGTAAATATACATTATGAGTACTCAAATTTATTCAACAGGGACGAAGAGGTATTTAGAAGATCTAACAGTCTGACTAAGTTAGTAAATCTCTTTTCAAAGAATATTGGTGCCAATGGAAGAAAATATGGCAGTACTACTATGGAAATAAATTTGTAGAAATAGAAAGATGAAGCTTTAAGGTTGCAGAAGGAAAAGGCTGAGAAAACACAAAAAGAGGAAGCCGAGAAAAGGAAAGCAGAATAATCCCAAAAGTGGCAAGAAGAAGAGAGATTAAAGAAATAAGAAGAAGAAAGAGCACAAAAAGAAGCCGAGGAAGCGACGAAATAACTAAGGAGAAAGGAGGAAGAAGACAGGGTCATGGAGGCTCTAGAAAAAGAAGCAGCCCAAAATGAGTCAATGGAAATAAACTCCCCTACCTCATCAAGTGGAACAATGACGGGTGGTCACATCCCCTTTGTAAATATCGGGCTCACTCTATTTACCCCATCTAAACAACACACGGTGGCTCACTTAGATACCATCATATTTGACAAATAAAGGAAGATCATCACAAGGAGGTCAGAAAAAAGGTTGAAATTGGGCATGCAAGGGGAATTTGTCACCGTCACTGAAAGAACCATAATGGATGATACCCACAAGGACCCGAAATCCATGGCCTCAGTAAACATAGTAGCTGCACAAGCCAGCGCTGACAATTTCGATCAGTTGATAGATGATGTGGAACGTAATAAAGAAAAAATGCTCAAACTCAAAGATAATCTGGTTAAGACACGATGAGAAGGTATATAGTTAAAAAGGAAGTACATTTCCATCCTCTCCAAGAAAGAAAGGCTACTAAGAGAATACGAGATTATGGAGACGAAGAATGACGCACTAAATGTGCAGTTAGTAATCATGGAGGGAGAAAAGAATGACTTCGAAGTTTGAATATTCCAACTGGAGACAAGAGTGTCCGCGGCGAATCAACAGGTTAAGGAGTTTAAAACTCAAGTGGAAGTGTTGGTAAAGTAGAATGAATCTCTGGAGAACCAACTGAAGCTGGATAACGAGAAAAAGAAATACACCACTCCTTTTTGTGAGCAATCTTACAACATTCGAAAACAGATGCATTAGGATCAGGAAACTCTTGTAGGTGAGATCTACAAAGTCATATTGATAATGACAAGACTAAGAGTGATTGCGGCAGAAGCACTGGAGTTTAGAAAAGGGATGATGAAAGTCACAGAAAATATCACAAGCCATTTGACCTGGATGGAAGCTGGTTTGGAAGTACCTTAACATCTACCCCAAAAGACAACAAAGGGCTTAAAATCAAAAGTGAAACTTCTGGAGTTTTGTAGGAAAGTCTCCTGGAGGTTGAGCATCGAGATTTCCAAAACCGTGGAAAAATGTGAGGGTTTTCATAAGAAGATACAACAAGTCCATGAAAAGTGTCAGATTCATTTGGTTCCAAATATCACCGACCTTCCAAGAAAAGAGACAGATTACAAGAAGACACAGAATACATCAAAAAAATTGAAGCGTTCAATGAAGAAGATATTAACCACTTTGTTGGGCAGGATTCTGTCAACGCTTACCTTTTACAAGACATGTGCAAGGTTGAAATAGAGGAAGTAACACACATAGAGACACAACTGTCAGCACATGAAGTGAAAGTGGAGGTACTAGATCTAATAAAGTACAAAACTATTGATGAAGAGGCTAACTCATGGGGAGCATATGTTTCCATCATGGCAGGGCCCAATTGAGAATTTTATCTTTTATAGAATTTGTGGGCATTTTATTTTATAAAGCACTAGAAGACAAATTTTGGAATCCTTAGGGTTAGGGTAAAAGAAAGGTCACTAGATGAAAATTTTTAATTGTAATATATAGAGATAGGAAGTAGATAGAAAGGGGAATTTTGCTAGTTGTTATCATGTAAAATGGCACTTCTGCGTCCGAGTACTGACATCCAATATGTCAGGACACAAAAGGAAAAACTGGATTGAAGTATCCAAAACACTATAGATGGGCATGACTGTAGATACATCATCTCCTAACCAACTGAATATATTTTTATTTGGACATTAGGGTTGCACACATGACTATTTTCACAACAACCAGCGTGTCACACGTGAGTATGTACATTGAAACTTGCGTGTACATTGAACACACAGGTTTCCTTAAAGCAAGGTGTGTGTCATACATGAATTGCCTATATCAATAGTCACGTGTACCTTAATTTGAAGTTAACAATATAAAACACGATTAGTCAAGGATAGTTGATCCCCTAATCATAACTATCTCAACTGTCTCAACCATCGAAACCATCGAAACCTTTTTATTTCCTCTTGTATAAATAGAGGCCATGGCATGGGGCTAATCAATCATTCTTAAAAGAGAAAAGTCATGTTGGTGGTATGCCTTCAGACATCTTGGTGGTATGCCTTGCAGAGGATTCCTTGTTTCAGAAGTAGGGTTGTAATCTCACCATATCTTTTTATTAATAAAGAAAGTTCTTCCAATATTGTGCACTCTTGTATATGTTGATTTATGAATTATCTTATAATTTTATTATGAATATGTTATTTCATTAACCATTTATATATATATAAAAGATATTTGCAAGAAGAACTTGTTCTTTGTAGGTGATTGGAGAAACCCTAGAAGCTGTGGAAGCAACTAGAAGAGGAGAAGAAAATCTAGGATCAACCATCATAAACCAGGTTTTCTCAATTTTCTCCCTATTCCTATTTCCATTTCTACATAGTTGATTGTCTGCAAGTCTAGCTTAGTAAGTTGGTAACCCAAGAGGCCCTAGGTTATAAGGGTCATGTGTTTCCCTGAACAACATAACTGACAAGTCCACTGGGGAGTCCAACCTGTTGTGGGTCCTTTTATTTAGGTTTCCTGACAAGTCTTTGCTCTTTTTTTATTCTGGGTGTGATTTGTCTGCTTTTTTCCTTTGATTTTTAGTTTGGCATGTTCAGGACATGTCTGCTAGTCTCTTTTTCTTTGAAATTTTTTTAGCAGTACACATGGGTTATCTTGTGGACAGTCGTGCGTTTCACCTTGTATACGCAGGTTTCATTCTGGAAAGTCGCATGTCACACGCGGGTTGTCTTTATAATAGTCCTGTGTTCCTATAGCTTTCTCTGAGTTAATAGGGTTTTTACTTGTCCCTATTTTGGTTCCCTCTCAGAGGCTTGTGAAGGTTTTGTTTCTGACATGATTCTGTAAGTCTTAGGTCTGTACATCACATAGTTTGCTTGATATTTCAAGTCCTTGGGTTCTTTGTGTTTGAATTTCTTCATTTTGTGAATGTTGTTGGTCCTCCTACTTGAATTTTTGGGTCTTAGTGCTTGTGTTCTAGGTCATTGATCAGTCCTTAGGTGCACTTTATGCTCCGCACTGCTGTTTGTAGTCTGAGTTTTGTCTCTCTCCCTGTTTGTGGATCTAGTAAGATTTTAAGTTTGATAGTTCCGCCAAGTTTGTTTTTGTGCCATTTCTTCCTACCTGGGTGAAGTTTGTCATTATAGGATCTGCTTGCATCATTTACTGATATATGTTTATATTGTTCAAACTTGCCCAAGTTTGTATTTACTTGCATTATAGTTTTTGAAGTTTTTTGAAAAGAAAAGACAAAAATATTTTATACTTTTTGCATTAGTTTGCATCTGGTGTCCTTTTCATTATTTTTCAAGAAAAAATTCAAAACTTTGTTTAAAAAGTATTGTAGTTTCTCATGCTTAGTTTAAATTCATTAGCTTTCATTTTACAAGAAAAGAAAATAAAAAGTTGGCATAGTAGTTGCATTTTTCTTTGAAAATCTAGTTATTACATCATTTTTGGTTTCTTTTACCGAGTCTATAACACCATACAGTTTCATCCCACTACCTCTGACTAAAAAGAACCAATTAAAAAGAACGATTTAATTAAAATTACTATTAAGTTTCTTTTTCTAGGTTCATACATCAACTAGCTTAGGATAGGCTTCTGGACTAGGGAGTTTTTAACTGTCCACAAGCATTTGATTTCAGATGTAGTTAGCCTTTCACTAGGTAAATCCTCCTCTACATGAGACCATATGGAAAGCTCCTCTCACACAGGAGTTAAGCATGAGGCCGCGTGAGGACCTGGAATGAGGAGATAACCCTATGACTCCTTGTTTGAGCGTAGATCAGGATTTCTATGCGTTTGGGGATCTTGTTAATACCACCTCTTGGGACCTATGCGGTGCTGGTGTTGACAGGGTTTTGGGATTTTCTACCCTGCCCATGTGTAAGGATCAAGATTGCAATTGTTCCTCCAGACTGTCAGTATAGTTGCAGTAGCCTTTAGTATCTTGACACTAGGGATCATACATAAGTGATACCGGAAGGATATTTCTGGTATACCTTGGACAGACTTGGAAGGTAACCCCGGTGGAAAGTGTGGGAGGGTGGTTGGGTGATTCCTCCACTTGTTCCTAACAACATCTACACAGGACGCCAAGTAACCATCTATCAGTCCTTCACTGGTTGGGCCTAGGCCTTAATCATCCTAGGATTTTCTTTGGAAGGAATATCTTATACCTATTGTGTCTATGTGGCTTTAGGAAATTTTTTAAAGAGTGTTGTTTGGTTTGTCTATATTTAGTTAGCCTTTAGGTGTGTGTGAGTCAAATTTTTAGCTGTGGAGGACCAACCTCTCCGTAGGTCAAGAAGGTTGAAAAACCTTCCTCCATCTGATACAGTGGAGCCTCCACTGCCCCCTTAAAGGCAGAGACTAGATACCAACAGTTCATTTGAACTATAGTAGTTAGCAAAGTTCTAGCTGAAACAGAACTTAGGACAAATCAGATAGATACAACTACAGTAGATATCGAAGAATTTCATATTGTCGAGTTTGCAAGGAACTTTAACCCACCTCTAACTGACTTAAATGATCATGTGATCGTCCAAGTTCTTCCCTTTAGTTCACCTATTATTGGTGTTCCTGTTAGAATAGTTATGGCTAGCTCTGGAGAGGATATTTCTACCCCTACTTCATCCATTTTGGATGGAGGAGTGCCACGTCCCCCAGTTGGTAGTTCGAGACCAAGTGAATTTGTTGCACCTTTGTCACCAAGAAGTCGAGTGGTCCAACCACCGACTTCCTCCCATGTAGCAGATCCTTCTAGTGGGGTGGTCACTGGGAATCCCAATGCACCTTTTAATTCCCCCTCTTTCATGCATACTTCTCAGAGTGGTCCTAGTGGATCCTCCTCGTTTGTTCAGGGATTCCCGTGGAATGGGGGGAACATTCCTCCATCCACTCCTTATGTAGGTCCTACACCTGCATATGTGGGCATGTAGTGTGGAAACACAAACGCTTTTGGTCAAGGTTTCTAGACTCCGGTTTTGACCCCATTCACAAGCTCTCCCTTTTCTCTTTTTAGCGGAGGGATACCTGATCCTATATTTTAGAATCTAGTTTCATATGGAGTGGCTCGAACCACTTATACTGCACCACAGAAAAGTAATCCACTGGCTTACGGGTGGAATCCATTTCAAAGTATTCCAACTACTTCACAACTGGCGGCTGGGGGAAACCCCACCTTTTTGTTTAGGAACCAGGGGGCAAGTCCTTCTACATCCTAGACTCATGATTTTCAAGCTCCGGTTATGCCTAAAATTGCTTTCCTGACAACTTTAAACTTTTTTAGATTTGTCTAAGTTGATGAATGACCCGGTGAGACATAGTGCCACATGGCCACCTGTTCCTAGCAAGTTACCCTCGAACATTCCCAAGTTTGAGGGAAAAGCTAGTGAAGATCCAGGTGCCCATATCACCACTTTTCATTTATGGTTCTCTTCAAACTCACTAAATGATGACACCATTCGGTTGAGGCTTTTCCAAAGAAATTTGACTAGTGTCGTAGCAAAATGGTATATTGAACTGCCCTCTACTACATTTGATAGTTTTTTGGACTTAGAAAATGAGTTCCTTAATCATTTCCAGCTTCCCATCCGATATGATGCAGGGATAGAATTATTGTCTACCTTTCAACAAGACAAAGCCACACATATCTCGTATCATATCCAAGAGTTGTGACGATAGAAGAGGCTTATCAAAGCCACTATACCCCTCGAGTTCTTGTTAGAGTGGTTCCTAAAATATTTACTGCCTTATATATCTAAGGATGCATCCACTTCGGGGGTGACCACTAAAGAAGGGGCTATCCTCAGGACCCAACAGATGGACTTGATATATGCTCATTATGGGATATTATATGAAATCATACCTGAGGCACCGCGATCTACCCATAGTGTCGAGAAACCCAAGCCTGGACCCCACGCCGATGGTGTGGTTGGTTCAATAAATTCTCCCATTGTAGAGCCACTGGCTAAGCAACTCCATGAGTTGTCAGTGAAGCAATCTACAATGGAGGCAGCAAAGGATACCCCCTCACCTCAAAATGAACATTTTTTTGCACAGTCTTCTCACAAGGGAAATCAACAACCTAGTGGGAAAAAGAAGAAAGGGAAGAAGGGTGAGGGAAATAAAAAAAAAG
The DNA here is from genome assembly GCA_001517045.1 of Pseudotsuga menziesii. Taxonomy (NCBI): domain Eukaryota; kingdom Viridiplantae; phylum Streptophyta; class Pinopsida; order Pinales; family Pinaceae; genus Pseudotsuga; species Pseudotsuga menziesii. Next base: position 113,939 of record LPNX011076829.1, read on the forward strand.
CATAAACCCCAAAATAATGTTGATGGGGGTAAGAAGGATAAGAAAAAGGTGAATTTTCCATGTAATTTGTTCCAGGGAGACCACTTGACTCATCAATTCCCTCTTATTGATCAAGATCAGAAGTTGCTTAAAAATCAACAACCAGTTGTCTCGAAGGATCCATTTCCGCAAGGACAGAATGCAACTTATGTTTCTAATGTAGCCGGGGGCACTTCTAATGCTCCCCCTAACCAAAACTATATCAACATGGTATGATCTAGTTCCTTACTCCAGATGAGAAACAAAAACAAAGTCTTTTGGTGAAACCTCTAACCCTTTCATGATCGAGAAACCTGTTGATCCAATGCCTAAAATACTGAAAGGTTTCTTTAGAAAGGAATTTCACAATCCAAATTCTAGGGCTGCTTCTAAATACTTAGTCGTGGAATATTTGGCCAAAAATCCTTGTGCAATGTCTGCATTGGAAGTGTTACAGAGTTGTCCTACTCAGCGGGATGCCCTCTTAGCAGATTTAGGAAGCATGGATTCCTAGAGCATGTTGGCGAAGTTCCATCTGTCATATGTTAAGATTATCCTTCTGTATAATGTGCCTTTGTCAGTAGATTTCATTCATGGTGGAAAAATCATTGGGCGTACAGTTGTTGATGAAGGTGCTTCCATGTGTGTTATGTCTATTTCTTGCTGGAAGGCTTTAGGTTCCCCGGAGCTAGTTCTATCAAACAACTTACTTACTGCTTTCGACGGGAGGTATTTCCGCCCACATGGTATCCTACTAAATTTTGAGATTGAGTTGGAAGGGAAAGAAGTGGCTATTGAATTTGATGTGATTGATGGTCCTTTTGCCTATATCTTATTTTTAGGGAGAAGCTGGACTTACGCCATGTGCACTATTTCCTCGATCGTTCTTCGAGTGGTGGTTTTTCCACATGAAGGGAAGTTGGTTACTATTGACCAACTTAGTTTCACTTAGAAGGGACATTTGGAAACTAATGATTCCAATGTACCTTTGGTTGATCAGGTTAAACTGACTAATGAGATCTTGGGGGTTGGAATATATTCATCGTTAATGGGCACATTTGATATTCCAGCCCCGATAAATTATCTAGGTTCCACGATTGTAGGGAAGTCTATCGCGACGGTTGTCGATGGAACTAATCCTTGGGTCCTTCCTTTCCACCATGACCCTTAGGTGCCCTTATCTACAGTGGAAGTGGATTATCAATCTATTGTTGACACCACAGTTGATTCTATCGCGACTCCTTCTACAGTATCAGAGGAGTCAGAAGAAGCTTACATGCCTGCTTGGGCAGAGAACTCTTTATATTCATATGACTGCTTAGACATGGTTTTGCCTTTGGATGAAACCATTTTGGAAGCCATGACTGGGTGAGATAATATTTGTGAGGATATTCACCATAGGTCCTACTTTCTTCCAGAGCTGAGTAGAATTGAAAACCATGAGTTCCATGTGAGACTGACAGAAGATGTTGATGTACCGATTAATAATTTTCCTAAGGAAGGAATATTTGTCGTGGGGAATATGGAAAATATCTATTTTACCATTCCTATCAACATATCTGTAAACCATGGTGTCGTCAAAAATGTGCATATCAGTGCAAACTGCTCTCTAGAGGAGATTTCCATATATACTACCTTATTTAAGGAATTTCACGACGTGTTTTCCTGGTCATATGAGGAGATGCCAAGCATTGATCTGTCGATTGTGAAACATGAAATCCAAACCTATCTTGATGCTAAACCGGTTCGACAAAATATTAGACCTGTTAACCCATGTAAAGTGACAGCCATCAAGGATGAAGTGGAAAAATTGCTGAAAGCAGGGTTTATCTACCCAGTTGCTATGACGAAATGGGTATCCAATCCCATTCATGTTGATAAGAAACAAGGGACAATACGCGTATGCACTGACTTTCGTGACTTAAATAAATCATATCCCAAGGAAAATTACCCCACGCCCTTTATATATCAAATTATTGATGCTTATGTGGGTAGTGAAGTTTTTTCGTTTATGGATGGTTTTTTCGGATACAATGAAATCCAAATCAAGTTGGAAGACCAACACAAAACGGATTTTATTTGTCCATGGGGTACCTTCACGTATAATAAAATTCCCTTTGGTTTGATAAATGTTGGGGCTACCTTGTAGCAGGAAATGAACTTTGACATCCACGATATTAAAAATATTGTCGAGCCATACCTTGATGATCTGTCAGCCCATTCTTGCAATATGAGGGAACATCCATATCACTTTCTCTTAATTTTTGAATGATGCAGACATTACAAAATACATTTGAATCCCCACAAGTTTGTTTTTTGCGTTGATTCGAGGAGATTACTCGAGTTTATTGTGTTAAACAAAGGAATTCATGTGGATCCTTTGAAAGTAGAGGCCATTGTAAATCTTCCTCCTCTTCGTTCTATCAGGAAACTTCAAAGCCTGCAACGAAAATCTAATTTCCTTCGACGTTTTATCGTTAACTATGCCAAGATTGCTAATGGTTTTGTGTGCCTGTTAAAACATGACACTCCATTTTTATGGGATGAAACCGCACAACTTGCTTTCGAGGCATTGAAAAAAGCTTTGCTATCGACTCTTTTCTTACGTCCACCAGATTACTCTAGAGACTTTCTATTGTATCTAGCTGCGTCAAAGTCGACCATTGGGTAGTATTGGTTCAAGAGGAATACAAGCTCCAAGAGCATGTTGTTTGTTATCTCAGTCACCCATTAGCTAGTCCAGAACTTCGATACTCCCACATCGAGAAGTTAGCTTTAGGAGTTGTTTATGCTATTCAGAGGTTACGTCACTACATCCTACTGAGCACCAACACAGTGGTGGAAGATGTCAATCATTTTCAGTATGTTTTGTCCCGATGCATAATCAGGGGAAAAATCAATAAATGGATAGTCATTCTCCAAGAATTTGACTTGGATTTTTAGTCTGCCAAATCTAAAAATTCCTTAGTTTTTGTAGAGCTTATTGCATAATTTCCAATGGAAGAGAATGTAGTGGTTGAAGAGGACTCATTCCCAGATGAGTACATCTTTCTGATTTCCACCTTTGATCCTTGGTACAGAGATATACTTATATATCTCCAAACTTTGAAGTGTCATGCGTCCTTCTCAAGGGAAGAGCGACCTAAACTGCGTATATATGCAAAAAACTACCTTATCATTGGTTATACTTTGTACCGTAGAGGGGTAGCTTTTATTTTGCAGAAGTGTCTCACCCATAAGGAGGTTGAGCGTGTCCTAAATGATTCACATAGAGGAGCATGTGGGAGTCATTTATCTGGGTTAGCAATGACCTAGAATATTTTACGTGCCGGTTGTTTCTGGCCCATGATCTTTAAAGATTGTGTGGAGGCTGTGAAGCGTTATCATCCTTGTCAGCTCTACACCGGGAAAATGCGGTCAAATCCTGCTCCGTTGTTTCCCTTCATTGCGGTGGGCCCCTTCACTAAGTGGGGGGTGTATTATGTGACGTGCAACCCATTTTTTGGCTGGGGGACAAAAATATATCATTGTCATTTTCGATTACTTCACTAAGTGGGAAGAGGCAATGCCTACCTTCAAAGATGACAGTGAAATTGCAGCTTTCTTTGTGTTCAACCAGATCATTGCTCGCTTCAGATTTCCAAAGGATATTGTCACTAACCATGGCAGTCACTTTGAGAATAGTATTATGACTGAGCTGACTACTATGCTAGGGTTCAAGCAAGATCACTCATCTTCCTTCTACCCGAAGGAAAATGGTCAAGTAGAGGTAGTTAATAAGAAATTGAAGAACATTCTAAAGCGTACCATTAATGCAAGCCGGTCAAATTGGCACATCATGCTATATCCTACACTTTGGGCATACCGGAATAATGTCAAGACTGCCACAGGTTTTTCACCTTTCCAACTCGTTCACGGGGTGGAAGCAGTCACTTAAGTTGAATGAGAAATTCCATCACTTAAGATAGCTATTCATGTACTCCCTAAAACTACAGAGTTAGAAGAACGTTTGATACATTTGGAAAATCTAGATGAACGACGCAGAGATGTGTTGACGATAAACGAAGATCATAATAATAACGTTAAAAACCAATATGACAAAGCTTTTAAGCCAAGAAATTTCTCTGAAGGGGAGATTTTCTTGCTCTAGGATCAGGACAAAGAACCCCTGGGGGCAGGAAAATTCAAGTCTATGTGGTTAGGTTCCTACATTGTGTCAAAAGTATTGAAGAAAGGAGCATATGAATTAACTGATTTTGATGGAAATAAACTTCCTAAGCCTGGAAATGGGCTCTACCTGAAGAAGTACTATGCCTAGGCTTAGTGCTTATTCTTGTATTTTATTGTATGTATTTTTATGTACAATAGTTATGTGTTTAGTGTTTCTTATACCATTTGTTTTTTGTTACAGATGTCAACTGAGTGGTTTCTAGGTTTTGAGGATGGTGCTAGTATTCATACTTGTAACCTAGCTTCAACCGCATGGGTCATCTATTTACCCTCAAGACAACTAGTTGCTTCTGGAGGCGCTTGCTTAGGTCCTGCTACTAATAATGTGGCCGAGTACAGGGATGTTATTGAGTTGTTATGGGATGCCTTGTCATGTGGCATCACCCGATTAGAGGTCAGAGTTGACTCTCAACTCGTGGTGCCCAACTCAATGGAGATTCTCAAGTGTGAAACCCTACCTTGTTACATCATTTTTTGTAGGTTAGATTACTTGAAAGAAATTTCGCATATATTTCATTTAATCACATTCTATGAAATGAAAATACAATAATTGATGCTTATGCGAACTACATTCTAGATTGGAACTTAACACAAATTTTGTAAAATAAACATAACATATACATTTGAGACTCATGTAAACAACCAGGAAATATATGTGTGGGTGTGTGTGTGTGTGTGTGTGTGTAAAATCTATCCATAGATAGGTCGAGTTTTGATCCAAAGATCCAGTCATGACTATATAAATATACAAAAAATAGGATCATAATCCATAAAAATTCCTATAGATATAGGCCTGATACTCAACATAATCAGCTGCAACAGCCTCTTCGGCCTCCCTATAAAAAAGAACAGCCCTGGCTACCCTCCTCAATAGGCATATCCTGGTAGGCAAAATCACTACTACAAATTCCTGCATGACAACAGGAATCCGCTCAATCTGTATCGTGGGGACTCCCTGGGTCAACCTGGCCAACTTTCCATTGAGAAATCTGAGTATACCTTGGTCCCCACCCTCTAAGGGCCGCACAAACATCCTAGGGTGCCCATCGGTGCATACATGTCCAATATCTGCATTTCAAAAAAAAATGGATTAAAATTTTTATACATATTTATCTAATTTTATGATTAAAATTCATAAAAATAAAAAAAATAAAAACAAAAATACCTAACTCTCCCCATTCTCCCCTTGGCGGGAGGACGAGATCGTTGTCTCCTCAAAAATCCAATCTAGAGTATGATTGTCTCCTCAAAAATCCAATCTAGAGTATGGAAACTGCTTGAGAGTTGGAAACTATCGCTCCCACCATAGATACAAGTCATCTTCATAGACACTCTGGACCGATCCTTAGCCACCTTGATTGCGGAAGACCTCTCCCCGCCTGGTTAGTCTAGGATGGTGAGGAGAAAATGTTGGTAGTGCTACTGCAGGGCTAATAGCAGGCACTCTCTCAAAGAAGAACGCCACCAATATGATTGAGTATCCAAAGTTTTTTTGGCATCCTCTCTTGCATTCATAGAAATGTTTCCTCATAATCGGGATCATACCCAAGCACCAGTCAAACACAGTACCATGCACACACTCCACTGCAATCCTCATATGTGTCCAAGTAGCTAGATGCAACGAAGATGATCATGTAACCCTCACCATAGTGCTTACCACTACCTGTAATGGAAAGCTAGTTATGTGAACAATAGGGATGCATGATCCCTTCTTCTGAGTTCCTGGTGAGCAGTAGGTGTCAACGTAGTCATGGACACTCATAGGGTCACCACCCCTACCTATACCCTCAAGGTTCATGGGCATACCTCTGCGGGACAACCCTGTAATGAAGTACATGTTTTCTAGTGTGACTTCTAGAATATCTCCTTACAGATCAAATGCACCAAGGTCATGATCCCAATAACTGTTCAAATGTTCCAGTAAATGGACATTGGCTCGCATGTTGAAAGTACATAAGAACTTCAATATACCACTTTGTCAAAAAACTTGCAAAGCTGGGGCATCTCGTAGAGCATCTCGATCCATGTCTTCATGTTCTCGTTCTCTCCACTCTAGCACCATCTTGTACCTGCCCATTTGACCATTATTGATCATTAGAATCCATTGATTTCTTTCAATGTTGTCCATTTTGCAAGGTTTTATAGGTCGCGCAGAACACGTGACGGTGCTTTAGGCATGTCACCTGTCACACGCAGGTTGCTCTCGATCAAGTCATGTGTAGAACGCATGTACGCAACTTTGTTAGTATCATACACATGTGTACTATGTAACCCTTTTAGGGCTGGCACAAAACCTTAAACTTTTTCACAAAAATGAAAATTGGAGTGGATGAAATGAAGGAGAGGGGAGAGCCAACCAACGTGACACTTGTAGATTTTGAATTGGTCCACTAGTTTGTCCTCGCCGAGCAATCCAAGTTCAAGGTGAAAACTTGTCAAATTGGGTAAATTTGTCAAATGGTATGTTTTATTTTGGTTTTTGAACTATATATAGAAAAATTTCAAATTTTTGAACCTATAATCTATAGTTTTAAAAATATTTTTTTTAGGTGAACTAATACCATGACTTTTTCCTCAATGCAACAAGTTCGAAGTATTTAAGAAGTCGATATCCACTCATATAGGGTAGGATTCGGTCCTCCATATGTACTTTTGCATTTATACGTTATCTATTTTTATCCCTAGGATTGCCTCTTCGACCATCGACTATGGTGTCTAACCATTTTTACCTTGTCTACATCATTGTTCCTCTGTGGATATGGTGTCCTTTTCAATAGCACTGTCCTCAGTGCTTTACAAAATTTGAACAAAATGCTACACTGGTACTGCCCCAGTGCTCCGTAGAATTGAACAAAAATGGATGTGCCAATCGCATGGCATCCTCCAGCTCCCATGTAGCCTCTTCAGGTCCGTAGTGCTCCCATTGCACCTTTACCTGCCCTATGGCTCAGTTTCGTAGCATTGTGACCTTCTTGTCAAGGATGCGCATTGGATTGATTTGGAACTCTCCCTTGGGTTCCACCTGAATCACATCCCAATTTATCACATGGTTGGGATCATTTACATATTTCTTATGCAAAGAAACATGAAAAACATTATGAGCTCTAGTACTAGCAGGAAATGCAAGTCCATATGAAATAGGCCATATTCTTTCAAGAACTTCAAATGGCCCACAATATCTAGGTGACATCTTGGCACAACCCCGAAGCTTCAAGGAACTCTTCTTTTCCCTCACTCTGAGGTAAACATGATCCCCAACACTGAACTCCTTGTTCATCCTATGCTTATCTGCATAGCTTTTCTATCTGTCTGAGGTAAACATGATCCCCAACACTAAACTCCTTGTTCATCCTATGCTTATCTGCATAGCTTTTCTATCTGTCCTGTGCTGCTTTCAGATTCTATTTGATCTTTACAACCTCTTGCTCCATTTCCTTAAGCAATTCTATTCCAAGCACAACCCTGTTCACTGGGTTATCCCAAGTCACTGGTGTTCTACACCTTCTTCCATACAAAGCTTCATATGGACTCATCCAAAAGGATTCCTGTTGTCCATTGTTATAATCAAACTCTACCAAGTGTAAGAAATCTCCCCACTTGGTTGGTTTGTCCATCACATACATGCGAAGCATATCTTCAAGCACCTGGTTGACTCACTCTGTCTGCCCATCTGTCTGAGGATGGTATGCAGTGCTGGAGTTTAGATTGGTACCCAAATCTGGAAACAACCCCTTCCAAAAAATGGAAGTGAACTTGACATCTCTGTCAGAGACTATTGCCTTCAGGAATCCATGGAATTTGAAAATCTCCTTCATGAATATCTTTGCAATGTCATTAGTCTTATATGTAGACTTCACCGATATAAAATGTGCTGCCTTTGTGAACTTGTCTACCACAACCATGATGGAATCATGTTGTCTCCAAGTCATCGGCAATCCTGTAATAAAATACATGGAAATAACTTCCCATTTCCATTCCGGAATTGGCAAAGGTTGCAACAAGCTTGCCAGATGTCGATGCTCAACCTTTACCTGTTGACATTTCATGCACCTTGAAATGTATTCAGTCATGTCCTTTTTCATTCCTGGCCAAAAGTATTATTTTCTAGCTGTAGCAATTATCTTCTAGTATCCTGGGTGACCAGAATATGGAGTTTGATGGATCTCATGCATAACAACTCTCCTCAAATATGCTACATCTGGAATATAAATTATGCCTTTATAAGTAAGAAGCCCATCTTCTTCCAGTTTATATTCCTCATACCTCTTCTCAAGACTTGGTTGTTGCAATTTATCTTTCACCTGCTCATACAATTCATCTCCAGCAACATGATTAACAATCTGCTGCCTCAAATTTGATTGGCAAATACTAAGAGATGCCACATGCATTTCCTGTACCTTCCTGTTGAGCGAATCAGCTACCTTATTCTCTTTTCCCTTTATGTGCTTGATTTCAAAATCAAACTCACATAAAAATTCCAGCCATCTCGCTTGCCTAGCATTCAAAGTAGGCTGATCAAATAGATACTTCAGACCACAATGGTCTGTCCTGAGTTCAAATCTTCTACCCATCAAGTAATGCCTCCACATCTTGAGAGCATGTACTATGGATGCAAGCTCGAGATCATGAGTGGCATAGTTATTCTCATGCTTCTTCAGCTTTATTGACTCATAACATATCACGTGGTTGTCCTGCATAAGGACTCCTCCAAGCCCTTGTCTGCATGCATCGATACATACCATAAAATATTTCTCTGGATCTGCAGCCTTCAATACTGGTGCACTGGTGAGAATATTTTTCAACCGCTGGAAGCTTTCTTCACACTTTGAAGTCCATTCTAACTTTATCCCCTTATTTTTCAAAGAAGTGATGGCATGTGCAACTTTGGAGAATCCCTCAATGAATCTCCTGTAATATCCTGCAAGTCCCATAAAAGATCTTACATCCGTCACATTTCTTGTAGTAGGCCAATTCATAATGGCTTCAATCTTTTCAGGGTCCACAGATATACCCTCTTCTAAGATAATGTGACCCAAATACTGAATTCTATCTCTGTAGAAGTCACACTTGCTCAGTTTTTCATACAGTTGATGCTCCCTGAGCAATTGCAATGTCAACCTCAAATGCTCTTCATGTTCTTCCTCATTCTTAGAATAAACAAGAATGTCATCAAGGAAAACAAGAACAAACTTGTCCAAATACCTGCTGAAGAAACTATTCATAGGGCACATAAATGTAGCTGGTGCATTTGTGAGACCAAATGGTACCACTACAAACTCATAGTGCCCATACCTTGTTCTGAAGGCTGTCTTGTGAATGTCTTCATCCTTGATTCTCACCTGATGGTAACGAGACCTCAAGTCAATCTTGGAAAATACCTTTGCTCCCCTCATTTGATCAAAGAGGTCATCAATCCTAGGAAAAGGATATTTATTCTTCACAGTAACCTTGTTCAACTATCTGTAATCAATACATAACCTAAGTGTACCATCTTTCTTCTTTACAAAGAGAATCGGTGCTCCCCAAGGAGACACGCTTGACAGATATACTTCCTTTCCAACAACTCTTGCAGTTGCATCTTCAACTCTAGCATCTCCAGTGTACTCATCCTGTAGGATGTCTTGGGCACTGGTGCTACTCCTGGCACAAGTTCAATTGTGAAATCAATTTCCCTCTTTGGAGGAAGCCATGGAATCTCGTTAGGAAACACATCCTTGAATTCCTGTAGCACCTGATAGTCCTCCAATCTAGGAGTTTCATCTCCTATTGTCTCCAAAATATGAGCTGCATACAACTGGGAACCCTCCCTACAGAACTTTTTCAATTGCATTGTTGAAACCTGCCTTACTGAAATTACCTTTGGAATACCTTTCACAACTACTTTGTTTCCTTTTTCATCCATGCATTCAAAAGTATTATTATAACATTCAAGCTTTACTCTGTGAGCTTCTAACCAATCCATTCCAATGAGAACATCATAGGAACCAAGTGGTAGAACATTCAGATCTACACAAGTGATCAATCCATTCATAACCAATGGACATTTCTCTACCACTTCACTGACTTTTCTCTTAGTCCCAGTGGCTAGCTGAACTAACCAAGATTTCCCATGCTTTACCTTATTAAAAGCACAAATCTCCACTACTCTAGGAGTGATATAACTGTGAGTAGAACCAGGGTCAATCAAAATAGAAACAGATTGCTCAAAAATCTTACCTGCAATTTCAACCACAGTTGACTGGCGATCTACTTGGCGGTCCTCCAGTGCTCCATAAATTCTAGAGAATTCCCTTTCTACTTGACCCACTGTTTTTTCTTCCTGGATGTTATAAGTTGGCCTTGCGCTTTCATTCTCAAGTGGACAATATCTGTGCAAGTGGGGTCCTTCACATTACCAACATTTGAGTGGACCTTTTATCTGTTGTGGATCTTTAGGATTTCCACCTGTCACTCCTACTGGATTACTCGCATCTTGGTCAAACTTTCTTTCTTTCTTCAAACTTCTCATTCTTCTTGTCCTTCCATGCCCTGTGGTAATCAGGTTTACCTTTGCTTTGCTCATAGCAATACGTATCCTTCCTTATGGCTTCTTCAAGAGTCCTCGGTTCGTAAAACTCAATTCTATCTTTATAAGCTTGAGGCAATCCACTCAGAAACCGTTGGACCTTCACTTTTTCATCTCTAATGTACCGAACATACCTCAACAATTCCAAGAACTTATTTTCATATTCATCCATGGTCTGCTGTCCCAATCTCAGCTCATGGAACTCCTTAATCTTGTCATCATAATACCTGTCAGAGAGGTATTTTTGCCTGAAATACTTCTTGAACTATTTCCACTTTAGTCTTCTTTCACTGATCCTCTTTACTTACTTGAAGTGTTCCCACCAAATGGATGCTCTTCCATTCAGATTGAATATGGTAACTCTTGCCTTCATGTTTCCTGAATAGTCCTGCACTTGAAAGTACTTCTTTATCCCAAGAATCCAAGCTTCAGCCTCTTGTCCAGTCTTTACCTCACCATAAAATGTAGGAGGTCTGGCTTTCTTAAATTCATCCCGAGAGTGATCCCTATGGTGTCTTCTTCTTTTCCTTTTACAAGAAGATGAACTTGTATCCCCGCTGGATTCTTTAGAGTCAGATGATCCACTAGAAGTCCTTCTCCTTCTCCTAATGCTGCTCTTACTGCCTTCTGGTCTTGCTGTACCTCGTCCATAATCTATCTTTCTCTGCAAATCTGTCAAACTATGCAACATGGCAGCATTCAAATGATGCTTCTCTTATTGAGCCTTAATCAAGCTTCTCATGGTGGTTGTAACGTCTAACGGGGTCTCTTGGAATCTCCTTCCATTAGACTCTATGTCATCATTTCCATTACGAACATTTTCTCCCATGGCATCTCCTGCACGCTCATAATAATCCCAAGCATCATATCCCTCATGGGTTCTCATAACTGAACCACCACTCATTAGAGAAAATTTCAACTCAAAATGGGCCTCCTAAAAAAAATTAATAAAATAATATTTATTAATTTTAGAGGAAGAAAAGAAAAAAACTACTTTTTTGTTTGTATTTTTGACATATCTCCCCGTGTTTTTACTCAAATTTTGATTGGGAGAGCTCATTGGATGCGAAATTAAATTCTGCATCCAACGAATACCCACTCGGCATACTTTTGACGGACCCCGCTACCTCAAAAACTAGAAATACCTGAAAAATGTGATGATGACATCATCATCACATTTTTCAGGTATGTCTTGTTTTTGAGGTAGCGGGGTCCGTCAAAAGTATGCCGATTGGGTACTCGTTGGATGTGGAATTTAATTTTGCATCCAATGAGCTATCCCGATCGAAATTTGAGTAAAAACACGGGGACATATGTTGAAAATACAAACAAAAAAAGTAGTTTTTTTTATGATACCTATCCCCAAATTTATATTAAAAAAGTGTTTAAGACCTATACGGTATTTCAAATTTAAAGCAATTTCATTGGCTAACACATGATGACATGGAATTTGAGTTAAAGTTAAAAGGCCCATTTTGAGTTGAAATTCCCTCTAATGTGCTTATCAAACTACAATTTCTGAAATACTGCCTTTGAAGGTAACTATGATTCTGCAAACGTGTTAAATAGAAAACTGTTAGATGCATACATATTGATATAAATCAGAACTACTTACCTTCTCCTGGAGAAAAAATATAATTAACAGTTTTTCTTAAAAACAAAAAGATTCATTTCTTGTTCAGCCTTGTAATCTACTGACAGGCTGCTGAAAAATCCACTAAAAAACAATTGAAAACTGCTTGAAAAAATCCACTTCGAAAAACCCAAATTTCCTTGTACAGGATCGAGTCTCATCCCAACTAATGTTTCAACGTTTCGGCCGCTAGAACCACTAATTTTCCCCGCTGCTCATTAGTGGTTAGCCGTCTAAGCTTCTGGGCCCTTTATTGCCACTGTAAAAACCTTTATCGGTGATTGGATCCTCTAAGCACTACCACGTTGATGATCGGATCCTATACCCTTCGGGCGGCTAGCTCTCTAGGCTCCCGCAACGGTAGCCAATGAAATTTCTGGAGTTTTCGTGGCCATAACTCTGTCGACGGTGGGAACTACTAGCAACTGTAGCATCGGATGGTTTAACCACTATGTTTTGGTGATCCCACACTGAACGGATCTGCGGTGTCGATGGATTCAACAACTAAGGTTTTTCGATTGGCACTCGGAGTGACTATCTGCTGCGGCATCGACGGTTTCACAACCCTTAAATTTTTCCGATCGGCGCCATCGGCGGTCTCATTAACTAACTTCCGTCGATCGCTGATGGTTTCCAACACTAAGAAAAATCTCAACGAAAATTTTCTTTTTCTTCTTCCTACGACACTCCATCGGCTGTTTCATTAACTAAATTCTTCCGACGGTGACAACGTTTCGGAGGTTCCTTCATCTAATTTTCGCCGATCCACTCAACTAGTCTTCGCTGATGCCGAAAGTCAATATTGGGTGTTTCCTTAACTAAGTTGGGCCAGCGTTTCAACGGCCTTCAGCTGATCTCCACTGAAACTGTGGCTCCCGCATCCACTAAGTTTCGTCGACGGCCGACGATTCCCATACTTAGAAAAGTTTTCCGAAATTCCTTCTTTTTGCCGCTTCATCGGCTCAAACGTCTTCTATTCTTCGCCGATGTATCAGTGCCTTCGCTATCTATTCTCCGACGTTGTGGTTACGTCATCAACTAATCATCAGTGATCCAATCCTTTAATCATCATCGATCATTGATAGTGTTATCACTTTAGTTTTCCGTCGCTCCGTATCGACTGTCGGAACAACTATCTGCTACGGCATCGGCGGTCGGGGACTCTATCTGTCGGAAGGATAGTCCACTAGCCAGCCGCAACGACAGATGCATGAACAACTAGGCTTTTCTGATGTTCATCGGCGGTTCCATCATCTAATCATTGGCGATGCAATCAACTAAATTCCACCAATCGCCAATGATTGGACTTAGAAAATTTTTCAAAATTTTTCTCTTTCGTCTCTTCTCCGACAGCGTTTCGGCGATCTCCTCGTCTATATTTCACCGATCGCCGATGGTCTGCATCGAGTGGTCTTCAAACTACACGTTCCACTGTGTCAGAGGAACTTCTCACTTAGTCCTCCGATGAGTCGACAATTCTAGCACTCAGAAAAATTTGTGAAAGTTTTATGTCATAAATGTTTGATCTCTGCTAGGTAGAAGGAAAACTGCCTCTACTAGCTGATATTTCATGGCCCATTTAGGCCCATGCTGCAACCAGTGCTCTGATACCACACTGTAACGTCCCCGACCCTCCGACCAGGAAAGAGAACGCTACCATACACCAAATCATCAGGGCATATAGCCCCATGAACATGAACATACATACAGATAATGTTGAAATAAATGCTTAAAGAAATAAAACATACAACGATGCATAATCATACATATATTCAGTGGAAGCAAAACAACATTCATTCATATACATGTTCATCATAAATCATTAACAGTAACATAACTGCATAAGTAAAATAGATAAGAATACTTATCTTATAAGGACTGTCCCGCAACCAGCTACGTTGCTGCAACGTTCCACCCAACCATAGGCCCGCATGCTCTTTAATCTCTCATCAACGCTGCCACCCCCAAGTCAAGCATGATTCCCCAAGGAATAAGGAACTAGCAGGCTTACACATACCCAAGGATACACAAAACATCAGGAATACACAGTTCATCCAAGCCAACTCAGTTGGGTTTATCAAGCGAACATCAGATCATCCAATCCAACACAATTGGGTTTATCAGGCCATCTAAGAGCTAGGAAAGGATAAATGCTAAGTTGGTGAGCTCATTGAAGAGCTAAGGACACCTACACTAGAACTAGCCTGACTTCTAGAACACCCACACACACCTAACACAAGGAAACCAGTCCTTTCTCTGCAACACAGTCCCTCAAAACCTGACCTCCCTTCCATTGCTATTCATGGGTTGTGGAGAAGAAAGCCAGCCCTTTATCTCTATCTGTGTGGTTCCCAAACACACCAGGTTTGTCAAGCAACTCAAGCCCTCATCACCACTCCCATGCAGTCCGAAGACCAACCACTGCGTTCATGTAGCAAACAAACACTTGACAGCTTGAACAGGGGAAGACAAATCCCTGAATAGTTAATGCCCTATCGTGGCCAAAATGATTCCTCAGCAACCCAAAACGAAAAGGGAGACGTAGCCCAAAAATTAAAGTGAGCAAGACCACAGCCAATGTTTAGTGAAGAAATCACAGAAAGCAACCGTGGGAAGACAATATTGAAGCCTCGCCACCGTTACACCATTGGTAATGGAGGGGATAAAACACAGCCTCTCTATTCCCAGACCAACAATCCACGAGAGAAAGGAGAACCAATGAATGAAGCCCCACACAAGGATCATGAATCCTTTTATCTCAGCAAACGTGAGGAAAATGAACCGCTCGCGATGGAGAGAGTGTCGTCGTGGAGAGAATGGGATCCTGGGTGTAGTGGTTTTCCTGCCAGAGTGAGGGTCATCCTGGTGGAGTTTGCATGTGGGAAAGGACTGGCAGTCTTGCCACACTCCACTCTCCAACAATAACTGCCCCAGCTAATCAGCAGAACATTAAAGTGGTAGTTGGATAAGACAAGGGAAGGTGAGCAAGACCAAAAAGAGTGGTGACACTTGACTTTTCCCCCATGGCTCAAGGTTTAACTTTCCCCTTGCTTATCCTTAGAAAATCATGCCCCTTTTCAATATGGTTGTAGTGAACATAGCTGGTTGGGGTTATTTAATTAAAATGCATAGTTACATGATGCCACAACTTAATATGTATGACGCATATCCCGATATACCATCGGTAACAATTCCAATCACCAAAACATAGCCAAATCGATGGCGGGGCTTTTGATTTTAGCTCCACACCATGATTATTTACAATATATATATCTATCATGTATATTTACTGCATCGGGGTCAAAACCGGGGTGTTACATTCCCCTCCCCCTTCAATAGCACTGTCCTCAGTGCTTTACAAAATTTGAACAAAATGCTACACTGGTACTGCCCTAGTGCTCCGTAGAATTGAACAAAAATGGATGTGCCAATCACATGGCATCATCCAACTCCCACATAGCCTCTTCACATCCGTAGTGCTCCCATTTCACCTTTACTTGCCCTATGGCTTGGTTTCGGAGCATTGTGACCTTCCTGTCGAGGATGCGCATTGGCTCGATTTGGAACTCTCCCTCGGTTTCCACCTGAATCACATCCCAATTTATCACATGGTTAGGATCATTTACAGATTTCTTATGCAAAGAAACATGAAAAACATTATGAGCTCTAGTACTAGCAGGAAATGCAAGTCTATATGCAACAAGCCGTATTATTTTAAGCACTTCAAACGGCCCACAATATCTAGGTGACAGCTTGGAACAACCCCCAAGCTTCAAGGAACTCTTCTTTGCCCTCCCTCTGACGTAAACATGATCCCCAACACCGAACTCCCTATTCATCCTATGCTTATCCACATATCTTTTCTATCTATTATGTGCTGCTTTCAGATTCTGTCTGATCTTTACAACCTCTTGCTCCATTTCCTTGAGCAATTCTGGTCCAAGCACAACCCTGTTCACTGGGTTATCCCAAGTCACTGGTGTTCTACACCTTCTTCCATACAAAGCTTCATATGGACTCATCCCCAAGGATGCTTGCTGTCCATTGTTATAAGCAAACTCTACCAAGTGTAAGCAATCTTCCCACTTGGTTGGTTTGTCCATCACATACATGCGAAGCATATCTTCAAGCACCTGGTTGACTCTCTCTGTCTGCCCATCTGTCTGAGGATGGCATGCAATGCTGAAGTTGAGATTGGTACCCAAATCTAGAAACAACCCCTTTCAAAAAATTGAAGTGAACTTGACATCTCTGTTAGAGACTATTTCCTTCGGCAATTCGTGGAATTTGAAAATTTCCTTCATGAATATCTTTGCAATGTCATCAGTCTTATACGTAGACTTCACGGGTATAAAATGTGTTGCCTTTGTGAACTTGTCTACCGCAACCATGATGGAATCATGTTGTCTCCAAGTCATCAGCAATCCTGTAATAAAATCCATGGAAATAACTTCCCATTTCCATTCCGGAATTGGCAAAGGTTGCAACAAGCTTGTTGGATGTCGATGCTCAACCTTTGCCTATTGACATTTCATGCACCTTGAAATGTATTCAGCCATGTCCTGGCCAAAAGTACTATTTTCTAGCTGTAGCAATTGTCTTCTGGTATCCTAGGTGACCAGAATACGGAGTTTGATGGATCTCATCCATAACAACTCTCCTCAAATCTGCTACATCTGGAATATGTATTCTGCCTTTATAAGTAAGAATCCCATATTATTCCAATTTATATTTCTCATACCTCTTCTCAAGACTTTGCTGTTGCAATTTGTCTTTCACCTACTCATACAATTCATCTCCAGCAACATGATTAACAATCTGCTGCCTCAAATCTAATTGGCAAATAATAAGAGGTGCCACATGCATTTCATGTACCTTCCTGCTGAGCGCACCAGCTACCTTATCCTCTTTTCCCTTTATGTGCTTGATTTCAAAATCAAACCCACATATAAATTCCAGCCATCTCGCTTGCCTAGCATTCAAAGTAGGCTGATCAAACAGATACTTCAGACCACAATGGTATGTCCTGAGTTCAAATCTTCTACCCATCAAGTAATGCCTCCACATCTTGAGAGCATGTACTATGGCTGCAAGCTTGAGATCATGAGTGGCATAGTTCTTCTCATGCTCCTTCAGCTTTCTTGACTCATAACATATCATGTGGGTGTCTTGCATAAGGAATCCTCCAATCCCTTGTCCACATGCATCGGTACATACCACAAAATATTTCTCCGGATCTGCAACCTTCAATACTGGTGCACTGGTGAGAATATTTTTCAACCACTGGAAGCTTTCTTCACACTTCAAAGTCCATTCGAACTTTATCCCCTTCTTTTGCAAAGAAGTGATGGCATGTGCAACTTTGGAGAATCCCTCAATGAATCTCCTATAATATCATGCAAGTCCCACAAAAGATCTTACATCCATCACATTTCTTGGAGTAGGCCAATTCATAATGGCTTTAATATTTTCAGGGTCCACAGATATACGCTCTTCTGAGATAATGTGACCCAAATACTGAATTCTAAATCTGTAGAAGTCACACTTGCTCAATTTTGCATACAGTTGATGCTCCCTAAGAAATTGCAATGTCAACCTCAAATGCTCTTCATGTTCTTCCTCATTCTTAGAATAAACAAGAATGTCATTAAGGAAAACAAGAACAAACTTGTCCAAATACCTGCTGAAGACACTATTCATAAGGCACATAAATGTAGCTGGTGCATTTGTGAGACCAAATGGTACCACTACAAACTCATAGTGCCCATACCTTGTTCTGAAGGATGTCTTATGAAAGTATTCATCCTTGATTCTCACTTGATGGTAACCAGACCTCAATTCAATCTTGGAAAATACCTTTGCTCTCCTCATTTGATCAAAGAGGTCATCAATCCTAGGAAAAGGATATTTATTCTTCACAGTAACGTTGTTCAACTATCTATAATCAATACATAACCTGAGTGTACCATCTTTCTTCTTAACAAACAGAACCGGTGCTCCCCAAGGAGACATGCTCGACCATATATACTTCTTTTCCAACAACTCTTGCAGTTGCATCTTCAACTCTAGCATCTACGGTGTACTCATCCTGTAGGGTGTCTTGGACACTGGTGCTACTCCTGGCACAAGTTCAATTGTGAAATCAATGTCCCTCCGATGGAGGAAGCCCTGGAATCTCGTCAGGAAACACATCCCTGAATTCCTGTAGCACCTGATAGTCGTCCAATATAGGAGTTTCATCTCCTGTTGTCTCCAAAATATGAGTTGCATACAACTGGCAACCCTTCCTATAGAAAATTTTCAATTACATTGGTGAAACCTGCTTTACTGAAATTACCTTTGGAATACCTTTCACAACTACTGGCTTTCCTTCTTCATCCATGCATTCAAAAGTCTTATTGTAATAGTCAAGCTTTACTCTGTGAGCTTCTAACCAATCCATTCCAATGAGAACATCATAGGAACCAAGTGGTATAACATTTAGATCTACACAAGTGATCAATCCATTCATAACCAATGGACATTTCTCTACCACTTCACTGACTTTTCTATTAGTCTCAGTGGCTATATGAACTAACCAATATTTCCCATCCTTTACCTTCTTAAAAGCATAAATCTCCACTACTCTAGGAGTGATATAACTATGAGTAGAACCAGGGTTAATCAAAATAGAAACAGATTGCTCAACAATCTTACCTGCAATTTCAACCACAGTTTACTGGTGATCTGCCTGGTGGTCCTCCAGTGCTGCATAAATTCTAGGGCCTACCCTTGCTACTTGACCCACTGTTTCTGCTTCCTAAAAGTTATAAGATGGCCTTGCACTTTCATTCTCAAGTGGACAATATCTGCACAAGTGGGGTTCTTCACATTTCCAAAATTTGAGTGGACCTTTATTCTGTTGTGGATCTTTAGGCTTTCCACCTGTCACTCCAACTGGATTACTCACAGCTTGAGATGGTTGCTTCTGTTGATTCCTGAATCTAGGGGGTTTGAACCCTTTCTTTCTTTGGTCAAACTTCTCATTCTTCTTGTCCTTCCATGCCCTATGGTAATCAATTTTACCTTTGCTTTGCTCATAGCAATACTTAGCCTTCCTTATGGATTATTCAAGAGTCCTCGGTTCGTAAAACTCAATTCTATATTTATAAGCTTGAGGCAATCCACCCAAAAACCGTTGGACCTCATTAGAGGAAATTTGGGGTCTAAAATGGGCCTTATAAGAAAACGTGCCAAAATAAGTTTTTGTGAGTTGGAATTCAAGAAAAAATAGAATTTCAATAAAATAAGT
>LPNX011076829.1:133795-220658 GCA_001517045.1 Pseudotsuga menziesii
GGCGCGTCAAAAGTATGCAGTGTGGGTACTCGTTGGATGCGGAATCAAATTCCGCATCCAACAAGCTCTCCCGATCGAAATTTGAGTAAAAACACAGGGAGATATGTTGAAAATACGAACACAAAAATTAGTTTTTTTCTTTCTTCCTCCAAAATTAATCAATATTATTTTATTATTTTAACTATTATTTTATTATTTTCCTTAGGAGGCCCATTTTAGACCCCAAAATTCCTCTAATGTCACTTTCTCATCTCTGATGTACCAAACATATCTCAACAATTCCAAGAACTTACATATTCATCCATGGTCTGCTGTCCCAATATCAACTCATGGAACTCCTTAATCTTGTCATCATAATACCTGTCAGAGAGCTATTTCTGCTTGAAATACTTCTTGAACTATTTCCACTTGAGTCTCCTTTCACTGATCCTCTTTACTTGCTTGAAGTGTTTCCACCAAATGTATGTTATTCCATTCAGATTAAATATCGCAACTCTTGCCTTCATGTTTCCTGAATAGTCCTGCTCTTGAAAGTACTTATTTATCCCAAGAAGCCAAGCTTCAGCCTCTTGTCCAGTCTTTACCTCACCATCAAATGTAGAAGGTTTGGCTTTCTTAAATTCATCCCGAGAGTGATCCCTATGGTGTCTTCTTCTTTTCCTTTTATGAAAAGATGAACTTGTATCCCCGCTAGATTCTTCAGAGTCAGATGATCCACTAGAAGTCCTTCTCCTTCACCTAGTGCTGCTCTTACTGCCTTCCGGTCTTGCTGTACCTCGTCTATAATCTATATGTTTTTGAAAATCTGTTAAACTCTGCAACATGGCAACATTCAACTGATGCTGCTCTTCTTGAGCCTTAATCAAGCTTCTCATGGTGGCTGCAACGTCTGACAGGGTCTCTTGGAATCTCCTTCCATTAGACTCTATGTCATCATTTCCATTAGGAACATTTTCTCCCATGGAATCTCCTGCACGCTCGTAAGAATCCCGAGCATCATATCCCTCATGGGTTCTCATAACTGAACCACCACTTGCTTATCAAACTACAATTTATGAAATACTGCCCTTGAAGGTAACTATGATTCTGCAAACGTGTTAAATAAAAAACTGTTAGATGCATACATTTTGATATAAATCAAAACTACTTACCTTCTCTTGGAGAAAAATTATAATTAATAGTTTTGCTTAAACACACAAAAATTCCTTTCTTGTTCAGCCTTGTAATCTATAGACAGTCTGCTGAAAAATCCAGTGAAAAATAGTTAAAAACTGCTTGAAAAAATCCACTTTGAAAAACCCAAATTTCCTTGTACAGGATCGAGTCTCATCCCAACTAATGTTTCGACGTTTCGGTAGCCAGAACCACTAATTTTCCCTGCTGCTCATTGACGGTCAGTCGTCTAAGATTCCGAGCCCTTTATCGACGCTGAAAAAACCTTTATCGGAGACTGGATCCTCTAAGCACTACCGCATCGGCAATCGGATCCTCTTCCCGTTGGGCAGCTAGTTCTCTAGGCTCCCGCAATGGCGGCCAACGAAATTTCTGGAGTTTCTACGGCCATAACTTTGTCGGTGGTCGGAAAAACTAGCAACTGCGACATCGGATGGTTTAACCACTATGTTTCGACAATCCCACACTGAACGGATCCACGATGTTGGCGGCTTCAACAACTAAGGTTTTCCAATTGGCAGTCAGAGCGACTATCTGCTGCAGCATCGGTGGTTTCACAACCCTTAACTTTTTTCGATCGGCGCCCATCAACGGTCTCATTAACTAACTTCCACCGATCATCGATGGTTTCCAACACTTAGAAAAATCTCAATGAAAATTTTCTTTTTCTTCTTCCTGCGACACTCCGTCGGCTGTTTCATTAACTAAATTCTTCCAACGGGTACGGCGTTTTGGTGGTTCCTTCATCTAATTTTCGCCAATCCGCTCAATTAGTCTTCGTCGATGCTGAAAGTCAATATCAGGTGTTTCTTTGACTAAGTTGGGTCGGTGCTTCAGCGGCCTTGAGCTAATCTCCACCGAAACTGCGGCTTTCGCATCCACTAAGTTTCACCGATGACCGACGATTCCCATACTTAGAAATTTTTTCTAAAATTCCTTCTTTTCGCTGCTTCATCAGCTCAAACATATTCTATTCTTCGCCAATGTATCGGTGCCTTCGCTATATATTCTCCGATGTTGCGGCTACATCATCAACTAATCATCGGCGATCCAATCCTTTAATCATCGTCGATCACCGATAGTGTTATCACTTCAGTTTTCTGCCGCTCCGTATCGGCTGTCAGAAAAATTATCTGCTGCGGCATAGACGGTCGGGGACTCTATCCGTCAAAAGGATAGTCCACTAGCCAGCTGCAACGGCGGACTCACGAACAACTAGACTTTTTTGATGTTCATCGGCGGTTCCATCGTCTAATCATTGGCAATGCAATCAACTAACTTCCGTCAATCGCCCATGGTTGGACTTAGAAAAAAATTCAAAATTTTTCTCTTTCATCTCTTCTCTGTCGGTGTTTCGGCGATCTCCTCATCTATATTTCTCTGATCGCCGATGGTCTGTGTCGGGTGGTCTTCAAACTACACGTTTCGCTGTGTCGGAGGACCTTCTCACTTAGTCCTCTGATGAGCCGACAATTCTGGCACTCAAAAAAATTTGTGAAAGTTTTTTGTCATAAATGTCTGATCTCTGCTGGGCAGAAGGCAACCTGCCTCTGCTAGCTGATATTTCATGGCCCATTCAAGCCCATGCTGCAACTAGTGTTCTAATACCACACTGTAACGTCATCGACCCTCCGACCAATGAAGATGATGCTACCATACACCAAATCATCCAGGCATCTAGCCCCATGAACATGAACATACATACAGAAAATGCTGAAATAAATGCTTAAAGACATAAAACATACAATGATGCATAATCATACATATATTCAGTGGAAGCAAAACAACATTCATTCATATACATGTTCATCATAAATCATTAACAGTAACATAACTGCAGAAGTAAAATATACAAGAATACTTATCTTATAAGGACTGTCCCGCAACCAGCTACGTCGCTGCAATGTTCCACCCAACCATAGGCCCGCGTGCTCTTTAATCTCTCAGCAACGCTGCCACCCCCAAGTCGAGCATGATTCCCCAAGGAATAAGGAACTAGAAGGCTTACACATACCCAAGGATACACAAAACATCAAGAATACACAGTTCATCCAAGCCAACTCAGTTGGGTTTATCAGGAAAACATCAGATCAACCAAGCCAACACAGTTGGGTTTATCAGTCCATCCAGGAGCTGGGAAAGGTTAAATGCTAAGCTGGTGAGCTCATTGAAGAGCTAAGGAAACCTACACCAGAACTAGCCTGACTTCTAGAACACCCAAAAACACCCAACACAAGGAAACCAGTCCTTTCTCTGCAAAGCAGTTCCTCAGGCCTTGACCTCTCTTCTAGTGCTACTCAGGGGTTGTGGAGAAGAAATCCAGCCCTCTAGCTCTATTTGTGCTGTTCCCAAACACACCAGGTTTGTCAAGTAACTCAAGCCCTCATCACCATTCCCATGTAATCCGAAGACCAACCACTGCGTTCATGCAGCAAACAAACACTTCACAGCTTGAACAGGGAAAGACAAATCCCTGAATCGTTCTTGGCCCTATCGTGGCCAAAACAATTCATCGGCAACCTATAGCAGCCCAAAACGCAAAGGGAGACGTAGCCCAACAATTAAAGTGAGAAAGACCACAACCAATGTTCAGTTAATAAATCACAAACAACAACCGTGGGAAGACAATATTGAAGCCTCAACACCTTTACACCGTCGGCAATGGAGGGGATAAAACACAACCTCTCTATTCCCAGACCAGCAATCTGCGAGAGAAAGGAGAACCAACGAACGAACCCCCACACAAGGATCATGAATCCTTTTATCTCAACCTGCGTGAGGAAAATGAATCGATCGCGATGCAGAGAGTGCAGTCGGGGAGAGAATGGGATTGTGGGCATAGTGGTTTTCCTGCCAGCATGAGGGTCAACCTGGTGGAGTGTACGTGTGGGCAAGGACTGGAAGTACTGCCACACTCCACTCTCCAGCAATAACTACCCCAACTAATCAGTAGAACATTAAAGTGGTATTTGGATAAGACAAGGGAAGGTGAGCAAGACCAAAAAGAGTGGTGACACTTGGCTTTTCCCCCATGGCTCAAGGTTTAACTTTCCCCCTCCTTATCCTTAGAAAATCATGTCCCTTTTCAATATGGTTGTAGTGAACATAGTTGGTTGAGGTTATTTAATTAAAATGCATAGTTACATGATGCCACAACTTAATATGTATGCCGCATATCCCGATATAGCATCGATAATAGTTCCAATCACCGAAACATAACCAAATCGATAGCGAGGCTTTTGCCTTTAGCTCCACACCATGATTATTTACAATATATATATCTATCATGTATATTTACTGCATCGAGGTCAAAACTGGGGTGTTACATTCCCCTCCCCCTTCAACAGCACTGTCCTCAGTGCTTTACAAAATTTGAACAAAATGCTACACTTGTACCGCCTCAGTGTTCCACAGAATTGAACAAAAATGGATGTGCCAATCGCATGGCATCCTCTAGCTCCCACATAACCTCTTCAGGTCCGTAGTGCTCCCATTTCACCTTTACCTGCCCTATGGCTCGGTTCCGGAGCATTGTGACCTTCCTGTCGAGGATGCGCATTGGCTCGATTCGGAACTCTCCCTCGAGTTCCACCTGAATCACATCCCAATTTATCACATGGTTAGGATCATGTACATATTTCTTAAGCAAAGAAACATGAAAAACATTATGAGCTCTAGTACTAGCAGGAAATGCAAGTCTATATGCAATAGGCCCTATTCTTTCAAGCACTTCAAACAACCCACAATATCTAGGTGACAGCTTGGCACAACTCCCAAGCTTCAAGGAACTCTTCTTTGCCCTCACTCTGAGGTAAACATGATCCCCAACACTAAACTCCCTGTTCATCCTATGCTTATCTGCATAGATTTTCTGTCTGTCTTGTGCTGCTTTCAGATTCTGTCTGATCTTTACAACCTCTTGCTCCATTTCCTTAAGCAATTCTGGTCCAAGCACAAACATGTTCACTAGGTTATCCCAAGTCACTGGTGTTCTACACCTTCTTCCATACAAAGCTTCATACAAACTCATCCCCAAGGATGCCTGCTGTCCATTGTTATAAGCAAACTCTACCAAGTGTAAGCAATCTTCCCACTTGGTTGGTTTTTCCATCACATACATGCAAAGCATATCTTCAAGCACCTGGTTGACTCTCTCTGTCTACCCATCTGTCTGAGGATGGTATGCAGTGCTGAAGTTTAGCTTGGTACTTAAATCTGCAAACAACCCCTTCCAAAAAATGGAAGTGGACTTGACATCTCTGTCAGAGACTATTGCCTTCGACAATCCGTGCAATTTGAAAATATCTTGGAGAGAGTGGAGTCATGGAGAGAATGGGATCATGGGCATAGTGGTTTTCCTGCCAGCATGAGGGTCAGCCTGGTGGAGTGTGTGTGTGGGCAAGGACTGGCAGTACTGCCACACTCCACTCTAGCAATAACTGCCCCAACTAATCAGCAGAACATTAAAGTGGTAGTTGAATAAGACAAGGGAAGGTGAGCAAGACCAAAAAGAGTGGTGACACTTGGCTTTTCCCCCATGGCTCAAGGTTTAACTTTCCCTCTCCTTATCTTTAGAAAATCATGCCCCTTTTCAATATGGTTGCAGTGAACATAGCTGGTTGGGGTGATTTAATTAAAATGCATAGTTACATGATGCCACAACTTAATATGTATGCCGCATATCCCGAAATACCATCGGTAACAGTTCCAATTACCAAAACATAACCAAATCGATGGCAGAGCTTTTTCCTTTAGCTCCACACCATGATTATTTACAATATATATCTATCATGTATATTTACTGCATCGGGGTCAAAACCGGGGTGTAACAAGATATTTGCAGGAAGAACTTGTTCTTTGCATGCGATTGGAGAAACCTTGGAAGCCGTGGAAGCAACTGGAAGAGGAGAAGAAAATCTAGGATGAACCATCATAAACCAAGTTTGCTCAGTTTTCTCCTATTCTTATTTCAATTTCTACATCTCTGATTGTCTGCAAGTCTAGATTAGTAAGTTGGTAACCCAAGAGGCCTTATAGGTTATAAGGGTGTGTTTTCATGAACAACACTAGTGTAAAGAAGGTTTGGACTATTTTGTAAGAGATCTAAATTTTCTGCCAATAAAGAAGGACCTATTTGCTAGGAAAGGCCTACACAGGAATTTTCTTGGAATGTGTGAAATTCACAATGTGGAATTACTTCTTCTAGTTTCCGTACAACTATGATATCGTTCTAACTTCTCTGAATTAATTCTTTGGTTATGAATGATTTTTCTTTATACGTAAATGTCTGTGTATGAAATGAGTAATGAATTGTTTATTATATCAGAGATTTCTTTGATATTATTTCTGCCCTGAATATGCATATTAAATTGAAACAACTATCTATGAAATTGGTATGAATAGTTACAATACATTGCTGTAATTTTAAATATGCCCCCTACGGGGATAGAGTAAACTAGAATACGATAGATTAGCTTAGTCTTATATTTAAAAATATAATTGATAAGGTAGGAACAATAAGACGAGAGGTAAGAAATTGAGCATCACTAGCGAGGTTTCGGTTTATCAATTACATGCATTTAGATTAGACACTTGCATTTCATCATTTAATTAGAGAAAACAACATAAATGGTGAATTGAGCCATAACTGATAATAAAAAAATTAAAATACATTAATCTACGGTAGTCAGACCGTTAACTGGACGTATTCCCCACACCAAATGGTGGACGATATAAGTAGGGTCAATTACCGAGGAGAATCTTTATTGTCGGTACCTAAGAATTTTCCAGTCATCAACAGATTTGGCGTTAGAAGGAGGGCATCCAGTGCATGGATGGCAGAGGAAATTCGTTTGTAAGAAAAAATTCCGCTGGAACTACATCTAAAACGACTTTCCCATAATATTTCATTCTTGAAATTGAAGAATATTCAGAATCTTTATACAATGTCCCATTTGAAGAAGTAGATCATTTTTGGAGGTATACATGATCTTACATCAATAAACCCAGAGGGTTGGAAGTAATTCCTGCATTACCCAGGAGGGAATATCCCAAGAAAGCAGTCTCATACACTCAAGATTCATTGCTTATGGAAAATTTGGGAGAATTATTAGATTTCTCTCTCTAAGAAATCACCCAACCTCTTGATCAATTAGGAACTGAATACCCTACAGCTTAAGATTTTCCACTTTATCCACCAAAATATCTGCCTTGAGTTATGGATGCAGCTGTTAATCAACCCGCATGGAGATCCAGAACACCACTTAATCTGGTTGCGTCTTTGCACGATTTACCTAAGCACCCAGAAAGAGTGCTCCCAAAATTTGATCCTAGAAAGGGTGTTTCTGCTGAAGATCATCTCAAAAGATTTTATATTTCCCTAAACCTTCTAAACGTTGAACACGAAGATGTTGTTTGTAGAATTTTTCCATATAATTTTGAGCCTTGAGCATCCTCATGGTTTTTTAGTCTACAGGCTAACTCAATAGAAAACTCGACGGTTTTGAAAGAGTGTGTTGGGCAAAATATGCACTATTTAATTCAACACTTAATTGTCAACCCGGGAATGGAGCTTTATGAGACACAAACACTATATGTGCAGAATTGAAGGCTTGAAGTAACCTAAGCTAACTAAATATGTAGATGTGTTAACATGCAACTATATGATTTTAATCTACATGCATGACGATCATGAGTTAAATGCAAAAATTTAATCTATCTATGAAAACAGGAAATTAACTAAAAACTTGAAAAATAACTATAAATTCAAATCTAATCTAATATTATATTAATCTATTCTACAAAGACAAAAAACTAATCAATAACTGAGATTCAAACTAGTCTAATGCTATGTTAATCTATTCAATGGAAGGAAATTGCAGATACTAATCTAGAAAGCAGACGCTTGGTCCGAAAGTGATTTAACTAATGAGAGAGAAACTAATTACTTGCAACAAATTATCTTATCTATATTAAAAATTGGAGGCTATTCCATGTATGCATAAGTAAATGCATGTCTAAGAATGCAAGTGCAAATGATTTATGGAAAACAATGAATTATTTAATTGCAAATTTGTAGAAAGCAAAGCAGGTAACTGTGGATTCATAGAAAGCAAATAAAATATTATTCTAAAGACCAAGCGTAAATAAATGCGTTGCGAAATAGTAAACTAATCAAAGCAAACTAAACTTGGAGCTTTATAATCAAATCTAAAACAATAACTGGAAATATATTCAATCTATAAGCAAACCTATAACAGAATATAAAAAATATAAAAAAAAAACTTCTACTCTACCTCTTCACCAAACTATACCATAAACTAAAGAATCTTAACCAATCATAAACAGATCATGCAACTGATTTACAATTTGAAAAGTAAACTTACACTAAACTAGGTTATGTGAACTTTTTATCATCAAAATGTAAAATACTGAAAACCCATGCATTTAATACTGAAAACAATCTAAATCAAAGATATAATTACAAAACATTAGAATGATACTGAAGAAAGAAATTAGAAACCATAATAAACCAAAACACAATACATAGGGTGAAAGGATAAAAATAGGAATCAAACTTTAATAATTGTTTTAAACAATCTAACCTATGATCCTAAAGACAAACATAACCATTACTTAACTACCATAGTCGAAACATAATTAGAAAACTAAAGAAACAGGCTTAAAACAGATTGAAAACACTGAAGGCTGAATGAAAGACTGTATCACAGGCTGAAACGAAGGTCTGTATGACAAGCCGAACAGGCCGTCTATATGACAGGCCGAACGGGCCGTTTGAACAGACGACCCGAATGAGAAGCTGTATACAGAAAATGATAGAAAAAGACCTAAATGACCTAATTATCAGCTGATTTCATGCACATGTAAATACAATGCATAAGGATAATAAATAAACCTATTTAATCATCAAATCTGACAATAAAATAAACTTAAACAAATTCAAGAACATAAAGAGATCATTGCATATTAATAAATTGAAATGTAAATTGCTTAAACTGATAATTTAGAATAGAAAAGAAATAGATAAAACTGAATCTATTTAATTTGATAAACAACAATTTATTTAACTAGCTTACAAATCGACTATCAATAAACTGGAAATAAGGTGATTGAAAACAAAACTGAAAGCAAACTATGCGCACAGTTAACTATCTAATTCAGAAATAAAATTGCATCAAAAGAATAATAAAACAGACTGTGAATTAAGCTAGCTATAGCAGAAAGATGAAAGAAATAAACAAGAAAAGAAACCTTTGGTTGTTAAGGGGCCCTCCCAGCAATCAGAGATGTGAAGCTAAGTCAATCAGTCACCCACAGAAGACGAAAACCATATATCCACAGCTGAAACAAAGATTTTCTATTAAACTGAAGCAAAGCTTTACAAAGAGTTTTTCCTCCCTTCTATTCAAAACCAAAGAGGTATTTACAAGATGATTACAATGGAGATCAGGTTGACCACATCTTGCTAAAGATGGAGGTTCTTCAATGCTGTAACAACTACCCACGAATTCAGAAAATGACCAACCACAATTTCTCGAAAAGTTGGTTTCAAATAACCACGATTTTCTCCCAAATGGATATGAATTTGGCGAAAATTCCTAATGGTGATTAAAATGAGCATATTATGCACAAAACCCATGTTCCAGAATTTTCAATTTTGCTTCTGTTTGGTCGCAAATCAAGCCCAAAAATCAATTGTCTGTTAAAAACATGTGGCCTGCATGGGCGTTTAGATGAACGTCTGGATGAGTTGTAGTTCATAAATCCGTATTCTGAGCGGATTTTATGCTATTTTGTTGGCCACATTGACTGTTGAGTGCTGATTTGTTGGATTGTGGTTAAGTTCCATTGATTGGGTGTTAGATTCTTATTGCTTGCCTCCCTCATGTGATGCATGTGTTAATCCTCCATTATGCATCCATTACTTCACAGCGTGCACATAAAATAAAATCTATTAGTTAACAAAAACCAAAGCATGAAATGGAAATATATTCAATATGAAGTTTTTAAAACAAATGGTTTTAAAAGGAATACATATATGAGCTTTTATCATTTAAATAACCCAATTCAAAAGGAATTAAAGGGTGTTTGGCCATGTTGACATATGATTTAAATAATTAATAAATTATTAAAATTCCATGTCATAATCCATTTTATGTATTGGTTAACTTGGATATGAGTGGGTTTGAAAAAGTGATTTAAAGTTAAGAGAATTGTTTTAATATTTAATTTCTTTTTAATATTTTTATTTTATCATTTGTTTAAATTTAAACCAATGCTTAAAACTCGTCATTACTTTATGGTTTCAATTTGTATATGCATGATCGGAAGAAACGGGTAAACCAAACTAGTAAACCAACATGAAGTCAAATCTAATTCAGAACTCAGGACCGAAAGAAGGGGTTGAATGGAGTGCATAATGTCTTTTATTTGCAAAATACTACATTTAATACATAAAAATAACATATTTTTCTTATTTTACATTTACGAGATTTTAATTAATAAAACAGAGTAAAAGACAACCTTATTGAACATAGATGTATTAAATTACGGTAAATAGGTCGAAAATTAATGTAAATAAAGCCATTATAAAATACAATTTCGAGGCCCAACATAGTGCTCCTAAGTAAACTTGGAAACCAGAAAATGGTAGCCATGCTCATGAAATAATTATTGTCTATGAAGATGGAAAAGAAAGAGAAGGTTCAATATTTCAATCAACGGTTCACTACTCTTTTAAACAATTTTAGTGTTACAACAAAACCAGCTGAGGAGTTTTTGGTAGAATATTATACTACGACACTATATTCACCCATAGTGATGTTTGTAAAAATGGAAGTGAAGGCTACATTGGTAGAAAATTATGAATAATCCAAGAAAGTAGAAGCTAATCTACATAATATCGCAAGACGTACTTCAAAACTAGAGGTGAAACCAACAACCAGGTAAAAGCCTTTACTGTTAACTAGGCCCAAGGAAGAACATTCAAATGAATTTGAAAATGTGGTCAAAATGGTGCAGAAATTATCAAACAAAATAGTAGACTTAGAGAAAGAGAAGGGAGCTAATTCACCAGGAAATCCATTCAAGCCCTATTACAAGAAAAAGGAAAAAATTGGACAGCCCCAACCACCTCTACTTAATTTTGTTGTTTTAAATTTTAATGAAGTAGGCATGGATCATTTCTGTACATTTCATTGAGAACACCACTCTCAAAAAAGTTGTCCACAATGGATAAATTCAGTGACTCTGGTAATGAATCAACTATTAGACGCCCACCTGTCAAATCCATAAGAAGAAGAAGACCAAACCAATGAGTAGAAATAAACAATTGAAGAAACCACAATGGTGTTATGGGATTGGGCACCCACATTGGGATTGAACAAGAATGAGTAGAATGAGGAAGTCCAAGTATCAACAGTGAACGTTACAACTAGGAGCAAAGGACCGATGGTGGATCAAAGTTTAGTGCTGCCTAAAACAAAGAAAATAAAGGAAACCATGGAGAAAATTTTCAATGCTACTCAAACGCAACCTAAGGTTAATCCGAAAAACATAAAAGAAACTAGCTCAATGATTAATAAACATGTGAAGACCGTGGAAAAAAAAACAAAAAGTACCGAGAAAAGCACTGAAGAATATAACATGGGATATGATATTGCGGAAGATATTAAGAAAACTAAAGTGAATATTTCTTTATTTGAATTATGTAATCTTCCTCAGCAAAGAAAGAAACTATTGGAATCTTTTGACCCACAACCAAATAGTACCTCAGAGGATGAATCAGATACTGAGATAAACAAAGCAAGTATTGGTGGTAAATCAAAGTCTCACACTTTGTTGTTGTTGTTAACTTTTGAAATTTTCAACCATAACGTACATAATTGTTTGGTGGATTCTGGAGCCTCGTCCAATGTTATTCCACTATCTATTTGTAAGAAATTTAATGGATAACCGACACCATCCCTTTCACAGATCATTCAACTAGATAGGTTTGATGTTAAGGTTATAGGGGAGATGAAAGATGTGCTTATTAGATTTTCTGCAAATCCTGGGGTTTGTCAATTCATAGACATCATGGTGGTAGATATACTCGAGGATTATGGTTTGATATTAAGTAGGGGTTGATATATGAAACTTAACGGTTAGTTTGCGATTGATTGGTCTCACATGTGGTTGTCATACCAGAACAGTCAGAATCAGATTAAGATACTGAGAGAACCACATATGAAGCACAATGTGACTCAGTTGGAAGAAAAAAATGATCCGATCAATTTCTCTTCTTCAGTTTTGGGAAATTACCTTTTAGAGCTTGAACTAGGAAACTACCAAGCCGAGGAAGTCAGTCACGAATTAGATACACAATACGATCTCCTTCGATTTTCACAGGCCGACGACATTGATTGTAACATAGTAAATTTAGTTACTAATATAATAAATGCTACTAACCAAATAGATTTAGAAGATAGATTTTGGATTTTGGATTTTGATGGTTCTAAAACACAAGAGGGATTAGGAGTAGGTTGTGTCATTATTGATCATGAAAAGAATAAACATTTTCTCTCTTGTAGGCTAGAGTTTGAGTGTACAAATAACACCGCTGAATATGAATCTCTAATTCAAGGTCTAAAAAAAGCCATTGTATTAAATGTAAAAAAATTGAAAGTTTTTGGTGATTCTGAGATAGTTGTTAGATAAATAAGAGACACCATTCATTGCTTATCTCCACATCTTAAAAGGTATCAATATGAGGTTTGGAATCTGATAGCACACTTTAATGCTTTTAAAATAAATGCAATCCCTAGATTAAAAAATGGTGCAGCTGATTTATTAGCTACTTCTGCTTCTAGGTTAGTGGCGGCTAATAACAAGTGTTCTATTGAATTACTTTTAAGGCCATCGATACCTAGCAATATCACAAATATGAGGGTGTTTGATGACGATGAACAAATTATTAATTTTTTAACCAATGAGGAAGCTTCCAAAGAATCTGCAATTGACGAAGAAGAACATCAATCAGATTTACGAAACGGAGACATGTCCAAAAGAAATTTTATGCCTAGAAAAGTGAGAACACTGGAAGGAATGTTTGATTTGAAAAACAAATTCAAAAAAACAGCTAATGTTAAAACAAATATCTCATCAATGCAGTACAAGCTGGTGAATTAAGGATCAGAAGCTGAGCTCAAATATGTCAATTTGGGAAAATGTTGCTCGCCTAAAGAAAGATGCATGTTCATTAATTGTTTCAACGGTATAAAGGCATCTTCGCGTGGATGCATGAATATTTGAAGACTTGTTATACACACATCATCCAACATGTAATCCCTATTAAAACATGTGTAAAACCATTTCAGCAACAACTCAAGAAAATGCATCCTAAGTTAGAGCCTTTGATCAAAAACGAAGTAAAAAAGATACTAGATGCAAAGATTATCTTTAGGGTTCGACACTCCGAATCGGTAGCAAATCTAGTTCCGATGAGGAAGAAGTCAGGAGAAATCAGATTGTGTGTTTGATTAACAATTTTGTGACTGTTATTATTCTATCACTCGGGTCCAATTTCCACATGGTATTAGAGCCTTTGTAGATCGATTTATCTCCTTCCATATTGCTATTTCAGGTTCAAAATCTTAACTAGGAGCGCATTCTGCTGACTAGAGGGCACATTTACTAAGCTATGGACCAATCTTAGAAGATCATCTTGACTCCATTCAATTTATTTGGGTGGAAAGCTGAGATGGAGATATTGTTGAGAGAGAAAGGTCTATACAGGGTTACCATGGAAACTGAGGCAAATCCCAATGCAGTTGCAGAGAAAATTAAATGGCACAATAGGAGGGATGAGGCCTATGGTATTTTGTGTCTGAGCATTTCAAGAGATCTCCCCTTCCATCTTGATGGATTGACATCACATAATCATAATTTGGGAGAAGCTTGTAGAGATTTTTTGAAAGACAGATGAGATGAGAGGGCATCAAATCAAGAATGAGCTGATATGCTTGAGTCCTAGTAGCTTCGAATCAGTGAAACTCTACTTTTCCAAGTTTAAGGCCCTCGTTTTGCAGCTAAAACAGTGTGGGGTCGAAAAGAAGGAAGAGCAACTAGTCTTAGACATACTCTCTAAGCTTGGTTCTGATTACTTAGTGTTTGTTTCAACCTTCCATGCCACCAAGTTGATAGCACGAGCCTGGAAGATGCCTAAGCTTGTAGATTTCATGGAATCTCTCACCCAGGAGAAAGATAAGTTGGTGATGATAGGCACCATCAAACCTTCCAAACACCAAGCTTTGGTTGCTGGAGATTCAAGGGTGGATTCAAAAGGCAAGAAAAAATCTAAAAATCCACCTGAGCAAAAGAGAGACAAGTCAAAGTCTCAAGAGGATCCCTAAGGCTCTAAGAAGAACTCCCAAAAGAAGAAGAATAAAGGAGAAATGAGCAAGTGCACATACTGCAGTAAGGGATATCATCCTGAGAGCTCCTGTATGAATAAGCAGATTAACATGTTGACCTAACTCCTGGAGAAGAATAACATCTCCCTTCCTGATTGCTCAAAGAAGAGGGAAGGATGATCAAATTCAGAAGACAAAGAGAGAGTACATGCCTTGGTTGCTAGCACATCAAGCTCACCTAGCTTCATCATTGATTCTAGAGCTTCCAGACATATGGTTTCGACAAGGGAGACATTCTCCTCTATTGAAATGTTGAAAGGTCCACCAATAATTTTGGGAGATGACAATCTCACTGATAGTTTGGGGAAGGGTAGGATTGATCTTGACCATGGTAATTAAATAATGTGTTGTATGTTCCAGGTCTTGCCTCTAATCTCTTGTCAGTGTATTAGATGACTCACACTGGGTCTTCGAAGAAGGTCATCTTCTCCCCCGATGATGTTGAAATAACTGAGATTTCGAATGGTAAATTCATAGCAAAAGGTGTTGTTGATCACACTTCGAAGGTATACAAGTTTTCCCATTTTCTACCCTACTCGAACCCCTCTGCTCTTCTGATCCATGATAATGAAGCAAGCAAGATTTGGCATGAAAGATTTGGCCATCTGAGCTATAAGTATCTTTTTAACTTGAGTGAAAAATATATGGTCATAGGGTTACCAAAGATCAAGTTTTCTAAGGGAGTATGTCAAGGTTGTATCCTAGGAAAACACTCAGAGCACAAGTATGAGAGAGCTAGTCATGAGAGAACCTCTACACCTCTTGAGTTGATCCACAGTGACATTGCTGGTCCATTCGCTCATATGTCCATGAGTCAAACCAAATATGCACTTACCTTCATAGACGACTTTTCCAAGTTCTATTGGGTCTATTTCCTAAAGCACAAGTCTAAAGTTTTTGACCTCTTCAAGGTCTTTCGAGCCTTGGTTAAGAACCAGTCTGAGAGGAGACTCAAGATCCTCATATCTGAAAATGGTGGTAAATATGTCAAGTCTGAGTTCATTCAGTATTGCAAAGATGCAGGTATCCAAATGCAACATTTGATCCCTTACACACCACATCAAAATGGTGTTGCTGAAAGAAAGAACAAATCCCTTAAAGAGATGGCAACCTGCATGATGGAGGCTAAGAATTTTCCACCAAAGTTTTGGGTCAAGACTATAAATTGTGCATCCTACATCCAGAAAAGGATGCCTCATAAGCATCTTTATGGTATTAATCCTTTTGAATCTTGGAGTGGGCATAAGCCAGATGTGACCCATTTCAAGATTTTTGGCTCAAAGGCCTGGGATAGAATTCCAACTGAAAAGAGGAAGGATTTGCAACCCCAAAGCCAAGAGTGCCTATTTGTTGGGTATTCTGAAGATTCAAAAGGGTACAAGCTAATCAACTTGAGAACTAATAAATATTTCATTGAAAGAAGTGTTCAATTCGAAGAAGAACCTTTAGCAACAATTGAAGTTGGAGAGTCCTCTTCATCACCAAAACCATTGATTGTAAGTGAAGAGACTAATGAGTTTGCTGATTCTGATATTCCTGATAATGATTATTTAATTGCAGATCCTAACAGTCTTACAAGACCAAAATGTGCAGCAAATACCATTAATGCAGTTGGGGAACTAGCTGGAAATCTTAATGACACTAAGAGGACTAGATCTCAATTTGAGAGTGCCCTTTGTGTGAAAGATCCTCTATTTGCTGAGAAGTGCTATCTGATGGTTGAATCAGATCCACAGACATATGAATATGCAGCGCATGATCTAATATGGAAAACAGCCATGAAAGAAGAATTCAACTCGCTCCAGAATAACAGCGCTTGGGAACTGGTTGATATTCCCCCAAGGAGGAATCTAGTTCAGTGTAAGTGGGTCTTCAAAACTAAGTTTATGATGATGGTGCACCTTTGAAATTTAAGACAATATTGGTATCCAAGGGCTACTCAGAAGTACATGGTATTGACTACAATGAAACATTTGCACCAGTGGAAAAGATGGTCTCCATAAGGATAGCTCTAGCCATTACAACTTCGAAGCAGTGGGAAGTACATCACATGGATGTGAAGTGTGCTTTCCTAAATGGAGATTTCACTGAAGAGATTTACATGCAGCAACCTGAAGGGTTTGTTTCTAATCCATATTTAGTGTGCAGGTTAAAGAAATCATTGTATGGGCTCAAGCAATCCCCCAGGGCTTGGTATGCCAAAATTGATGGCTTTCTACTGTCATTGAGTTTTGTCCGATGCAAGTATGATCTAAATGTTTATTTGAAGTTGATTCATGGTTCTTTGATGATTATTGTTTTATATGTGGATGAACTTCTAATTACAGGAAGTTCAAAGAAAGAGATTGCCTCCTTGAAGGATGCAATGAACCATGCATTTTCCATGACAAATTTGGGAATGTTGAGCCAATTCTTGGGTCTCAAAATTGCTCAATCCCAACATGGAATCAAAGTACATTAGTCCAATCATGCTTCAGATTTGCTCATCAAGTTCAACATGAAAGATTGCAAGTCAAGCAATAATCCATTCCTTTCAGGAGTTAAGCTTGAAGAAGCATGTTCTTCTCCTATAGTAAATACTACACTGTATAGGCAGTTGATTGGGTGTTTGCTTTATCTTACAGACACTCAACATAATTTATCTTATGCAATTAGTGTGTCTTTGAGATACATGGATTAGCCTCATGAGATCCATTGGAGAGCAGCCAAGAGGATCCTAAACTTTTTTCAAGGAAGAAGAACTCATGAGATCTTCTACAGAGTAAAATCTGATCTTGATTTGATTGGATTTACTGACAGTGATTGGGCAGGTGACAACAAAGATTGAAAGTCTACATCAGGATATATGTTCATGCTTGGAGAAGGACCAATCAGCTAGTCAAGCAAGAAGCAGAGTGCCATAGCACTCTCATCTACAGAAGCAGAGTATAGAGGAGTTGTAAATGCAGCAACTCAATGTTTATGGTTGCAGGGGATACTTGGAGAATGTGGCTTCGAATCAGAATTTTCAACTTTTATCTACTGTGATAATCAGAGCACCATTCGAATCTGCAATGATCCAGTTCAGAGACAGCAAACCAAGCACATTGAGATCCATATGCACTACATCAGAGAGCTTGTGCATGATGGTACCATTGTTCTACTCTTCTGTGCATCTTCAGAACAAGTAGCAGACATCTTCACCAAAGCTTTTTGTGAGAAGACCTTCAACAATCTCAAATCACTGCTGGGGATTGCTGATCATGCTGTGAAGCATGATTGATGACAAGATTTCCAAATTTTGTTTCATTTCCATGTTTAAGGGAGGATTTTTTTCACTAGGTTTTTTTCTCTTTCCTTAGTTGTATGGACAAGTAGTATGTAAAGGGCGACTAAGCCTTGTTGCTAGGCCCTATAGTTTTCTGATATTTACTCATAAAGTCAAGATTAAGGGGAGGTGTTAGAATAATCAACCCATAGTTACCTACATTTAACATTAATTAATCATTTTTTGTCTTATTACCTAGATTCCTAGATTCCATTATATGCTAGTTGTCTTCCACATGTCCTAAAAGTAAACACATGCTAAAAATGGGTCATAGAGCGCTTGGGAAACATCCTAGAAACCAATTTTAGCAAGTCTACTTTTATTCCTAGTTACTAAAGCGCGGTTCTTCTTTTTTTGAAAGCTGCCTTGCTTTACAACAGTTTTAAGGCAAAAGAAAAAGCTACTCTAGGTGTAACTGCCTTGTTTTTTCCCACATCATCCTCCCTCTTTTTCTCCAATTAAAAGCATGAATGAGTTGTATTTCCATCACTCTTTATCTTTCCCACTTGCTTTAGCAAATTCGTGAGAATATTCATAGATTTGGAAACTGCTTTATGCACCTATGGGGGATTTGACTAGTTTTGGTAAGCCTATTTTTTGACCAATTCAAATAGCATCCTTATGCTTTCGAACCACTCATGTAATTATATATTTGAGAAACCTATTACTTCATAACGTTGTCTATTGTACACTTACTCAATATAGATTAGTGTTATGCTCCAATTTCAGTCTCCTTTGGTGTGAATTTTGCATGTTTGATTAGCAATTTTGTGAGTGTTATTGTTCTATCACTTGGGTTCAATTTCCACAACCCAAAGAAAAATATTTTCGTTGTCTTGGAAGGAAAAATGTTGGGTCATATCATCTCAAAGAAGGGAATCTCAATAGACCTGGAGAGAGTCGAGGCTATAACTCAGATTCGCATGCCCCATAATAAAAAGGCTATGTAGTCATTTATGGGCACAATAAATTTTGTTTGAAGTTTTGTACCAGATTTTGCACAAATTGTGAAACTTTTGCAACAAATGGTAAAGAAAAACGTACAGTTTAAGTGGTCTGACATTGAGAAGGTTGCCTTTAAAGATATAAAGACAACAATAGCTAATGCACCTTCTTTAAGAAACGAGATTTTGGAAAGGATTTTATTCTATACACCTTTGATTTAGATTACTCTCTCGTAGCAGTGATTACTCAGAAAGGAGAATTGAGAGATGAATATCCAATATCATTCATGAGAACTGGGTTGTAAGGGGCTGAATTGAATTACTCGGCCGTAGATAAACAAGCATATGTAGTATTCAAGGTAATAAAACAATTCAGGCCCTATATTTTGAAGAATAGAACAAAAGTTATCATCTCTCATCCAACTATTAGGTCTCTCTTTGTACAGAAGGAATTGGGTGACCGTGCTACAAGAATATGATTTGGAATTCAAGCCGGCTACCATTATTAAAGGTTAAGGGTTGTGCAAGTTTCTTGTGGAAAGTCATGCTGATGAAGATTATGATTAGGAGAACGAAGCTGAATTAAAATCAATTGATGTATGTCCCATTTTCACTACTCCCAAATCATGGTACAAAGATTTAGTGCATTATCTTTAGCAAGGATACCTACCAGAACATTTGAACTCCAAGCATAGAAGGGAACTTCGATTGAAGTCGGCCTCTTATCAGATAATTAATGGCGTACTG
Source organism: Pseudotsuga menziesii (assembly GCA_001517045.1). Lineage (NCBI taxonomy): Eukaryota > Viridiplantae > Streptophyta > Pinopsida > Pinales > Pinaceae > Pseudotsuga > Pseudotsuga menziesii. The sequence goes on from LPNX011076829.1 coordinate 153,439, forward strand.
TTCAGAAAGAACTACGTTGGAGTTTTTCTTAGATGTCCGAAGAAACAAGATGCATCTAAAGTAGTCAAAGAACAATACAACGGTCCCATGGGAAGACATTTCTCTAGGGATGCTACAACTCATAAGATACTAAAGATGGGTACTATTGGCCGACCATTAGAGGAATTTTGAGGTAAAAAATGGGTCTCCTAACAAAAAATGTACTATCAAAATTCACTTTAAAAGAACTAATCACATTCTAGATGATGACATCATCTATAATAGTTGAGGTGACATTGGTTGAGTTAAGGATGCTTATTTGTCAAATTGTAAATGGTGAGTGAAAACCCATAGTTAACTATATCAATGTTGTAAGTAAAGCACTTATTATGAAAATAGTACTCATAAATTATTTTTGAATATAATATAAATGTACTAAAGTACTCTTAAAGTACTTAGAAAGAAAAATACTCTGTATATTTCAATATAAAATAAATTACAAATACCAAAAAACTAAATTTTTTATTCAAATATAATTATTTGTTTATATTTCAATATAAAATAAATTACAAATATAAAAAAAAGTAAATGCTCTATTCAAAACTAAAATTATGTAATTACTTTTTCAATATTTAAAATGTATATGTCAAATCTTTATTTAAAATAAAAATCACTTAACATCTTATAATAAAAACATTTTGATGATTAATAGTTTTTGTGTTTTAAATACTTACTATATATAATAATCTATTATAATTATTATTTAAATATAAAAAATATTTTTTTATTTATTTTATAAAAATAAAATACTATATATATATATATATATATATATATATATATATATCCCGTTGAATTTTAATATTAAAACAATTTTTTTTTAAATTTAGGTATTATTCAATGTTCATATTTTATTATCAACTATTTTACCTTTGAAACACCTACATCTATACCAGCATAAATTAGACATATACATTCAAGTTACAAAACCAAGTACATCCATAAAATCTTAATGTAACAATTTGAATGAACTATTATATCATAATAAGATATTATATTATTATAATTTTTATTACATATAATAATGATGTTTATTACACATAATCTCATTTGCTTAATATTAACTCAATTTTTTCGTGGTAGAAATTTATGCACTATTTCTTCATCCCAATATCAACATTTTTTTTTAAATTTATTTAATGATGTATTAATTATTGCATTAAAAATGATATATAATATACATAATATATATCACAACAAACTATTAAAAATGAGTTTACATGTGATTTTGAAAGTATATTAAAAAGATAAATATATATATATATATTTTAATATTTATATTTTAAAATTAATTTTTATTTTTAATGACAATTTATTCATTTAAAATTAACTTTATGTTTAAAATTCAAAATTATAAATACATGGTTTATAAACATATTTTAATTATTGAAGAAGTAACTTATATTTCAAATTTCAAAATTAATATATTTTATTTTATGAGTACATTACTTTAGAAGTACATTCATCATATTATATTCAAAAGTAATTTATGTACTCAAAATTACTTTACTTTTAGTTATATCAATCATATTATATTTAAAAGTAATTTATGTACTCAAAAATACTTTTCTTTTAGTCATATTAAAGATAAATTTTTTATTGGTTTTATTTTAAACATCTTTTCAATTTAACTTAACCATAGTTGCATTGGTTATAGTGTAAGAAATGAGTTGTAAATATACCTTCCCCACAAAATGCCTAATTCATAATATTTTATTATATTTCTTATGAGGCTCATTTTAGACCTCAAAATTCTACTGATGTCTATTTAAAGATGCCCATGCTTACACAAGAAATGTGATGTATGCCAAAGGAGTGGTGACAGATTGTCGAAAGTAGTCGGACCATTACAACCTGTTATTATTTCAGAACCATTCGAACAGTGGGGAATAGATATTATTTTAGAGATTAACCCAAACTCTTCACTGCAACATTGGTATATCCTCATGGGCATGAACTATTTCACACGATGGGTGGAAGCGATTCCTTTGCAAAAAGTGAATGAGGATGCAGTCATCAATTTCCTGTAAGAAAACATCATGACCAGGTTTGGGGATCCAATTTCCCTTGTTTTTGACAATGTATTTTATTTCTCATCTATCGAGATAACTGAATTTGCTTGTGAAAAGGGAATAAAATTGCATTATTCAACAAATTATTATCTACAAAGAAATGGGTTAGCAAATCAACGAATAATAATCTCATTCAAATTTTGAAGAAAACTGTTATTAAGAGTCAAAGAAACTAACACATAACCCTTCCTAATGCACTATGGGAAGATAGGTCACCCCAAAAAATTCCTTAGGAGAATCGAGTTTCTCCTTATACTCTAGTCTATGGAAAATAAGTTATTCTACCCCCAAACATTCTTCTCCCATCCTTGAAATTATCTCAAGCCTCAGGAGGATCCGGTAACGGAATTTTACAAGCACAAATTAATACTTCGTTAAAACTTGAAGAATCGAGACAAAAGTCCAAAAAGATTTTATCAACATCAGGATATTGTCAAGAGATGGTTTGACAAACAAAAATCCGGGAAGGGGAACTTTGAAGTAGGAGAATTAGTCTTAATGTGGGATCACCTGCATGACGAGAAGGGAAAACACACAAAATTTCAACATATATGGGTTGGCCCCTATCAAATTGTTGAGAAGCTTGGCCCCTCAACTTACAAGCCGCAAGATTTACAAGGACATGAAGAAAGTATTTCTGTAAATGGCCTTGTTCTCAAAAAGTACTTTACCTAAGAGTTTGGAGCACTTTTGTACATAAATTTATAACTTTTTTTCTTGTTTTTCTCTAGTTTTTCTTTTCTTTTCTGATTTACTTTTATTCATATTTTTGCTTGTTTTTTTCTTATAATAAAATAGCTCAATATTTGACGCTTGGAAATATAGGAATCTGGATAAATCTCAAAGATATTTGAAAGTCAGGATCTTCTTATGGGAAAACATGTGGTAAAACTTGATCAAATATGAGATTCTTTAATTATTGGCATATTATAGAAAGAGAATCCAACTTCAAGTCCACATTGGATTCATCATAAACCCTATAAAATAACTAAGACTTGTGAGGTCTAGAGTACTATCTTGGGGCTCCATCCATTCTCGCACTAATATCTGTCTCAAGAAGCCTATTATGATAGACCCACAGCAAGGAAGCAGGTTTGACGGATGTATGGCATTTAAAATAATCCCATGCTACAAATGAAAAGCGAAACGACTTATATTAAAGAGTCAAATTTTGGGGGGATATAGTCTCCATCAAAGAAATTATGCTGAAAGCATAAACCATCAAATAAAAAAGGTTGCTTAAGCAACAAATATCAAAAGGTTCTTCTCTGTCCGTGAGCATGATGAGAAAACAAATTTATCACTCACACAAAAGGACATTAAGTATGGAAGGACCCATACCAAATCTCAAATAAAAGAAAGCAATCAAGGAAAACTCAAAAGACAAATTTCATTCAGAAATAAAGCATCAAAAGAATGTTGATAGCATGGGAATGAGGAACAAATGGATACATCTTTCTAACCTTGTTACGATCCTATGGAGTCATATCTAGTGGTAACCAAAATACAGAGGTAAAATGAATTTCATATTTTGGCCCCAGGAGAGTAATCAAGACTTCTAGTTTTGGTTACCCTAATCCCAAAGGATGACAACCAACGTGATGCACAAAAGTTATATCCCTGGATAAGTCTAGTCTTTTAAAGAGCCTCAGGGAATACATTGAATAAGTTGTTGTATATTCAAAACCTAGTACCATTTAGCAGTCTTGTTTTATAAAAATAGATTTTTCAGAGATCTGTGTTTGCCAGCTAGTCGCCAATTGTTGATGTTGCAATAGCTTCCCCCAAAATTTTATATTTTAGGGCCCCTCCTCCTATTTTTGTTTGAAATCATACTTAAAATAATTTTCTAATTCAAGGAAGTCCATATTGCACACTTAGTTTTTTCAAAGGATTGAGCAAAAGAATTTTTTTGAGCCAAGTAAAACTCCCGTTTCTCTCTGACATTTCAGAGAAATTTGGCCAGTTTCCCCAATGAATTGAAGGAACTCATCCAATTGCTCTGAAATGGTCGACAAAGTCATTCTGAATTTCAATTTTGCAATGTTTAGGAGGAACTCGAAAATATCCGTTGAAACGGTCAGAAGGAACTGGCGAGATTTCATCGAAACTATCGGTGAATCTCATGATTTTAGGCCGAAACGGTCGAAGGAGTTTGAAAATTTATGACGATGATAAAGGTTGTCGATACTTCGGATCAACTTGGAGAGATCCACTGATACATTCGCATTGAAAGTTAAACTCGACAATAGACTAAGCATCGATAGACTTCGTCAAAGGATTTCAAAGAGTGTTGCCGATATAATTGGAAGAACTCAAGAAGCGTCACTGATATTATCGAAGGGTTTCAAAGAGTATTGTTGACATTATCGGCATTACTATTTTTCTTGCAGCGATCGACATTTTTTTTGTGCCAAACGACATTTTTCGCCAACCACAACATTTAATTTTCCAACCACAACAATTAGTATCCAAGGACAACAATAATGGCCTTTTTTTTTCCATTTTTCTATATAAATGAGTGAGTTTATTTAGTTTTTATCCCATGAAACGCCATTTAACATAGCAACCAATCGCAGAAAGACGTTTCGAGCCATTACATCCAGTCACAACCCACAACTATTTAACACTTGACAGGTAGGCATCTCATCTTTTGGACTCTTTCGGGTTTTTATTTTATAAGAGTAAGGTTTTTTGTATTGGTAGCATGGTAGATCTACTGTAGTCTTTCCAGTTAGGGTATTTCCCACCTTTTCCTATCCTTTCCGTGACCTCCGTATCTTATAGGTGTGTCCGTGATACCATTACCATGGCCTAGGTTAAACTTGTTTTTTATTTGTGCGGGCCAAAAGCCACTACGATTTATATTTAAGTCGAGCTTGGCTTCACGGCTGATTTCGTGCCACATCCGGTAGAACGAAAACCTACTTAGGGCGAAGGGTTTTTCTGGATCGATCATTTAGAAATATTACATTCATAATGTTTAGCCCATCCTTTATGGTGATATTTCTCATGTTTTTTCTCTTTTCCTCATGGTTAACTTACCGGGAAACTAGTTACTCATTTGAGTTTCTTAGGGAAGAGTTATACCCGAGCTGGCTTATCAAAGCTCCAAAAGGCTCCATTTTTATGAACATTTTAGATCTCGTAGACTCAACAGAGGACAAAGACTACCAGGAACGTTACATATAAATTTTTTCTTGATATTACTTGATAAAAAACTAGAGGATTACAATGTTTTCAAAGATTTGAGAATCCGCCTTCCAAAATTTTGAGATTAGTCATTGCAACAATATAATGCATTCACCTAGCTCTCTTTGCACACCTTCACCTTTAAATAAAGTCGTGATTAGAAGCCTCTTTGCCTCAACAAGTTTGAAGTTACTAAATAAAAGGGTTGGGAATCGAGCTTGTGACCTCCATCAAAGGAACCGAAAAACTTCTATTCTAGGCTTCTTAACAATGTTATAGAGCTCAAATTGATCATTACTGTTCTTTTGCTCAATGGTGTGTGTACTCTCCACATTCATCAACTTGTATAAGAATGAACAAACATTAATAAACTTGCAAGTAAAAATGAATAATGAATAGATAATAAGGTGCTTACTTACAACATTGTTTTGGAAAATTATTGTTGTTTTAAAATGAAGAAGGAGAATTGGAGGGGTTGCCTCCAAAATTTTGATGTAGGATGACAACATGTTTATGACTTACACAGCAATATATGCATATGTGAGGATAGGTTTTCAATTGATTTTTGTAATTGTGCGTCCTTTTATTAGACCACGAGTTCATTAAATGATCAAGCGACTTCGAATGAAACACTTTTCTCTTCCTACACAACTACATTTTGAATGGCTAGCAATGGATATGTTACTATGGTTTTCCTCCCAATTCTAACACTAGATAATGATTGCATTCTCCAATTTTGCTGTCAAATGCAGGTTTTTTCTGAGGTCAATTATACATGTAGTAGTTTTTTCTTTTCAATATAGAATACCTAAGTACAATTATGCATGTTTCTTGGTATTGATCTCTTCGGTTATTCAAAACAGCTGCAGTATTACTAAGTCACTTCTAATTGTGCTCATGTCCGTATATCACATGTTCTATTTTCGCCAAGCAGGATTACCTTATTGAAAACATATTTTAAAACAATGAATTCACACAATGACTAACAAAGGTAGTAAGAAGAAGGCGAAGGAAAGTGGGGCAGACTCAGATGTGGAAATCATCTTGAGCACTAGGACAAAAACTAAATACGAAGATACCAAGGCTATCACAGGAGTTGCTCCTGAATTCAAATGGGGATAACTCTATCATATGATTAGAGATCAGAACATCCCAGACGTTGGTCTTGAAGAGATGATAATATACAAAAACATAAGAAATTCAGGCATCACTAAAGTCGCTACATGCCCGAAGTTATTTCCTTGCTTAGAGATTATTGGGTGGATTCTGCCCCAAATGAACCCCACCTCGAGGATTATCTCTAACGTTAAAGGTGAGGATTTTGCTTCATTTACTCTGGCCTACATAACATTGTCCTACAAGTTACCTCCTGCATAGGTCATTATGACCAATGATTGGATCAAAGGGATAAATATTGATCCCTTGGAGTATGCAAAGAGAATCGTCATGTCAGGGAAATAGTTGTGTTAGGATTATTAATCCTCCCTTGTCCAAATTTGGTCATATGTCTAAATTGGGAGTCATGTCTAAATCGGGAGTCCATCTAGTCTATTTATAGTCATTAACACCATTGGGTCCACTTGACCTAATTGGGGCACATGTTTCAGTTACTAAAGTGTGGGGAACACTAATTGAGGCTCACTGCCACTTATTGCACTTGATTGCATAAGTTTAGGAGCCTCCTAGATCAATCCCTACAATTTAGGAAGCCACTGGGAGTGCCAAAACCAACCAAGGTCAGTTCACTTCAGTTAATGACTAGTCAAGCTAAGTTAGGAGTTAGTTACATTCAGTTCTAGTCCTCTACATTCAGTTAGCGCTAGGTTTACTTGACTGAACACATGTGGGGCGCATTTCTCACCTACCACTGTCAGTTAACTTTAGTCAACACTGAATGTAACACTTTAGTTGTGTTTTAGAGCTCCGATGAACTCCGGTTATGGTTTAGACAAGGTTAGTTAACCACTGAGTCCTCCGATAGTGATTTAAACAAGGTCTTGGTTACCTACAGTCAAGTAGAGTCTAATCAATTCGAACTTCCTCATGTGGATTCAAATTGCTTGTGGCTATTAAAGCCATTGTACTTCATTGTAATTATCTATCTAATTACTCTTTGATTAATGAAAAGCATTCACAGCTGCAAGCCATTTTTGCACTGTTTCATTCTTCAATAACTGAGTAAATTGTGTGATCTATCATGTGAGTTGTGTGTTTGTCCATAGATCTATGTGCTCAATTTAATATGGTATCAGAGCCTCAGCGGACAAGGCACTTCTCCTCCTCAGATCTCCTACTGGATCATTTTTTTTTGTTTTGCAGGCACAACTTCGAAATGATTTCATCTTTGATGAGACAAGGTCTCTGTCGAGTGTCTATTGGGCTCGGTAAAGAGTGTTTTAGTAAGATTAACTGGCTGAATAAAAGTGATAGACCTTTTGGAACATCCAGCACCATAAGCATCCTTGATCCAAAAATCTCGGCCTCCACTCTCTCTGATGAAGTTGTTCAAGATAAAGAAGAAGCAGAAGCTTCTACACAGTCAATTTGAATTGAAGACAGTCTCCATGCAGTGACTCCTTCTCCTGATGCTCCGAAAGTTCATGAGATCTCTGATATCTCATCTTCTCATATTGCTGAAACAGAAGAAGACATTCGAATCTCTGACATTGAAGAAAAATTCTGCTGCACTTCCATGCAAACATTCACCGGTGATTTTCCTTTAAATTCTGTGAAACATTTACTAGTAATTGCTTCCGAAAGTGAAGAGAAATTTGATTTTTATCCATCTAATGTTGCTGCTAATGTGCAAATATGTGATACATTAGATATTTTGGAAGAAATATCAGATTACCAGAGTGATCCATTCGCTCCCCATGATCTATATTTTCCAGCAAATTTCTGCAGGATTGCATGCACCAAAATTCAAAATTTTGAAGAAGAAGAAAGCTGTGCATCCACCGTCTCGGTTAACCATTTATTTGAATATGATATTAACCTTATTGGATATGATCTGATATTTCTTGGTTTAATATATCAAATTCATAATCTTTCAGTACCACTTGTAGCTGTTCTCATCAACAGTGTGAAGAAACAAGTACCACAAGTCTCCTACAAAACTGTTGCTGGGGATTTGATTCCATTTCACAGTTTTGGATCTGTTTTGCACCTATTTAGATCTGATTTACTTTCTGATCTGATATTATTTGGTTCATATTTTAAAATCCAAAAGCCTTCAGTCATGCTTGTAGCTGCTCTCACCAATTCCGGTGTGAAAAATCAAGTACCGCACTTTCTCTTCAAAACTGCTGATGGGGATTTGGTGTTAGCTTCCTCATATGAGGTTGCTGATATTTTATTATGTGATTCATTATCTATTTCAGAAGCTATATTAGACTATAGAGCTCAAGCATTCGATCTCAACAGTCCCAGTGCTTCTCTACCATTGATCACATGCTCATCTCCTCACAGAACTAGTAAAGAGGAAGATTTTCTGCATCCGCCTGGACACCTGCTCCTAACACTTGGGGCTGTTCTTACCACTCATGGTTTGTTGTTCATGGATGCAACATATCAGTTTCTCGAGTGTTCCTCACATTCTCTAAATTCTCAAGAACCTTTTCTCACTTTTCAGTTGACTTCAGTTGCTCTACATGGGTCCAGTCTTCATTCGGCAGCTGTCTATATTTCTGATTTAGTTGAGCATATCATTCTTCTTCCAAAGAGGAAGATTCCTCCAGACATAATGATGGATAGGTTCACATGCCATGCCCCAGGATACCTGTGCACAGAAGAACCAGATTGATCATGATTCTACCTGTTTAATTAGAAGGGGGGATTTTTTCCCATGTGGTTTTTTCTCCAGCACCTTGTTTTTGAGCAGTTACTTTACTTTACTTGATGTAATGGGTGACCTATGGTCTTAGTTACCAGGGCCCACAGTTTGTCCAAGTTAGCATTCAGGGGGGGTGTTAGGATTATTAATCCTCCCTTGTCCAAATTTGGTCATATGTCTAAATTGGGATTCATGTCTAAATCGGGAGTCCATCCAGTCTATTTATAGTCATTAACACCATTGGGTCCACTTGACCTAATTGGGGCACATGTTTCAGTTACTAAAGTGTGGGGAACACTAATTGAGGCTCACTGGCACTTATTGCACTTGATTGCATAATTTTAGGAGCCTCCTAGATCAATCCCTACAATTTAGGAAGCCATTGGGAGTGCCGAAACCAACCAAGGTCAGTTCACTTCAGTTAATGACTAGTCAAGCTAAGTTAGGAGTCAGCTACATTTAGTTCTAGTCCTCTACATTCAGTTAGCGCTAGGTTTACTTGACTGAACACATGTGGGGCGCATTTCTCACCTACCACTGTCAGTTAACTTTATTCAACACTGAATGTAACACGTTAGTTGTGTTTTAGAGCTCAGATGAACTCCGATTATGGTTTAGACAAGGTCAGTTAACCACTGAGTCCTCCGATAGTGATTTAGACAAGGTCTTGGTTACCTATAGTCAAGTAGATTATAATCAATTCGAACTTCCTCATGTGGATTCTAATTGCTTATGGCTATTAAATCCATTGTACTTCATTGTAATTATCTATCTAATTACTCTTTGATTAATGAAAAGCATTTACAGCTGCAAGCCATTTTTGCACTGTTTCATTCTTCAATAACTGAGTAAATTGTGTGATCTATCATGTGAGTTGTGTGTTTGTCCATAGATCTATGTGCTCAATTTAATATGGTATCAGAGCCTCAGCGGACAAGGCACTTCTCCTCCTCAGATCTCCTACTGGATCATTTTTTTTTGTTTTGCAGGCACAACTTCGAAATGATTTCATCTTTGATGAGACAAGGTCTCTGTCGGGTGTCTATTGGGCTCAGTAAAGAGTGTTTTAGTAAGATTAACTGGCTGAATAAAAGTGATGGAGCTTTTGGAACATCCAGCACCATAAGCATCCTGGATCCAAAAATCTCGGCCTCCACTCTCTCTGATGTTGTTCAAGATAAAGAAGAAGCAGAAGCTTCTACACAGTCAATTTGAATTGAAGACAGTCTCCATGCAGTGACTCCTTCTCCTGATGCTCCGAAAGTTCATGAGATCTCTGATATCTCATCTTCTCATATTTCTGAAACAGAAGAAGAAATCCGAATCTCTAACATTGAAGAAAAATTCTGCTGCACTTCCATGCAAACATTCACCAGTGATTTTCCTTTAAATTCTGTGAAACATTTACTAGTAATTGCTTCCGAAAGTGAAGAGAAATTTGATTTTTCTCCATCTAATGTTGCTGCTGGTGTGCAAATATGTGATACCTTAGATATTTTGGAAGAAATATCAGATTACCAGAGTGATCCATTCGCTCCCCATGATCTATATTTTCCAGCAAATTCCTGCAGGATTGCATGCACCAAAATTCAAAATTTTGAAGAAGAAGAAAGTTGTGCATCCACCGTCTCGGTTAACCATTTATTTGAATCTGATATTAACCTTATTGGATATGATCTGATATTGCTTGGTTTAATATATCAAATTCATAATATTTCAGTACCACTTGTAGTTGTTCTCATTAACGGTGTGAAGAAACAAGTACCACAAGTCTCCTACAAAACTGTTGCTGGGGATTTGATTCCATTTCACAGTTTTGGATCTGTTTTGAACCTATTTAGATCTGATTTACTTTCTGATCTGATATTATTTGGTTCATATTTTAAAATCCAAAAGCCTTCAGTCATGCTTGTAGCTGCTCTCACCAATTCCGGCGTGAAAAATCAATTACCGCACTTTCTCTTCAAAACTGCTGATGGGGATTTGGTGTTAGTTTCCTCATATGATGTTGCTGATATTTTATTATGTGATTCATTATCTATTTCAGAAGCTATATCAGACTATGGAGCTCAAGCATTCGATCTCAACAGTCCCAGTGCTTCTCTACCATTGATCACATGCTCATCTCCTCACAGAACTAGTAAAGAGGAAGATTTTCTGCATCCGCCTGGACACCTGCTCCTAACACTTGGGGCTGTTCTTACCACTCATGGTTTGTTGTTCATGGATGCAACATATCAGCTTCTCGAGTGTTTCTCACATTCTCTGAATTCTCAAGAACCTTTTCTCACTTTTCAGTTGACTTCAGTTGCTCTACATGGGTCCAGTCTTCATCCGGCAGCTGTCTATATTTCTGATTTAGTTGAGCATATCATTCTTCTTCCAAAGAGGAAGATTCCTCTAGACATAATGATGGAGATGTTCACATGCCAGGCCCCAGGATACCTGTGCATAGAAGAACCAGATTGATCCTGATTCTACCTGTTTAATTAGAAGGGGGGATTTTTTTCCATGTGGTTTTTTCCCCAGCACCTTGTTTTTGAGCAGTTACTTTACTTTACTTGATGTAATGGGTGACCTATGGTCTTAGTTACCAGGGCCCACAGTTTGTCCAAGTTAGCATTCAGGGGGGGTGTTAGGATTATTAATCCTCCCTTGTCCAAATTTGGTCATATGTCTAAATTGGGAGTCATGTCTAAATCGGGAGTCCATCCAGTCTATTTATAGTCATTAACACCATTGGGTCCACTTGACCTAATTGGGGCACATGTTTTAGTTACTAAAGTGTGGGGAACACTAATTGAGGCTCACTGCCACTTATTGCACTTGATTGCATAAGTTTAGGAGCCTCCTAGATCAATCCCTACAATTTAGGAAGCCATTGGGAGTGCCGAAACCAACCAAGGTTAGTTCACTTCAGTTAATGACTAGTTAAGCTAAGTTAGGAGTCAGTTACATTCAGTTCTAGTTCTCTACATTCAGTTAGCGCTAAGTTTACTTGATTGAACACATGTGGGGCGCATTTCTCACCTACCATTGTCAGTTAACCTTAGTCAACACTGAATGTAACACTTTAGTTGTGTTTTAGAGCTCCGATGAACTCCGGTTATGGTTTAGACAAGGTCAGTTAGCCATTGAGTCCTTCGATAGTGATTTAGACAAGGTATTGGTTACCTACAGTCAAGTAGAGTCTAATCAATTCGAACTTCCTCATGTGGATTCGAATTTCTTGTGGCTATTAAAGCCATTATACTTCATTGTAATTATCTATCTAATTACTCTTTGATTAATGAAAAGCATTCATAGCTGCAAGCCATTTTTGCACTGTTTCATTCTTCAATAACTGAGTAAATTGTGTGATCTATCATGTGAGTTGTGTGTTTGTCCACAGATCTATGTGCTCAATTTAATAAGTTGCGCCAAAAATCAAGTGGGGAGTATGAGTCTCAAAAACTACAGACCCCATTCAGAATCATAGCATTGATGCTGAACATAATTTTTGGCCGAGCCGATGGAACCATTTATAAATTGAATTGGGTTCCTTTAATATACTATATATCCTTTGAAGGCACAATTTTTAATTGGGCGGACATCATATCAGACAACCTGTCATCCCGTGTAGTAGCCGCACAGGGAGGTATGACCCAAAAGAGGGTTGAATTTTACATGTCCTCCTACCTTATTGACTGCATTTTGTGCAAGCACCCATTTGCTAAGCTGGGGAGCATTTGGACCTAGACCGAGGCTCCAGTTTATGTTGCTTATCAAATTCTCCGGGCCCATAAGTAGACGTGCTATTACAAGCTCATTTGTGAAGAATTAATGATGCCTCTTTACAAGATAATTTTCCTAAAAGAACCAAACTTATTGTCTGACAACGGAATGGAGGTTATAACTGAGTATGGAGATTACTATTTCTCGCAGGAAGGCACGTACCTTATAATGTATGGATGTTTCAGAGCTCCATCCCTTCTGCCAAAGTACGCCATAGACTATGTAGTCCAAAAAGAGGTCGTAAGGCAAGTGTTCTTAAACGGGGTCGACAAATTCCTGCACGATATGAAGAAGGAAACTTTTCCCCCACTGCCTTTCTGCATCGGAGGATACAAATTCTCTAAGGTAAAAGGATCCGAGGATTTTGTGAAAGAGCTGGAGACTTTTCATTTTGGAGAGAAAATTTTTCATAGAAATGATAGCAGAGAAAAGATCGTAGAACATTGCGTAGCCATAAAAATACATTATGAATACTCAGAGTTCTTTAAGATGTATGAAGAGGTATTCAGAAGAGCTAACAATTTGACTGATTTAGGCAAGTGCTTTTCAAAGAAGAGTGGTGCCAGCGGAAGCAAAGATGTTAGCACTACTATGGAAATAAAGCTGCAAAAACATAAAAAGAAAGATTTAAGGTTACAGAAGGCAGAGGCTGAGAAAAAACAAAAAGAGGAAGCCAAGAAAAGGCAAGCAGAAGAAGCCCAGAAGCGGAAATATTGAAGAAAGATTAAATAAAGAAGAAGAAGAAAGAGCACAAAAAGAAGCCGAGGAAGCGACGAAAGAACTAAGGAGAAAGGAGGAAGAAGAAAGGGCCAGGGAGGCTCTATAACAAGAAGCAACCCAAAATGAGTCAATGGACATAAACCTCCCTGCCTCATCAAGTGGAACAATGACGGGTGGTCACATCCCCTTTGTAGAGCACGAGCTCACTCCATTTAACCCATCTAAACAACACACCGTGGCTCTCTTAGATACCATCATCTTCGACAAATCAAGGAAGACCATCACAAGGAGGTCAGAAAAAGGGTTGAAAATAGGCATGCAAGCAGACGTTGTCACCCTCACTGAAAACACCATAATGGATGGTACCCATAAGGACCTGAAATTCATGGCCTCAGTAAACATAGCAACTACACAAGCCAGTGATGACAATGTCGATCGGTTGATGGACGATGTGGAATGTAATAAAGAAAAAATGGTCAAACTCAAGGATAATATGGTTCAGACACAAGGAGAAGGTATAGAGTTAAAAAGGAAGTACGATTCCATCCTCTCTGAGAAAGAAAGGATACTAAGAGAATACCATATTATGGAGACAGAGAAGGATGCACTAAATGTGCAGTTAATAATCATGGAGGGAGAAAAGAACGCCTTCAAAGTTCGAATATCCCAACTAGAGTCAAGAGAGTCCACGGCGAACCAACAAGTTGAGGAGTTGAAAACTCAGGTAGAAGAGTTAGTAAAGCAGAAGGAATCTCTGGAGAACCAACTAAAGCTGGCTAATGAGAAAAATAATACATCACTCCTTTGAGCAAGCTTGCAACATTAAAAAATAGATACATCAAGCTCGGGAAACTCTTACAGGTGAGATCTACAAAGTCAGATTGATAATGACAAGACTAAGACTGATTACGACAGAAGCACTGAAGTTCAAAAAAGGGCTGGTGCAAGTCACAGAAAATATCAAAATCTAGTTGAACTGGATGGAAGATGGGTCATAAGTACCTGAACATCTGTCCCAAAAGACAACAGAGAGCCTAAAATCAGAAGCGTCACTTCTGGAGTTTTGTAGGAAAGTCACCTAAAGGTTGAGCATCGAGATTTCCAAACCTGTGGAAAAATGCGAGGGTTTTTATAAGAAGATACAACAAGTCTATGATAAGTGTCAGATTCCTTTGGTTCCATAGATCAACGACCTTGCAAGCAAAGACCAACATATGGCACATGTGCAAGACATATTACAAGAAGACACAGAATACATCAGAAAAATAGAAGCGTCCAATGAAGAAGATACTAACCACTTTGTTGGGCAGGATTCTGTCAACGCTTACCTTTTAGAAGACATGTGCAAAGCTGCAACAAAATAAGTAACACACATAGAGACGGTTGTTAGCACATGAAGTGACAGTGCAGGTACTAGAGCCAATAAAGTACAAAAATATTGCTGAAGATGCCAACGCATGGGGAGCATATCTTTCCAGCATGGCAGGGCCCACTTGATAATTTTGTCTTTTATAGAATTTTTGTGATTTTTCTTTTGTAAAACACTAGAAGAAAATTTTTGGAATCCCTAGGGTTAGGGTAAATGAAAGGTCACTAGATAACAAATTTTAATTGTAATATATAGAGATAGGAAGTAGAAAGAAAGGGGACTTTTGCTAGAGTAAAGAAGGGTTGGACTATTTTGTAAGAGAACTAAATTTTCTACTAATAAAGAAGGACCTATTTGTTGGGAAAGGCTTGCACGGGAATTTTCTTGGAATGCATGGAATTCACAATGTGGAATTACTTCTTCTTGTTTCCGTACAACTGTGAGATCATTCTAACTTCTCTGAATTAATTCTTTGGTTATGAATGATTTTTCTTTCTAGTAAATGTCTGTGTAGGAAATGAGTAATGAATGGTCTATTATATCAGAGCTTTCTTTGATAATATTTCTACTGTGAATATGCATATGATTAAATTGAAACATCTATCTGTGAAATTGGTATGAATAGTTACAATACATTGCTCTAATTTTAAATATGCTCCCTACAGAAATATAGTAAACTAGAATATGATAGATTATCTTAGTCTTATATTTGAAATATAATTGATAAGGCAGGAACGATAAGACGAGAGGTAAGAACCTGCACATCACTAGTGATGCTTTTGTTTATCAATTGCATGCATTTAGATTAGGCACTTGCATTTCATCATTTAATTAGAGAAAACGACATAAACAGTCAATCGAGTCATAATTGATAAAACATTTTAAAAATACATTAATCTACGGCAGCCGGACCGTTAACCGGACGGATTCCCCACACTAAATGGGAGACGATCTAATTAGGATCAACTACTGGGGAGAATTTCTACTGTCAGTACCTGACAATTTTTCGAGCATCAACACTCCCTTAATATCCAATAAACCCCTCTCTAGTATCCTTGCTTCCTCTCTCTTAAATAATTTCTCACCCTCCCTCTCCATAAATATCTCACTCCCTCTCCTTCTTTCTCTATGGATTACCCCTTCTCCCGCCTCTCTCCATCCCCGCCCGCACCCCCCATGTCTCCCACTCACACCTTCTATCCCTCCCTTCCCGTCCCTTTCACTTCCTATATCCATATCTCTCCCTCACTCCCTCTAATTTGATCCCTCACCATTACTCTCTCTCCCTCCTCACTTTATGCATTATTTGTAGTGATTTCAAATTTTCTTTATATATACAAATGTTACATTGAAGGATTGAAACTTGTTAGTACATATTTGGTATCTTCTCTCTTCGATATCCTAGTGTACAGGGATTAGTTGATGTGAAATCAGTCCAACCCTCATGCTAATAATTCATAGGGATTATATTTGTGGAACCTATAAAGAGATGGAATTTTTTAATTGACAAAAGAAACTTAAATCCACAAGATTTCTACATAAGATTCAACCAAAACTACAAATAATAATGTTCTTATTTCACAAAATTAGATTCAATATCATTTAATGGAGAAATATTAGGATGAGACAATGTGGACTACTCTTCAAGAAGAAGAAAAAAACCCCTTGAAAAGCATGACAGAATGAGAGCTACTCTCCAAGGAGAGGCAACAAAACCCCATGAAAAAAGTTATAAATTACAAGACATCAATAAAAACTTTGTTATGAAATTATAGACTTGCAAGGAAAAATATATGCCATTTGGAAGCAACATAAAGAAAATACCACCAAATAATACATCAAAGACAGGAAACTTTGTGTGTGTCTCAAGAGGGCTAACTATCGTTTTGAGAAGTGTTGTTATAAATATAAGTGCCAACAATGTGGATACAAAATAATCCTTATAAATATGTTAATTCAAGGATGCATGTGAGCATTGTGAAAATATTATTCACAATTATGATAAGGGTTATTGGTTTTATCCTAGAGGTGAAGGATTAAGTAAAAACATCTTAAATATTCATCAATGAATCATTTTCAATTCTCATGAAACATCTAATAAGTTCGTGGTCCCATTTATTCATGATTTCATCCTTAAATCATGTTTATAACAATAAAATGTGATATCATTAAGGTCAAACAAGTTTCATGGGCAAATATTACAACAAAACTTGAAGACAATGAAAATGAGGATGAAGAATGTTTAGAACATGAAGAAAAATGTGTCCTAAGAGTTACATTACCATATAAATAAGGTCCTATAAAAGGGTACCCTATGAACTATAAAGGTAGGGTTGTATTTCGTCTTAATGAATTTTAAAGTCAAGGTTAAGAGCATGTGTTACTAGAATTTTATTTGACAAATTAAACATGAAAGTGGGTGTTAAAATATTTAATGTTTAATTTCTATAGGGAACTGCAATTATATAGGCGTCGTGGTTAGTACTTGTGGGTCAACTTTGTGAATGGCCTCCCTCCTAGGTGCTTGAAGGAAATTAGTGAACCTTTTATATGCAATTGTCGTTTTACAAAACCAACAATTGATTTGAAAAGACAAAATGCGTGCACTTTCCTTAGCACTAGGTTCGGAGGGGCCTGATCCTGACTGGTAAATTAACACGGGTTGGGAAGAAAGAAACATGCACACAATTTGTAGTTATAAAACATGTGTGTGATTTGTACTTATAAAACATGTGCACAACCTAAAACTACAAATCATGCACACTATTTGCATAACAATTGTAAACTCCAAAAATGGGCCCTCCTTCCCTCCCCAACCCTCTATCTTTCCTCCCTTTCCCTCTATATCCTTCCCTCCCCTAGTTCCTCCCCACATATCCATCCATCTCTCTCTCTCTCTCTCTCTCTCTCTCTCTTGCATTATCCCTCTCTCCTTTCTTCCATTCCTCTCTTTATCCCTCCCTTAATCTCTCCCCCTCCCTTTCCCTCTATCTCCATCCACCCCACTCTCTCTCTCTCTATTTATGTTCATCTCTTTCCCTCTATCTTCGTCCCCCTCACTCCATCCCTCTCTCCTCTCTCTCTATCTCCCCCTTTGTCTCTATGTCCGTTTACCTCTCTCTCTCTCTGTCTCTTTCACCTTATATCCCTCACTCACCATCTCTTATTGTTAATTTATCCCCATATCTCCCTCCCTCTCTCTCTCTCTCTCACAATATCCCTCTTTCTCTATTTCTCACCTCCTCTCTCTCTCCCCTCCATACCCTTCTATTTACCTTTGTCACTATCTCTCCCTCACTCCCTTTACCCCCCTCTCTCTCTTACAAACTTCATCTTTCTCTATCGCTCACCTCTCTCCCCCCCCCCCTCTCTGCCACCATCTCTATCTCTCTCACACACACACACATGTGCGCATGTGCACATTTCCTCTCCCTCCCCATTGCTCCTTGTCTCTATCTCTCACAACCTCCATCTTTTTCTATTGTTCACCCCCTCCACATTGATCTCACTCTCTTGTCTCTCATCTTATATCCCTCCCTCCCTATATCTTTACCTCATTATTTCCTCATACTCCCTCACTCCCTCCCTTAATTCCCATTCCCCCCTCTCTAGATTCCTTTCTTCCTCTCTCCTAAATTATCTCTCACCCCCTCTCTCTCTCTCTCTCGTGCGCTTACCCCTCCCCACCTCTCTCTCTCCATCACCCCTCACTCCTCACCATGTATCCCACCCACATCTTCTGTCCCTCCATTCATATCTCTTTCCATCGCTCTATACCAATACCTCACTCACTCCCTCTAATTAATTCCCTCCCCATTTCTCTCTCTCCCTCTCTCCCTCCATCACTTTATGCATTATCCGTAGTGATTTCAAATATGGTTTATGCATAAAAATGTTTCATTGAAGGGTTGAAACTTGTTAGCACATATCTGGTATCTTCTCTCTTGGATAGCCTAGTGTATGGGGGGTTGGTTGATGTGAACTCAGTCCATCCCTCACACTAATAATTCATATGGATTAGATTTGCGGAACCTCCAAAGAGATTTTTTTTTTAATTTACAAAAGAAACCTAAATTTGTGAAATTTCTACATAAGCTTCAAACCAAAACCACAAATAATAATATTCCTATTTCTCAAAATTCGACACAATATCATTTAATGGGAAAATATGAGGATGAGACAATGAGGACTACTCCTCAAGAAGAACCAACAAAACCCCATGAAAATCATGACACAATGAGGGATACTCTTCAAGGAGAAGCAACAAAACCCCATAAAAAAGTTATAAATTGTAAGAAATCAATAAAAAAAATTGATATAAAATTATAGATTTGCAAGGAAAAATCTATGCATCTGAAGAGGACTAACTATGCTTTTGAAAAGTGTTGGTATAAGCAAGAATGCTAGCAATGTGGAGACAAAATTATCCTTCAAAAATATGTTATTTATCCCAGAGGTAAAGGATCAAGGAAAAACATAAATAATCATCAATGAAGCATTTTCAATTCTCAAGAAACATCTAATAAGTTTTTAGTCCCATTTAATAAAATGATTTCATCCTTGAATCCTATTTATACCTATAAACCATGAAATAATTAAGTTTAGACAAGTTTCACATGTCAATATTATATCAAAAGATGAATACAATGAAAATGAGGACAGGGAATGTTTAGAACATGAAGACAATTGTGTTCTAAGAGTTACATTGTCATGTAAATAAGGTCGTATCAAAGGATACCTTATGAACCATAAAAGGTGGGGCTATATTTTGTCTTAATAAATTTTAAAGTGAAGGTTAAGAGCATGTATTACTAGAATTTTGTGTTAAATCAAATATTAAAGCGAGTGTTAAAATATTTAATTTTTAATTTGTATGGAGGCACTATCCAATTCTATAGATGTCGTGGTTAGTTCTTGTGGGTAAACTTTGTGAATGGCCTCCCTCATGGGTGCTTGCACAAAGTTGAGGGGCCTTTTAGATGCAATTCTAATTTTAGAAAACTCATAATCAATTTGAAAAAAATGCTTTCATGTTCCTTAGCATTAGGTTTTGAGGAGCATAAGCCTAACAAGTAAATTAACATGAGGGATGGGAAGAAAGAAACGTGCACATAATTTGTAATTACAAAACACGTGCATGATTTGAAATTACAAATTGCTAAGGCAATTTGCAAAACATGTTGTAAACCCAAAAAATGGGCCATCCCTCCCTCCTTAACTCTCTCTCTCTCTCTCTCTCTCTCTTCCCCTCCCCTTTATGCCTCTCTCCTTTCCCACCTCTATCCCTCTCTAACTTTCTCTCTCTCTCCCTCCCTTTCTCTCCCTATCTCCCTCCATCCCTCTGTCTTTCTCTCTTCCTATCTCTCTCCATCCCTTCCCCTCTATCTCCCTCCCCCCTCCATCTATCCCTCTCTCTCCCTGTCTCTCCCTCTCTGTAATGTCCCTAGGTGTTCCCATGAATATGGGTAACACTTTTGGAAAGCAGAGGGCGCGAGCATGGAAAAAATGATTCCAATCAAGCTTTTTTTAATCCCTCAATTGAGAATTAAAAAAACCCTTGATCGAGCTATTGACATTAGTAAGAATGCATAAACGTCCATAGGGAGACTATATAAAGTAAAATGTAGCTTGATTGAGATTTTAGTTTAACCACAACTAAACCCTCGATCAATCTATATAAAAATGTGCTCAAAACCTTGATCAAGCTAATAGCTCAATCAAGGGATTGAAAAATAGGCTTTTAGCCCCCTTTTCTACAAATTTAATTTTACCGGCCTCTTTGCCAGGTCTAAACCCTATCATGGGATGCACCTTAAGTCGCACACTTCATACTGATAGATTCGTCGATGGATCATCTATCCATTGACATATAATTTACAAGATTCTGAGCTCATATGATAATTATTTTTAATTTTCTTTTCAAACTTACATTTGCAAAACCATGTTCACAACTTCAAATCAACAACATAAAAAGTACACAACCAATAGATTTCAAAAAATATATCCACCCTACATCAACGTGTCCTCTTCAAAAGGGTATTTTTTGTTTTTCGATTTTTGTAACCAATAAAAAACGGTTTACATGCACACACATGTATACAAAATCCGATTAAAATTTTCAATCGTCAGTTTTAAAAATTAATAAAAATTCTAATTTTCCAGCATAAATTTTAAAAAAAAGTACGCCCTAGTGCATTTTGTGTAAATTATGTTCATATATGTATTTTTTTTAGAAATTGTGCATTTATCACTAAATTAGTTTATGTGCACACAAGCCACTTGCTAACTTTTCCTAAATTTTACAAGGACAATCATATCATTAAATACAATTTTGACATATTAAATAATATTATTATTTATAAAAAATATAGGTGGAAAGACCACATAATTCCCTACAATTTGTTTTTTGTTGCATGTTGAAATTTACAAGGCATATATGAATTTTGAGGGCTTCAATTTAATAAATGAGTCAACAATCAAATTTTCACCGTTACTTTTGGTAAAAAAATGTTACCCATCTTCATGGATTCACTCCGCCCCCATTTTTGGGTTTTCTTGCTTTGCAAGTGGAGATGATTTTTGGGTTTTCTTGCTCTGCAAGTGGAGATGATTTTTGGGTTTTGTGTCATCCTGATAAGGGGGGTAATTTGATGTTACCAGTGAGATTAGGGTTTAGAGGAGTTATATGATGCTCGACCAAGTCCGTTTATCATTTTTCCATTAAATGTATAGCATTAGGATTCATTCTCCAGGAGACTTATGTTATATTAAATCAGGAACTTGTGTTGTATCAAGTTCAGAAACTTGTGTTGTATCAAGGTAAGGGATTTGTGTTGTATCAGGTAAGTGATTTGTGTTGTATCAAGTTAAGAAAACTTGTGTTGTATCAAGTTATGACATTGTGTTGTATCAAGTTCTATTCATGAAAGATGCTTGCATTATGATCTTGTGTTGTATAAAGATCGAAATATTGTGTTGTATCAAGATTGGAGTCTTGTGTTGTATCAATACTATAGACTTATGTTGTATCTAAGTCTAGACTTGTGTTGTATAAAGTCATGTGGATATGCTATGTGATGTGTTTCTAGTCATGGTCACTATGTGTTATAAGTCTCCTCTAGGGATTAACTACCCCTAGAGTTAATTAATTGAGTATATGACTATATGAACTAGGGTAATACATATGATCATTAGTATGGAACAAATATTCTGAGTATGATATGATAACATGATTAATTAATTAATACACATGTGGACCATGCAGTATTTAATTAATGATAAATGAGATAAGCATAGAGAAAGAGTAAGGATTCAAATTGCCCATGTCATACCTTCAATGAACTCAAATTGCAAAGACACCAATTAAGTATCAGTTGTGGAAAACAAGTTTAAGTTAAATAAGGAATCTACCCCTTGATTTATGCAAAGTGTTTGTTCATGGATGGTGTTGATTATTCAACACTAAAGACATACAGCTAAACTCCTAACTAATGGTAACGCAGTCAGTTGATGATCGAGTTCAGTTCAGCCAGTTCACATTTAGTTTAGTTGGTTCACATTTAGTTAAAGGCAATTGACACTCGGTGAAAGAAGGAAGGCACATACCTTCTGTATGGGAGAGGATATGAGGTGACAAATTGGCACCAAGTCAAGGAAGGCACTCATGTTTTGATGTGGAAACATTTTAGTGCACACGGTGTTCACAGTGCACCAAAAAACATGCAATCATTCACTACTTTCTCTTTTGTATGATTGTAAGTTTGTTATTAAAGTGTTATGCACTTAGCAAGGCTGTTATAGTGTTCCTAGTGATCTTTATTCTCTATTGCTGCATTGATATCTCTTATCAGGAAATCTTCTCATGTGTTGTAAATTATTCTCTGTAATTATCTATCATACTCAAAGAATTGCTGGAATTTTGATCCTCCATGCTTGGAGGGTTTTCCCAGGGCATATCTTGTGTCTTATGGATTGAATGATTTATCTGAATGAATTGTTTATGAGATTAATATATGTTGCAATTGATTATCAAAAAGTTTTAAAGTTGTTTGGGTGCACCAAACAACTAGCGTAGACATCAGTTAACTCGAGATGAAGTGGAGTGTTTGGTGTTGATTGAAGTGAGATAGCGCCACCTATCATAAGAGATGTGCCCCTCCATGAATGTTGCATCAATCAACCTACCTTATTCCACCAAACCCACATGTAGGCTTTAGGAAATGGCACAACTCTCCAACATTAGACACGTTCACTACACTCCAAATAAATGTCAAAACTTAAGCCTTGATTCATGGAAGTGGTCGCTTGATTCATGGAAGTGATCGCTTGATTTATGGAAGAGATTGCCATGAATTAGGAAGATAACTCCATGCCAATGAAAGAACACCATATCAACACATCGAGAGGGTCCATGATGGGATGCGCACTCCTCTTCCATGCCATTCGCTAGCCGCCAAACAAAAGCTAGAATACGACGTTTTTTATCCCAAGTCTTATTTTCCTAACACATAAAACCATTCACCACCCTTTCCACTGTTGGCAATATGGATTATAGTTGTCATTGATGTCAAAAGAAGTTTAGTGATGACAAAGGAATAACCAAGGACATGATGGCAGAGTGAACTTAGTGAAAGATAAAGGAAAGACAAAGGTAGTGATGACTTGGCATTAATGATGAAAAGATAGATATGATGACATAGAATAACACAATTTATGGCAAATTGGTAAGAGACATTGCCTATGATGACAAAGAAGATGATGTGACATCATTATGGAGAAATATGGCAATTGGTGAAAATCAGGAAATTGACTAAGAATGGATAAATAGTCAAAACTAGTATAAGAGGGTTTTAGAGAATGATTGACCTAAATCATGGGTTAGAGTAAATACGTACAACACATAGAGGTCTTGGAGACGTGTTTTATCTATTTAACCATGTATTCAGATTGTCTTGGAAACAACTGAGGAAGAAGTTATGGACCTGCCAAAGCAATGTTTTAGACAGATTGGATTAGACTAAGAAATTTGTCCAAGTGTCATAACAAAAGGTTGGAAGACTATTTTCAAATTTTCTCCAGAAGATGTGTGCGTGTCAGTAAGATCTAAAAAGATGACATGATCCTGCTACCTGGTGAATAGGCTATCCAACCATGGAATTAGATTTTCATTTGGTTCTTACACGAGCAAATTATCAACCTGTCAAAACAAAGAAATTTTTTAGTTTGCATGTTGAGATTAAAATTGGTTGTGTTAAAACAAAGAAATAGTGAATGAAGATGAGTTTCGCAAAGGATCATAGATCCGACGGTCATAAAGCATCTCGCATGATATCCGATGGTTAAGGATCAGTTCCGCAAAGAAAAGGAGGAAAAAGTGAAGTTCCTCAAAGGATCAAAGATCGAACGGTTGGGAATAGTTCCGCAAGCAGATCGACGGTTCAGAAAAAGCGTTGCAGGAATGGAAGTGCGGGTGCAGAACCGCGGAAATCCAAAACTCGAAGTCATGGAAAAGTTGAGTTTCCGACTTTCGCATTTTGCATTGCAGAAAAGGAAGTGCGAAAAGGCAAGTCCGAAAAGAGGAACCGCAGAAAGTTATAAGTAGAAGCCGTGAAAGTTGAGTTTTCGCTTCCGCATTCCGCAGTGCAGAAAAACAAATCCGGGAAGCGAAACCACGAAAAGATATAAGTTGAAGTCGCGAAAAGTTGAGTTTCCTACTTCCGCATTTCGCAGTGTGGAAAGGGAAATGCGGAAAGGAAATTTCGAAAAGCAGAAGAGCATAAGCTCGTTTTGGAAACATCGAGTTTTTGACTTCCGCATTCCACAGGGCGAAAAAGGTGAAAAGCAGGAAGGCCGTTACGAAATGGTTGGTGTAGAAAGCAACTGCGGGAAGGCCAGTGAGGAACGAAAATGAGGAAAGATGCCCGCAGTAAAGAAGGATTCCCGCAGGGGTTTAAAGGATCTTGCATAGGGCGTGAGGAAAGCACGCAGGCCTGAAGTTTGGCTATGAAAGATCAATCCCGCACTTTTGAAGGAGATGAAGCCCATAGGCTTAGGTTTAGAGGTGCCCTCAAACCAGAGAGAGCATAAGCTCGCAGATTTAAAAGACTATGAAACCCGAAGAGGACATGAGAGAAGTTTGCAGGTTTGAAGATGAAGGAGTCCACGTTTTGATAAAGAAACATACCCAACAGCCAGAGATGATGAAGCCAACAAGATCACAGCTAAAGACAATAAAGCCAGGAAATCATGGAAAAAAGAAAAGCTCATAGACAGAGATATAGATTCATTAGTTAATTAATTAGAACAAATTAAACTATAGATTCAGAACAGAGACTTGAAAAGGCATGAGAATTTGAAAGGGCGTGAGCTTGGTTTGAAGAGATGAATGAAGAATGTATAAACAGAAGATCAAATGGTAAGTAAAGTGTCTCTGTCATCCAGATCTATGCAGCCAAAGCATAAGATAGAGACCAAAGGAGAGTAATAAGTGACAATGTTTTTAAGAATATTTGGAAGTTTAATTATATCAAATAAGGGTGGCAAGGTGGTGCTAGGGCAGGCTACATTCCTACAAAGAGGTCTTAGCCTCCTTCAAGTAGTGGCTAGAGAATCAGGGTGTTGGAGTATCTTTGTCTGTAGGTACATGAAGAATTCAAGGTGTGGGTGCATCCTTTAGTAGTGGCTGAGAAACTTGGGGATTGTGGTCTCCAGCGAGTGGGTGCTTGCAAATAACTATTGTAATTGTAAAAACAAAGTTTTGCAAATAATAGAAACGTATTGGTAGTTTACCTCATTGGGTTCCACAATAAATCATTGTGTCCAAATTTGTTTTTACATTTGCAGAAATGAAAGAAATTGTGTTAATTTATTTCACTGATTCACCCCCCCCTCTCAATGACTAGACTTGGTCCATCAATTGGTATCAGAGACAGATCCTTCACCACCATTTAACCACTGGAATGAAGATTCTATTACAATCACTATGGATCAGCAGATGAATATGTCAATAAGAGTCCCCATATTTGATGGTGAGGACCATGTCTTCTGAAAGATTAGAATGAAAAACTATCTGATGTCCACTGGTTTGGAAGTTTGGGCATTAGTTGAAGAAGGATATAAAGTTCCAGAAGTCACTCCCACAAAAGCACGAGAAAGGAAGACATTTTGGGAACATGCAAAGGCCTTAAATACATTACAAGCTGGAAGAAGTAAAAATGTTCTTGCAAAAGTACTAACTTGTAAAAGTGCAAAAGAGATCCGGGACAAATTGAAAACCGTATATGTAGGAGACTCCAAAGTAAAAATGGCAAAACTTCAATCTCTCAAAGTAAAATAAGAAAGTTTAAAAATGAAGGATGTAGAAAATATTTCAGAGTACTTTTAAAGAGTTGGGAATCTTGTTAATGCAATCCAAGGTTTAAGAGTAGAAGTACCAGACTATGAGTTAGTTGAAAAGGTACTAAGAACACTTCCTATGGCATATAATCCCAAAGTATCCACTCTTGAAGACCGAGAGATACTAGAAAATCTTACCATTGATGAATTGTATGGAATTCTCACAGCGCATGAATTAAGAATAGGTATTGATAATCTCCCAAAGGGAGAAGCAACTTTCAAGGTGATCAAGAAAACAAATCAGAAGCAAAAAACTCGGACCAACCATAATGAAGAATCTGATGAAGAAGAAGTCAATTTTGTTAAAAAACTTCATAAATGATCATTGAAGTACACAGGCAAGTTGCCCTTCAAATGTTTTAATTGTGGCAGAATTGGGCACTTTCAAGCCAAGTGTCCTGATCCCAAGGAAGACTCTGAAGATGAAGATGATAGTAACAAACAATACAAGAAAGAGGGAAAATTACACTATAAGAAAAATTACAAAGGAAAAAAGAACTTCTACTCAAAAGAAGAAGACAACAGTTCATCTGAGATTAGTGATGATGAAGTCCTTTTTCTAGGAATTGAAGAGTCTAATGAGATAGAAGAAATTGAGCATAAGAAGGAGTCAGAAGATGAAGCAGAGGTTAATATGGAAAAAGAACTATTCAATGCTTTAAATAAACTAAGAAGATACAAAAACAAATATAGACAGCTGAAAAGTTTCTTAGTTGAACAACAGGAAGAGCATGAACAGAAAGAAAAAGAGTTGAAGAAAATCATGAGCAATTTGAAACACTAAATCCAAGAGGCAAGTAGGATAAAATAAAGACTGGAGAAGTCTCTTAAAGGAAAACAACTAATCTATGAAAGAATGGAGGTAGAATTAGTTCACTTAAGAAAAGAGCTTGATGCAAAATTTATTCAAACTAGAAATGAAAATAGTTCTAAAATTTTAGATGAGATTATAACCACACAAAGAGATCCAAGTAACAAGAATGGAAGAGGTTATTCTCAAGAAGAAAATCAAGTTCGCTCAAAATCTTATGCAGCTGCTCTTCTCAGTACATTCAAGAAGAAAAAGGAAGAAAAGACAAGGAATGATCAAAACTCCAGAAGATCGTTTCCACCCATCACATTAGAGGAAATTTGGGGTCTAAAATGGGCCTTATAAGAAAACGCGCCAACAATAAGTTCTTGTGAGTTGGAATTCAAGAACCAATAGAATTCCAATANATTGAATTTAAATATTTGTCACAAAAAACAAACTATTTTTTTTTGTTTGTATTTTCGACATATCTCCCTGTGTTTTTACTCAAATTTCGATGGGGAGAGCTCATTGGAAGCGGAATTTGATTCTGCATCCAACGAGTACCCACACTGCATACTTTTGATGAACTCTACTACTCCAAAAACAACAAATACCTGAAAAAACATGATGATGACATCATCATCATGGTTTTTCAGGTGTTTCTTGTTTTGGCGGTAGAGGGGTCCGTCAAAAGTATGCAATGTGGGTACTTGTTGGATGCAGAATCAAATTCCGCATCCAATGAGCTCTCCCAATCGAAATTTGAGTAAAAACATATGGAGATATGTCGAAATTATGAACACAAAAAGGAGTTTTTTTATTTTTTCTTCCAAAATTAATAAATATTATTTTATTATTTTAACTATTATTTTATTATTTTCCTTAGAAGGCCAATTTTAGACCTCAAATTTCCTCTAATGAGAAGGAATTCAAGACAATTCGAAAGAAGTTTTATCAAAACAAGTATTCTCACATTTTCCTTGGTTATTGTTTTTCATGCTCTAACTTTGGACACAAGGCTATGAACTGTAGAGCATATGAAAGGAAAAGTTTAAAGGTTAAAAACTATAACCTCAAGGACAATCAGACGGTTGGTCAAGTTAAGCGAAGAACTTATAACTCATTTGCACCTCTATAAGAAAGGAATTTAGAATGCTTCAATTGTCATAACTATGGACATAAAGCAAGCAATTGCAGATTAATAGAAATCTCAGAAAGACCAAAAGACATTAGAGAGCAAAAGAAGTTGTGGAAAGAAAGAACATTAAAATATGAATGTTTGACTACCCTAAAAACAGGAGATAAAGAAAATCTTTGGTGTGTTGACAGTGATCGTTCAAAATACATGACAGAAGATGTTGACAAGTTCTTGAAAAACCCAGAAAAAATCTCATGCAATGAGTTGGAGAAGAAATGAAGACTCTAAAGATATAGAGGAAACCAAGATTTCAAATATCAAAAAGGTTTTCCAAGATGATGAAGGTTTTATTAGTGTTGTAGATATGATCGACATTCATTATGATGGAAATAAAGATGATGAATAAGGAATTACTGATAGCGGTGGAACTGAAGATGGATGCTTGCTCTAAAAATCCCACATAACCTAGAAGAGAACTCTGAGATAAAGCATTAGAGAGGATCATATAATTAAGGGGAGTTGAAGTCAGAAAATTTCAATTGGTATCAAAAGAAAATGTTCAGTGTAAACTCTGTCACAAAAATATTGGCAAACGAGAGGAAGTACAGTGACAGGGGGAGTCCATGGATCTATCATTCAAGAACCTATTGCAAGAAAGGACATGTTAAGATTGGTTAGCACCAAGTCCAGTTAATAAAGGGGAGAAATGATGACAGGGGGAGTTGTCAGAAAGAAGAAAGACATGAAATCCTATATCAAAATGGGTACACCAATTGTATAACAGGTTATCCTTTGTGATTGTTGTCAAATGGGGAGAATGTTTAGGTGTTTCCATCAATGCCAAAGGAGGAGATTGTTGGAAATACAGATTATAGTTGTCATTGATGTCAAAAGAAGTTCAGTGATGACAAAGGAATAACCAAGGACATGATGGCAGAGTGAACTCAGTGACAGACAAAGGTAGTGATGACTTGGTATGAATGATGAAAATGATGATATGATGACATAGAATAACATAATTTATGGAAAATTGGTAAAAGACATTTCTATGATGACAAAGCATATGATGTGACATCATTCTGGAGAAGTATGGCAATTGGTGAAAATCAAGAAATTGACTAATGGATAAATAGTCAAAACTAGTCAAAGAGGGCTTAAGAGAATGCCCGACCTAAATCATGGGTTAGAGTAAATACATACAACACATAGAGGTATTGTAGACTTGTGTTTTCTCTATTTGACCATGTCTTCATATTGTCTTGGCAGCAACCGAGGAAGAAGTTATAGACTTGCCAGAACAATGTTTTAGGCAGATTGGATCAGACTAAGAAATTTGTTTAGGTGCCATAACAAAAGGTTGGACGACTATTTTCAAAGGTCCTCCAAAAGACGTGTGTGTCAGTAAGATCTAAAAAAATGACATGATCTTGCTCCCTGGGGAATTGGTTATCCAACCATGGAATTAGATTCTCATTTGGTTCTTACATAAGCGAATTATCAACCTGTCAAAACAAAGACAAATGTTAGTTTGCATGTTGAGATTAAAATTGGTTGTGTTAAAACAAAGAAGTAGTGAATGAAGACGAGTTTCGCAAAGGATCATAGATCTGATGGTCAGGAAGCATCCCGCACGAGATCCGACGATTAAGAATCAGTTCCGCAAAGAAAAGGAGGAAAATGTGAAGTCCTACAAAGGATCAAAGATCGGATGGCTGAGAATAGTTCTACAAACAGATCGATGGTTCAGAAAAAGCGTTGCGGGAACAGAGGTGTGGGTACGGAACCGCGGAAATCAAAAGATCGAAGTCATGGAAAAGTTGAGTCTTCGACTTCCGCATTCCGCCGCAATGCGGAAAGGCAAGTCCGGATAGTGGAACCACGAAAAGCTATGAGTCAAAGTTGTGAAAGTTGATTTTCTAACTTCCGCATTCCACAATGTGGAAAAGTAAGTGCGGAAAGACAAGTCCGGAAAGCATAACCGCGGAAAGTTATAAGTAGAAGTCGTGAAATTTGAGTTTCTGACTACTGCATTTTGCAGTGCGGAAAAGGAAGCGCGGAAAAACAAGTCAAGGAAGCGAAACCACGGAAAGCTATAAGTCGAAGTCACAAAAAGTTGAGTTTTCGACTTCCGCATTCTGCAGTGCAGAAAGGGAAATGCGGAAAAGAAAGTCCAAAAAGAAGAAGAGCATAAGTTCATTTTTGGAAACGTTGAGTATCCGACTTCTGCATTCTGCAGGGCAGAAAAGGAAGAAAGTGGGAAGGTCGTTGCGAAATGATTGGTGCGGAAAGCCAACTGTGAGAAGGCCAGTGCATAAGTGGAAAGGAGGAAAGATGCCTATAAGGGTTTAAAGGAGCTTGCATAGAGCGTGAGGAAAGCTCGACGGCCTGAAGTTTGGCCATGAAAGATCAAGCCCACATTTTCGAAGAAGATGAAGCCCATAGGCTTGGGTTTAGAGGTGCCCTCGAACCAGAAAGAGCATAAGCTCGTAGCTTTAAAAGACTATGAAGCCCGCAGAGGACATGAGAGAAGTTCGCAGGTCTGAAGATGAAGGAGCCCATGTTTTGATAAAGAAACATAGCCAGTAGCCAGAGATGATGAAGCCAGCAAGCTCGCAGTTAGAGATAATAAAGCCAGGAAATCCTGGAAGAAAGGAAAGCTCATAGACAGAGATATAATTTAATTAGTTAATTAATTAAAACAAATTAAATTATAGATTCATAACAGAGACTTGAAAGGGCATGAGAATTTGAAAGGGAGTGAGCTTGTTTTGAAGAGACAATTGAAGAATATATAAACAGAAGATCAAATGGTAAGTAAAGTGTCTCTATCATCCAGATATGTGCAGCCAAAGCATAAGACAGAAACCAAAGGAGAGTAACAAGTGACAATGTTTTTAAGAAGATCTCGAAGTTTAATAATATCAAATAAGGGTGGCAGAGTGGTGCTAGGGCAGGCGACATGCCTGCAAGGAGGTCTTAGCCTCCTTCCAGTAGTGGCTAGAGAAATAGGGTATTGGTGTATCCTTGTTTGTAGGTACAGGAAGAATTCAAGGTGTGGGTGCATCCTTCAGTAGTGGCTAAGAAACTTGGGGATTGTGCTCTCCAACAAGTGGGTTCTTGCAAATAACTATTGTAATTGTAAAAACAAAGTTTTGCAGATAATAGAAACGTATTGGTGGTTTACCTTATTGGGTTCTAAGATAAATCATTGTGTCCAAATTTGTTTTTACATTTGCTAAAATGAAAGAAATTGTGTTAAATTCTGTCACTGATTCACCCCCCCCTCTTAGTGACTAGACTTGATCCATCATCCACATCATAAAATTTGATTCTTGACTTTTGTCTCTAATGCAATTTGTCAAAATTTAACATTTTTTGCCACTTTGCCAGACTGATAGAGGAATAATGTCATTCGGGACAAAATAGTCACCTGGAGCATGGGAAAAGTGGGTCTCGGGTTAAAGGAGATGCTATGAGCTTGAAAACGAGCCTGTCTATGCCAAAAATGGACTTTGCATCACATATTTATTACATTCTGAATTTTTCCATATAAACCATTAAAAAATGGCCTAAAATTGCGAAAAAAATTATTTCTCGGAATTAAACAAAAACTCAAGGGGACCTAGAACATGTCCACACGACTCAATACTGATGCCTAGAATAATTATATACATTGACACACGAACTTTAATATCCTCATAGGGTTTAACCACCAAGAAGAAAATTCCAGGTTTGGAGAAGCGGTGAAAAACTCGAAAATTATACATTGATTATTCAACATTGCATAATTAACAAGGGAAAAACTCCTTGGAATGATCGAATTAATATCTAAGTCCTAGGAAGCCAATTCCTTTACAAAAAGTTTTCCATGCTAGCACATTTATTACAACAACCCCTGCAGGGTATGAACATGCATTTTTATTAAAAAAGGGACCACAACTGATCCTGATGAATCGTGGAACCTTCCAAGCATTCACAATGAACAACTGGCTTGTTCTTGACTTCAGCAGCTCAGTGGAAATCCACTAAGTAAAAAACTAGTGGATAACACATATTTTTTATTCAAAGCAAGATTTATTGTGTACTTATCTCAAAATATCCATGTAAGTTGAGGGATGTCTGTTTTTCAATTTTCTAATGCATCTAACACGTCAAAAGAGACCCTGATTAACTTGCACCAACCCTCCTACATTATCCTAATTAATATAAATACAAGTTTGTAGCCCTTGATTTATACATTGAAGCATATGAAATACTAAAAATTAATTAGCATTGCTTACTTCTACTATGCTTTGTAGTGATTTGCATTGATTGTTCTACTGCTATATGTGATTTGAAAAAAAGGAAAGATAAACAATGATGAAACTAATCTACATATGTTACAACAAAGCACCCCCAAGATAAGGGGTTATTTCTAGAAGAAACTCTTCATGAAACCAAAATTGCACTAGAAACTCATTCCAAGTGTTTGCTTTTTGTTTTTAGACAAGAAAATCATTTCTTGAAAAATCAACAACATTTACGTTTGTCATTTCTCAAGGGTCTTGGAATGTAAAATACAACCAACGAGAATAAGTTCACAAATAAACAAAAAATGCAAAAGAAAAAGTAAAAAACTTAATAACTTAAAATTTAAAACATTATAAGCATATGTTGGGGGCAAAAGAGGAACAAACCCAACAAGTTTCCTATATAATGCCAAAACCACCTCATTTCTACCATTTATTCTGGAAGTGAGTTGTGTGAGCAGGGAGAAACCCTATAGAGATCTTGTGGAACCTTGAGGTTGGAGTAGATATTTTTACACCACTTGAGCCTTGGAATATAGAAGATTCTAGATTGATGGTTTTGGACTATATCAAAGCACAATAGACAAATTTGGTGTGTTCACTCAAATATTTTCCTTCTATCATGACAGTAGACTAAGAAGTAGAGTAACTTGTTGAACCCATCAGAACATGGGATTATGGTGATGATGCACCACCTTTAGAGGTATTGCAAGGTAATGCAAAGTAGATGCTAGAGAGACATTGTAATAAAGTAATCTTGGTTAAGGCAATGCCTCTAGCCCTCTCTTCTTCATTTTCCCAAAGAAAGCCTCAAAGGTCCCTCCCTTGCCCGGTCGAAGGTGGCTCATCCGCCAAGCTACAATAGTACTTGGTACTCCTAGACACTTGACCGGATTCGAGCAGATAGTTCAACCAATTAAGTTAACCCTTAAAGCTAATGACTTTGGCTCTTCGACTCTGAAAGAATCATCAAATGTGATGGAATCTGAATAATACTCTATTTGTAAACTGAATTATCATTTTTTAATTCAATAATGGAGTTTTGATATTTACATTGTTGAAAATTTTCTTGAACATGGTCCAATAATTTGAACGCTTTGCAAAATTTTGTGTTTGATGAACGTTAATAGAAAAAGAATTTAATTACTCTTGTATACATATTTTTTAAATGTTTCCCATCACAAATTCTGAAAATAAAATTGTCTGCTGTTTGAACCCATTTCACGTTTCGCATTTCTAGTGACCTACCTAATGCTAACCAACTAACCTCTATATCAACCTGTAATTACAATAAAGGATAATGATAATGAAAATGACATCAAAGAGAATTCTTTGGTGCTCATGCATCACGAATATAATTTTGTTGCGACGTTCATTTTGTCCTTATGAATATTTTTATATGTACAGGGATTTATATAAAATGAAGGTGGATAGTAATGACAATATACATTTAACACTCACATTCCTTTTAGACTAATGATTGAATTAGTGGCTTGAACAAATAACTGGTCTTCCATTGAACAATACCTTGGGGAAAATAAGGCGGAAATTTATAAATGGGGAAGTGTACATCAAAACAAACTCTTAAAAATACCAAATACGCTACCATATAAGATATCTACTGCAAAATGCGACAGAATTACACATTTAATGTGTGCTTACATATTTCAATGTTATCATATATATAAGAGAATGCATAGCATCAATAACTCCCATATAAAAGGATAATGGAATACTCCCTTGACTGTTCACTGTCATGTATTTGCCTCAATGACTTCTCGGTATTCGCTCTTCATCTTAACTCCAGGAATGTCCCTGTGTTCCAAGAAAGGATCTGTTTTATATGATCACAACTATATGTAATACGCAATAAAATGTAAACATAAACAAAAGGATTTTAGCTTCATAAACTTGAAAACTGCTCATAGAACGTCTTGCCAAAAGGAGGTGATCACAAGAGGTATCTTAATAAAAGTTAACAGTTCGTGAGTATTGTGAGATGAAAGGAGGAAAATAGCGCTAAGACATATTATCATAAAGACATTACCGACATTAACATATTGAAATTTTGATACTTAAAACAAGTAATATTGGTAAAACTAGGACGAAATAGCTCAACATGGGGAAAATAAAAGGCACTATGGGTCCAAATCATAGAATAGTTAGACAAATATTAGACGTATGGATTCTTTATCATTTGCATATTAAAATTTGGTAGTTAAAATAAATAAAGAATATAAAACTATAAGAAAACAACTCAACAGATGAGGAAAAGAGAAAATAATAGTTATGGATTCTTCAATTACTACAGTAATATTAAAGGTCTTTAATATACATTTTGATTTCTATATACGATGAGAAAGCTCCATGTTTATCCGGTTGCAATCTTATTGTTATCACTAAAATGAAATCTTGCATTTGGCACAATGAAGATAGCTTTAAATTCATGGAAAAGGGAAAAAAGAGGTCCAGAAGTCATAAAAAACCACAAATTTGTGACCTCTAAAAGGCATTTTCCTATAGTGGCAAAAGCATCATGTCAATTGCAATATTGTGGAATTCCCATATGGGAAAGAATAGATTTGGAAGTGATTCCCATTATGAGGCATTCATGATGTATGTGTAGGTCCTAGCCTTAACATCTCCTCTATCAAAAACTTGTATAGATGAGGGTGCACGACCTCATTTAAAATTGCTGAACAACATGTCATCAATTGGTAAATCACTCTTAGGAAAGAATATACCTATAAAGAAAAGAAAGCTTATTGAAGATGGTTCTCTCTATCAATATTTTTATTTCCTATTGTTGCGCCTAATTCGCACCTCGGGTCACATGGCAGAAATCTTCAAGCCACTGGGTGCGACCTTGGACAGAATCACGTGTTGTTGCCTGATACTAGACTCCTCCGTTTAGGCTAACTCCTACCGAAGCCAAGGGAAGTCGTCCCTAAAAAGAGAGAAAATCTAAGGTTTTTAATATATGAAAAAAAGATAAAATTTAATATAGGACTTAAATAAATTTGTTTTACCACAACAACAATATTAAATCATTAAGATCAACAGCATATGGCATTCATCATTATCATCATTACTCATAAAGCAGGATATTAGGAAAATAAAAGACTAGTGCCAAATGGTGTTGTAAAGTAAATGTTTTGTTGTGCCTCTTGGTAAATTTTATTATTCGTTGAGTGGATTAAAAGGAAAGGGAAATTCTGATATACCCTAGAGTACGTGGAATGGATCCGGATTTACAAGATGTGGTTCTTCCTAGAGTGAAGTCGTAGGGGTGTGTCCAACACTACACCAAGTGAGGGTGTAGCCAGACGGATCCCCGTGGTCACTATCTAGTGGTTCTCACTTCACTTAAAGAATTTTCCAACAACTAGTACAATGTTGAAGATGCCGGATTTTCGTCTATGGGAGGTTAATCTATGGAATGTGAAAACTAATTACTAGCCACTCCAATCCCTTTTAGGTATTACCAACTGATAGGACAAGCCGCAAGGGTCCAAAGCATAAAGGGAGAGGATCTTTGGTTGTTTTTTAAAGTTCTAAAGTAGTGGTGAAGTTACTTAGAATAAGAATCGCTTTTCCCATACTTGAGCAAGCTCTTTCAGGTACTGTGGGAATGCATAGTTAGATTCATTTTATTTGTAGATAGAGAAATACAATAAAGCAAATGCGAAAAAATCAAATGTTTTCTAATTAATCTATCTGCAAATTTCTTTTCTAAAATGTTAGGATTATTTAATAATCCTCCCTTGTCAACCTTAGTTATTTTAGTAGTTTCCTAGCTTAGGATGATGTTATCACTTTCCTAGTGTTATGCAGATGTTATATGGGGCCTAGTAGCCACTTGATGCGCCCTCATGCATGAGTTAAGGATATCCAGATACCAATCCCTAGATTTTAGGATCCCACTCTAAGTTATGAGAATCCCACATTCAGTTCACTCTCACCCGAGTGGAGTTAGGCTCTGATGACCACCTTCAATTCACCTTCAGTTAGATAATGTGCCTCTTTTGCATGATTTAAGGATAAAGGAACCCATGCTTACCTACCAAGGTCAGTTAACTGATTATTGACTGATTCAGTTGTCCGGAGTGAACTAGAGAACTCTACAGTGGTGATTTTTCCTATGCTAGTCATGTCTACAATCATGGATTCGAATCCTCCTTGAGTGATTCGAATTTTGTCTATTGTATTATATTGTGTTTATACATAGATTAATGCTAATTGTTACTAGTTATTGCTATCAATTGAGTGTTCCATCTCTGCTTAATTTCACTATGCATGTTCATCAATTTTAACATTGCAATTCACCATCCTTTGCAATTGTTTCATTGTTCCATGCAGCTATGTCAGTTTCAAACTTCTGCAATATGAAAAGCAGGATCCGACCAAGGAACTTTAACAAAGGGTCTACCCAGAATTATGAATTATAGAAAACCTTGGGCAGATTGACCATCCCTAATTTTGAAAGGACTCACGGGTGTTCAATGAAAATATGGGTCCAGAAGTTGGATACTTACTTCAAACTCAACCCTATGACGGAGACAAATGCCATTAAATTGGCTACCCTACATCTGGACGGAGAGGCTCATAAGCGGTGGTACCATGGGTTAGTGACGTTGGGTCACAACACCATCAGTAGGCTACAGCGACTTCACACAAACACTCATAGAGCGGTTTGACAAAAGGGACCCAGAGATTCATTTTAGAGAGTTAGCTCAACTCAAACAAACAGGTAGTGTCGAGGCTTTCATCTCAGAGTTTCGGAGAATAGCTGTTATGGCAACATATGTGTTCAAGAGCAGGTTGATTATGTTATTTTCAGAGGCTTTGACAAAACCTTTACAAGGGTGGGTGAAAGCCTACAAGCCATCCACTCTACAAAATGCAATCAACAAAACCAGAGATCTACAAGACTCAGTTCCTAAGAACAGGTTTCCACCTAAAACAAAGTTCCCGATAAAAGACAAAGACAAAAAACCTTTTCAACAGGAATGGCCAAAGAAAACTTGGTTGGACGATGACACAAGGAAAGAATTGAGAAGGAAAAATATATGTTTTACTTGTCAGAAACCATGGGTTCCAGGCCACAGGTGCACAGGGAAGGCAAAGGCCCACTATATAGAAGTCTACTTTGACAGTAAGGGGAAGGAATCCAAATAGGAAACAACTGAGGAATTGATGGCAGTAGAGGAGGAGTCACTTCAAGGAGAAACAACAGGAGGCATTATTGCTACATTATCTGAAGTACCTATGTTTCATACTCTTAGGGTCAAGGGAGTAGTACAGGGCCACAAGGTAGGTATGTTAATTGATGGAGGGGGGGACTCACAACTTCATTGATGCATCATGGGTGGCTAAGCGAGGTATTCAAACAGAGAAATTTGAAGGATTCACCGTAGCGGTAGCAAGTAATAATAGCATGGAGTGCAACCATTGGATTCCCAAACTGAATGTCACATTAGGGAACTACAATATCACCGACTCATTTTATGTGGTGAATGTAGCTAATACAAATGTAGGGGTTCAATGGCTCTACTTAATAGTAAAATATACTATGGATTACAGGGAAATAGAAATGGAATTCCAGGGACAGGCTGGAAAACGGGTAGTTTTGAGGGGCATGAACACTTATCCCCCCAAACCAGTGTCATCACAGAGAATGCAGGCCGTATTCAGACAGGGAGACATAGAATGGTCAACCGAATGCCTTGTCACTTTTAGAAAACCTCCCGATAACAACCCCCAACATCCAGCAGATATCCAGGCACTATTACAGAAACATGAGAGGGTACTTAGAGATCTTCCAGCAGGTCGACCACTAGATAGGGGATTTGAGCACATTATTGAGTTAGAGGAGGGGACACAGGCAGTCATCACCACTTCATATAGACGTCCCAAAAGGTACAAGGATGAGATCGAGAAAACAATCAAGGAATTACTGGAACTAAGATATATTCGGCCAAGTTCTAGTCCATTTTCATCATCGGTGGTTTTGGTTAAAAAGAAAGATGACACCTTATGGATGTGTATTGATTACAAAGCACTCAACAAGAAGACCATCAAAAAAAGGTATCCCATCCCCAGGATTGATGAATTAATTGATGAGTTACAGGGGGCAAAATACTTTTCAAAACTTGATCTTCGATTAGGGTACCATCGGATCCGAGTAAGGGATCGAGATATTTCAAAGACAACGTTCCGTTGCCACTATGGTCACTATGAGTTCTTAGTCATGCATTTTGGACTCACCAACTCCCTATCAACTTTCCAATCCTGCATGAACCACACCTTCAAGGCTTAGTTACGAAAGTATTTACTGGTATTCTTTGATGATATTTTGATTTACAGTAAAACTTGGGAGGAGCATTTGAAACACTTGGATGAGAGACCGGAAATTCTAGAAGAACAATCACTTTACATAAAAAATTTCTAAGTGTGAGTTTGGTATGAAGGAGATGTTGTATCTAGGGCATATAATCAACGTAGAAGGGGTACAAATTCACATGGAAAAGATTAGAGCTATCTTGGATTGGCCTACACCAAAGACAGTAACCGAACTGAAGGGATTTTTAGTCCTTTGCACATATTACAGGAGATACGTAAAGGGGTTCTCTCAAATTACTGCACCACTCATCGATCTTACAAAGAAATGAGCATTCACATGGACAGAAGCGGCACAGCAAACCTTTGAGAAAATGAAAACAATCATTAGTTCTTGTCCAGTTTTGGCACTACCAGATTTCTCACAACCATTCATAGTTGAGTGTGATGCTTCTGGAGAGGGATTAGGGGCGGTATTGATGCAAAACCATCACCCGATTGCATTAGAAAGCCGGAAACTTGAAGACTATGAATGCCACTACTCTATATATGATAAGGAGATGCTATCCATCCTACATTCCTTAACAAAATTCAGACAGTAAATGGTGGAAAGTAGGTTTAAAATCAAGACAGATCACAACAGCTTTAAATACTTCTTGGAGCAGAAAGAATTGAATGAGCGTCAACAGAAATAGGTCAGCAAGGTACAAGCATACGACTTCAAAATAGAATATGTTAAAGGAAAGAACAATGTTGTAGCTGATGCTTTATCCAGACAAACAACCTCATTATCACTCGTGAGTATATCTACGGAATGGAGGTCTTTTCTCTTGGTAGAATATTCCAAAAACAAATTTGCTTGTGAATTATTAGATGGACAGATACAGGATGACAGGTACAGGGTAATTGACGACATCTTGTATTACAAGAGTAGAATATACATCGTCCCAGAGTCGACTTTAAAGAGAACGATTGTATAGGCATCGCATGATTCACCATTATCAGGGCATCAAGGGTTCTTGAAAACTTACAGACAGATCAGAGAAAGGTTCTCATGGAAAGGCGTCAAGGAGGATGTAATACAACATGTTCGAGAATGCAATATCTGCCAATAGAATAAAATCGAACACACTCATCCGGCAGGGTTACTTCATTTATTACCGATACCGGAGCAGAAATGGGAAAGCATCTCGATGGAATTCATTACAGGTTTACCCAAGGTACAGGGATGAGACTGCTTATATGTGGTAGTAGATCGATTGACCAAATTTTCTCACTTCTTTGCTATTTCTTTTGACCATTCAACATCATAGGTAGTCGACTTATTTTTCATAGATATTTTTAGACTCCATGGGCTACCCAAAACCATTGTCAGTGATCGTGACAGTAAATTCACCAGTGCTTTCTGGTAGGAGTTGTTCAGATTAATGCTTTCTACGAGCACAATTTATCATCCTCAGAGCGACAGGCAGACGGAGATTGTCAACAAATGGATTGAAGGGTATTTGAGAAATTATGTAGCAGGCCAACAGAGGACATGGATTAAATGGCTACACCTAGGGGAGTAGGAGTACTGCTACAATACTACCCACCATATGTCTATTAAGATGACACCTTTCAAGGCTCTATATGGCTATGAGGCACTAAACTTTGCATACTTAGCTTTTGGAGACAGCAAAGCACCAAAGGAAAAATATTGGGTACAGGACAGTCAAGATATTCTTAAGGTCCAAAAAGAGAATCTACAAGCAACTCAGAATCAGCAGAAGTTATATGCAGACCAACACAGGATTGAGCGGAGTTTTGAGGTAGGAGATCTGGTATATTTATGGCTACAAACTTACAGGCAATATTCACTAAAGAAAAAAGGGGCAAAAAATTTGAAACCTTGCTTCTATGGTCCTTACAAGGTAGTCAAGAAGGTTGGAGAGGTGGCTTATGAACTAGAACTGCCAAAGGAAGCAAAATTTACAATGTATTTCATGTATCCAACCTCAAGGAAACAATAGGGCAACACATTGCTCCATCCACCGAGTTGCCTCCCTTAGATGATTAAGGGATTTTGGTACTGATTCCAGAGAGGATCCTACAGGTTCGAGAAAATAAACTCCGCAACCGGGTGATTCAAGAATGCTCGGTAAAATGGAAAGAATTACCTATGGAGGATGCCACATGGGAGGGAGACTAGGTATTACAACATCCTAGTTTGCAGGTGCTTGAGGACAAGCAATTTCAAGTGGGGAGGACTGTAATGTCCTCTTCTAATTAAGCACCAAAACACCCACTAACCTACTTATTCCCATAGGTTCAAGCAGGTACTGCATAGAAGGGAATTGATTGAGGACATTTGATACTTAGAACAAGATGGGACACTCATTCAGTATTAAAGTCATCAGTATGATAAAGAAAGCCTTATTTCTTTAGGCTTAAAGTCAACATGAAATTAGAATTGCGTGCATGCAAACCCTAAAAGTGACATGCAAACCCTAAAAGTACATGTTAATCCATTTAAGGGTTATTGGACCAAAGAGGGCATCTATGATTATTATTGTTGATTTCAGGTTTTTGAGTAGCGGTAGCAACAGTTGGGGTTGAAGACGAGGTCTTTAGCTAACAAGGGTTTTGGCAGTGAAATCTATCTTCCCTAATCTCTTTCAAGATAGGCCACCCAAGTCTATTATCAACATTCATCTTATTCATCCGTATTCAGTGATCTAGCACACATAGGGGGTTTATTTGTAGGTTCACGTTTGTAGCTAGGGAATAGCTGGAAAACCCCAAAAAGATTCGCTGGGACACTAAAGCCCGGATTTTCCCTCCACATGTCATCACCATTTCTCTCAGCAGGCTTAGCACATCATATTGGTGATCATCAGTTCAGTGTCAGCACATTCAGGGCATCCAGCAGCAAATTCGTGGAGAAGAGGAGACGTCACCCTCTAGAGCAAAACAATTCGCTAGGGATCTTGGAGGAGTCAAATTATATGCATGTGCCCTCCTATCTCTCCGGGAGGAATAGATCAACAACTCCACAAAGTCTCATCAGCAACAAACACCTCCTTCATCAAAAACGTCAAGTTCATTAGGGAGAGAGCTTCCTTGTAGCTGGGCGTCAAAAGTAGAAGGGGAGCACTATTATCTCATCCTTTCAGCACCTCCTGCATGCATCGTATCTCTAGAGTACTATCAGCTTATTTATCAGTGGTAAGTGTACATCTTCCTGAAAATCTCTACCCTATAATCTCTCCAGATTTGCTATATTTTAGGGCCATTTGGCAGGGCAATTTTTCATGCACTTTTTATTCAGATTTATGCACATAATTGAGTGTATGAACAACAACTTAGTAGCAAAGAACCGTAGAATATCAGTTTGGGATAATACAGGACATATCAGTTCATAAGGTGAGTCCAACTCTCTTGGTGCAAGGGGAGAGAAATATTAAAGCAAGTTTTCACTATAGAGATAACTTGTCCAGGTTGGACCTTGAATGATACTGTATTGCAAATCACTTTTAGTTTCATTTCCCTTATAATTTTTCTTGGTTAGTTTTTGTCATCCATTGATCAGGTTTATTATAATCCTTTGGTTGTCCTAGGATCCAACCTCAAATTGCATTAAATTTTGACCATAAGTGTCCTACATTCATAAACATGTTTATTTGAGCATAAAAGAAATACATATAACATTTGTAGTTGGTAGTTAGCTATGGGTATAACCAACTCCAACAACTTACTCAATTTCCCTTTCTTAAGCCAGGTACTTACCTCTATCTTAACACTGAAAATCAATAACACCATTAGGGAAGACAAATTATGACCGTTGCATGCATTGCTAACTATATCCACATTTAGTGGTTGAACTCGAAGTGTGATTGATCACATCAAAACCTTCCATGTATTTTAGCATCTACAAGGGATTGCAAATGACTACATGCACATTATGTATTTTAAAATGAGTCTGACAAGATCCACAATCTAATGCTGCACATGCCTACTAAAGTATTCCAATAGAAATTCAAGAGCAGGTGGCCCAAGTTTACCAGAATGCATTTCATAATCATCAATTTCGTCTTATGTTGAGTCCATCCTATAACTGTTGTGTAATTCCTTTCGATGTGTAGTACACATCACTCGCTGCATGGGAATATAACCTATCTCATGTGGATTTAAAAAGGAATGTAACTCTGACATACTCGTATGTTTTGTTGTTTGTATATTTTAATTTCAACAAGTTAGGATGATATGCTCCTACGAATTACATAATGGGCTAAAAACACAAGGATGTTCATTCTTTTATGCCTCATCCATAACACATGTATTTACAATCTTATAGGTCTTAGTATCTCTCGTATTTGTTTTGGTTTGAGAGCAAGTTGTTACCTAATCGAGTCCATTGCAGTGTGACTTAAGCGTTAGGAGTCAGGACTAGATGCCACCATGCAAACAATTGCAGCATCAAATGCCAACAGGTGTAAAGCCCTTGTGTTTGTGTGTGTGTGTGTGTTTGACCTCCTAGTGTTGGTTTTCCCTCATCATCAAAGGAGCTTAACATGTCCAACAAACCAAGTTGGTCTCAATGGATGTTAACTGGATATCATTTTCATCATAATGAATTTCAAATTGCATCTCTCTGGAGTTCTCTTGTTAACTTGTCCATCTTATGATTTTGTGTGAAGAAACCACATTAGTACTCACATCATTTTAATAATAGAGCCACATTTAATATGTTAAAGGTCATTTCATTAAATTAGGACAAATTTCAGTCAGCCTCTTTAGTTATAGGTCAAAACCAACATTTCCAAAGAGAAAAATCCACACTCTTGAAAACCAATATTCACACTTTTAGAATCCATTTTTTCACTATAGAAACACAAATATTCACTTTTTTAAACATGAAATTAACAATTTTTATTTTAAATTTTTTCATGTCTAGATTCTTATTATTAGTTCAAATTTAATGAAATGATAATTTGTTGTATAACTCAGACCCAAAGCTCCACCTTCCACTTTTCATAAAGTCTATGTGCTATAACAGCTAAGAAAGTACTTTGTAGTTAAACAACACTACTATAGTAAAGAACACACTAGTTATTCTTGGCACAAATGAATCATACCTATACTCATCCTAATAAGTGTCAACTTGCCTGCGAAAGTTTTAACAAGATAGTAACCATGTCTTTATTTTAGACAATCTCAATATAACACTAGTTGGCTTGCCTAAAACCTATATTTCATGGGTGTATTGGTGGTTCACGTAACGGTACAGTTAGGGATATGACAAGGATAAAAATGTCTTGAACTAGGGCTATGATATCTGGAAAACCCTTTAATTTCCAATGCAAGGGTATGGTCATTTTCCTTTATAAAGGAATTATGATGCACATAAAATGGATACAAGTACAACCAAGGCAATGGATACAAAGTACAACCAAGGCAAGACAAAAGCACCCATGAAAATATACATCAAGTTTCTGGGAATAATGGAAAGAGACACTATAGATAAATACAAAAAGACAATATTTTTAGATTGTGGATGAGTTGTTTACATTAATTCCAACGAATTGATCTATCCCAAAATCCAAAACTAAACTAGAAAATTTTACAATAG
Organism: Pseudotsuga menziesii; assembly: GCA_001517045.1. Classification (NCBI taxonomy): domain Eukaryota; kingdom Viridiplantae; phylum Streptophyta; class Pinopsida; order Pinales; family Pinaceae; genus Pseudotsuga; species Pseudotsuga menziesii. Next base: position 197,998 of record LPNX011076829.1, read on the forward strand.
TTCACTTACTTTAACTTTTCTTTATTCTTGAAAAATTGGACATATGGTGTTCCCATTATCCCCGCCGCCTCAGCAATTTCTGGATCCTCCTCTATATCAATCTCAACAAAGTGTATACTCTTCTCAAATTCATCAATCAGCTGCGAAGCAATAGCTTATGTTAGAACATATGCATTCTAAAAACACAAGTTTGCTCTACATTTGGTATTACAGAGATTTTAATAATTGACACGTAATTGCCAGCATGGTAATATTTAATGATGGAAACGTGATAGGTTCAAGTAAGCTTGCATACCATTCTCACGAAAACAAAGTGCTTATGTAAAAACATTACTTTCATGTTTACAAAGAAAATTTATGGAGGATTTAATTATCTCATAATATTATATATGAGAGAAACAAAAACAAAAACAAAAAACACTCAAAAGGATGACCAGTGTTCAAAGACTATTTGCCAAATACCTATCTTCTTAATCAAATGATTCAATAAATTGAAACTTACTGTATTACAATGGAATTGGTTGTTCATATATATACTTTGTTCACACTTCATTGAAACTGTATGTAACTCTTCAATATATCTCATAAATCAGCCTATTTGCATAAGGATCGTTCATAGCTTGCTTCTCCTTGAAATTTCTTGTCCAAACTCATGGAAAAGGAAAATTCACTTAGAATAGCCAAGAAGATATTATAATTCTATATGCATCACTCAAGCAAGTATTATAGTTACTTTGAAGGACTAGGTTGACAAAATTAGTGCACAATCATGAGCATATATTACACATTGGGTTCAAAAAACAGTTCTAAGTTGAGAAACACTTTGGATAGAAACTTTTTATGCTTGTCATACATTGTAAATAAAGTTGTGTTAGAGTTGTGGGTTCGTCTTGTAGAGACTTTAATGACATGGTGGTCACTTTTATCCTCTAGTGGTTTGTTTCCCTTGTGTCATGTTTCTCATTTAGTATTATGTTTATCCTTTAGTGTCTCTGATTAACATTTGTAACTCATGTCTATGAATTGGAGTAGTGTCCTTCTAGATAATGGGTAGTAACATAAAGTTTCACGTGTAGGAAATCATCATTTCTTAATTTAAAAAGTGTCACGTGTTAAGTTTTTAATGGTTATATCAGATCTTATAACATTTAGCATCATAATAGCATAACCATAAACAAAAGAATGACTGAAAGATAGATAACCACAGACACAAAAAAAAACACAAAGATTTATCTTGGGAAACCCTCATGGGGAAGAAAACCCAGCAAAACTTCCTCTGTATAAGATGTATAAAAAGTACAAGACAGGACCCCAGACAGGTGCGCCTCCCTCCAACAGATATATATATATCTCTTTCTCCTATGTGCTGTACACAACTGAGTGTGTGTTCAAATGAGGAACACATCTCCTCTATTTATACTCTTTGCGTCCCTTGACTTTTAACCTAACAAGTCGGCCCCACTTAACTAAGTGGGCTGACTTCACTTAGGAAGACTCAATACAATATTATATTATATTCATTAGGGTACTATTGACCCGACTTACAATGGAGGCTTTACCTCATGACTCTATGATGACCAATTACAATAGTAACACCCCGCTGGAGGAATAATAACATCTTCCTTGGGTTACATCAGTAAAATACATTTAGAATATCCTTTGAAGTTACAATATTCAACACTCTCCCTTAACGAGGAGGTTATTCTACTGACAACATCATTATAGACTATAGGAGAACAGAGAGACAATATTTGCAACATCATTGAGGTTATACATCTATACGTCATAGGAAGTTGTCACAATCAGTAACTGGAACAATTATTATTCAATGTCTTCATCTTCTACATCCCACGATCACTTGATCCTTTTGCAACAACGCTTCGACCTTTCGATCCTTTGTAGTAGTACTTCGATTTTCTGATCCTTTGCAACAACACTTCGATCTTTTGATCCTTTGCAACAACACCTCGATCTTCTCGATCCTTTACAGTAGCACTTCGATCTTCTGATCCTTTGCAACAACACTTCAATCCTCCTTGATCCTTTTGCAACAGCACTTCGATCTTCTCGATCCCTTGCAATAGCACTTCGATCTTCTCAATCCTTTGCAGCAACACTTCGATCCTTTCGATCCTTTGCAGCAGCACTTCGATCTTCTTAATCTTTTGCAGCCACACTTCAATCTACTTCACCCTTCACTGTTGTACTTCGATCTACTTTATCCTTCACCGCCATGCTACCTACAGTACACATGATCTATTTTCGAGATGATCATTCCTGATCACTTTAAGACCTAAGTCCAAGGACGATGGAATCCTCCATCAACATGATCCATGAAATCGATCAGCTAAATCGTCTATCGACTCACGATTTTTACTGAAAAAATCGCGATTTTTACTTTGAAAAATCGTCGATGTTTACCTCGATTTTTGCCGATAATATCGCCGAGAAGATCATATCGCGATATCGGCGATATATCGGCGATATTTGTAACACTAGTTATACTATAGTATCTACACTTACACGTAGGCATACTCTTCCAAGCAAGAGTATTGTCTACAAAGCAGATCTTGACCGCATACATACCACACAAGTTAAGACCACTCCCAAGTGAGTGTTATACTACGAAGCCCGTAAGGACTCATCGTAGAGCATCCAAACCACTGAGGTTAGGACCACTCCCATGCGAGTGTTATTCTATGGAATCTACATATGAATGTAGGCATACTCTCCATACAAGAGGATCATCTGCGGAGCAAATCTCGATTGCATACAAAATGTCGGTCCTGGCGTCCGTGAGGACTCATCGTAGAGCATCCATACCACACAAGTTAGGACCACACCTAAGCGAGTGTTATTATATGGTATCCACAACTAAATGTGGGTTCTCTCCATGCGAGAGTAACATCTACAGGTCCATCCTTAACTAGTAAGGACCACTCTCATGAACAGAGTGTTATACCTACCATCCTTAAGAGAGGAAACTATTGTCCACAAGTGAATGTCGATACTGTCCATGCGAGAATAATATCAGTAGGGCCATCCTTAGCTAGTAAGGACCACTCTCATGACTAGAGTGTCATACCTGCCATCCTCAAGAGAGGCTACTATCGTCCACAAGTGAATGTCGGACCTTGTCAGCATCTTCAGGCACGCTTGGCCTCCTTCATGCTGGAGCATCACTGTCATCCCATCAATGATGTCAGTCTCATCGTCACTCCCCATTTTCCGGTAGGATCCATATTATCAACCTGCTCCCCCTTTTTCCGAGGAGGGTTCATGTCTTTGACCTGTTCTTCCTTTCCGAGGAGTGTCCATATTTTCGACTTGTTCCTCCTTTTCGAAAAAGGTCCATATCTTTGACTTCTTCTTCCTTTCCGAAGAGAGTCTGTATCTTCGACCTGTTTTTTCGAGAAGGGTCCATATCTTTCGACCGGTTTCTCCTTTTCAAGAAGGGTCCATATCTTCGACATCTTTCTCCTTTCTGAGAAGGGTCCATTTCTTCATAGTTCCTCCTTGCGAGGAAATATCTATATCAACGTCATTGTTCCTTCTTGCGAGGAAAGTATGTAGTATCATCACTGCTCCTCCTTGAGAGGAAAGTCTTTTCAAACTACACCAAGCTTGTCACAGAAGCTTGGTCACCACATCAACAACTTTCCCATCAGTACCCACATACTGGAGTTTTATATCTTCCTTCAGTACCATATCCCACAGGATTCTCTATCATCTTTATGCAACTCTGGTTGTCATAAAGAATCACGGTGGTATCCAACTCCATGTCAAATAGACTTGTATCAGTTTTCTGAAGCCATATGGCTTCCCAACTAGCGGAGCAAGCTGCAATGTACTCTGCTTCAACTATATTGAGAGTAACACTAGATTGTTTCTTACTAATCCATGAGATCATGGCGGATCCCAAACCATAACATCCAACTAAGGTGTTCTTCTTGTCTGCGACACTTCCTACCCAATCTGAATCCGTATATCCATATAATCTATAGTAATGATCTCTACCATAGTAAAGTCCCAAGTCTGTTGTACCTTTAAGGTAACTTATCACATGCTTTGCATTTATCACGTGAACACGTCTAGGTTTAACTAGATACTCAGTCAAGGTGTTCACAGCAAAGCATATATTTGGCCTTGTATTCGTCAGATATATCAATGACCCAATAAACTATCTGTACTGAGTCATATCCACTAACTCTGATGTCTCATCAGACAACAACTTCATGTTGGTATCCATGGGTGTGGCCATGTCTTTACAATCCAACATATCAAATCTTCTCAAGATTTCCACAACATACTTTCCCTGGTTCGAAAACATTCCTTCTGGGCTCTGCCACACTTCCATCCCTAGGAAATAATGCATCAATCCAAGATCTTTCATCTTAAATTCTTTGGCTAGCTTCTTCTTGCAATCTGTGATCTATTTCTCATTTCTAGTCAGAAATAGATCATCCACATACAACAATAGTATGCCAGATTCATCATCCATATCCTTGAGGTAAAGGTTAGGATCAACTTTTCTTTTTGGTAAAGTCCATGCTTGTCAAGAAGCTATCTATTCTGCCATACCAAGCTCTAGGAACTTGCTTTAGTCCATACAGATCCCTTTTCAACTTGCATATATGAGTCGCTCTGTTTTCGACTTCAAATCCTTGTGGTTGTTCGATGTAAACCTCTTCCTCAATCACATCATTAAGGAAGGTTGTATTTACATCCATCTGGTGTATATCCCACTTCATCATGGAAGCAAGTGCCATGATGGTTCTGATGGAAGTGTACCTTGCTACTAGAGTAACTGTTTCTTCATAATCAATACCCTCTTTCTGAGAGAGTCCTCTAGCCACAAATCTTTACTTCCATCAACAGCATGTTTTATCTTGCAAATCCACTTGGAAGATACCATGCTCTTGCTTTCTGGTTTGGGTACTATATCCCAAACATCATTTTGGTATTCTTCCATCATTGCTTCTACCATGAGTTCATTTAGTCAGGTCATCGACATATCGCATTCTTCCACATTCAACCTTGAAGGTTGGAATCCACTTTACTCTTGGTAAAGCCTTAGTCCATACGGAAGTTGTCCATCCTGTCGAACCATGTCGAACTCGAAGATCTTCTGTAGTCACTCCCCCTGAAGCAGAGCATCATTCTCCCTCTGCATTCTGTACTAGTGTGACAAGTAGCATCCGCTGCTACTATGTATCCATCTCAGGTTACTAGATACCAAGATGCCTTTATCTTGAACTTTGTTGAAAAGTTCCTCTTGCACCCATCTGTGAGCTTGTTATCTTCTATAGGTTTCTATCTTCAACCTTGTAGCAAAGATTAAAATATTCATCACTCTGTTGCCGCCTAAAACACACTTGGACACGGGTAAGTCTCCCAACCGCTGTGTGTGTTCTTGAGGGCAACTTATGAGTTGAGAACCCACTGTCACCTCGGTCCTAAACTCCTCCGTTTAGACCACAACTCCTAAAGGCCAAGGGGGGTAGTCCCTACTTACTAAGTTCTTTTTTGAAGAATGTTTTCTGGGAGTTGTAAATTACAAAAATGACAATCAGCGTGCAATGATGCAAATATTTCAATGTCAAGCAAACCCTTTAACAATCAACCATTAATGTATGAAAGAGAGAAACAATCAAATAATCAAAATGATTAATGCTGTCTCTACTCGGGCTATGGAGTCACAATAATCAACTTCAAATAATTTTCTAAAGCATCAACTCATTTACCTTAACAAATATACAAGAACATGATGACTTCCAATAAATGAGTAAGTTAAAATAAAGTGATTACAAAGTAGAGATATGTAAATGATTGTAACAATGTTATGCAAGTGGTCTTGTAAGTTTTAGTAAATTTTATGTCTCTCTTTGACTTAGGGAATTAAGGTGTTTGTTGCAAAGAAATGAACTATTCTAGATGTCTACCCCAAGAGACTATCTCTTTCGATTAGAGAGAGAATGTCGGATGCTCAACATGGGAACACAAGGTTCCCACCTAGCTCCACGGGTCAAACTCGAAACTTGCTGGGTGCTCAACTGGAGGACACAAAGTGCCACGAAGCCCCCTACGGCCTCTACCCCACTAGCTCCACAGGTCAAACCTCTTTTTCTCCTTTCTAATGAAGATACTTATCTGGGTGCCTATTAAACTAGCCAACACAAATCTTTGCCCTTTCTCGTCACCCTAGATCGGTCAAACCGACGGGGGGAGAGGATACGGGGAAAAGATGGGGCTTGTGGTAAATTTTATCCTTAAAAAAAAAATAAACAAAACAAGCCAAGCGTGATATCACAATAGAGGCAGAGCCTACTCGATTGTGAGATGCGGGCAAAAGGAAATAAGCAAATACTTTAAATAAAAATGCTAGCCAACGCGATATTGCAAAGATGGCAAAGCCAAATCACTTACAAGGTGCGGGCAAAAAATAAAGAATAAAATAAAAACAAAATGAAACTCTAACTAATCTAAAACCCACGCCAATCAACAATTGCTTATGCAAAGGTGGGCAAGCCCAACTTCTATTGCTAGCAATGGATGGAAAATAAATGAGACTTGATTAATCTGAAAAATGCAAAGCAAGAAATGTCCAAGAGACTCTCTTGGACTTGTTACAAAGGCTGAAATTTCAGCATAAAGAAAGAGGTAAAAGGAGTGAGAAAAACCGTGTTTTTTTTCTTTTTTTGAGATGTCCTTGAAGCTCTTCCTTTGGGGTGGCCTTAAAACTCTTCTATGGCTGAAATTTGAAAGAGTTTTTCTTTGTTTTGTCACTAACCTGCTAAAAACCAGCAAACAGAAAATGATAAAATGTGCCCAAAATCACTTTGGGGAAGTGAGTATGTTAGTGCAATATATATACAAAATTTATACAAAGTTGCCAAATGAATAATTTTGAAAAAACTTGAGTATAAAAAGGTTAAAACCAGAATTGAAACACTCCACAAACTAAAACTAAAATGCAGAAATTTGTATGTGAAGAAAGAGAAAAATGGTCCTTTGTTCTTCAAGAAGTGAAGCAATGGGGCATCCAACCGAGGAATCCCACTCTTCAATCCAAACAACCTGCAACTTGTAAGATTTTCACTACACAACTAGTAGAAGGTGAGAATCCAATAATGAGCAAAGAAATCATAAACTTCAAACTAGAAAATATATGAACTTCTATACTACAAGAATGAAAACTCACAAAATTTATGGAATACAAATGCCATAAATCTTACCAAAGCAAATTAGTATACTTCCTTGGCCAACCAAACTTGTGTGGATCCTTAAGCATGGAAGCAAATCATCAATGAGAACAATGCACACAAGATTCCTCCAAAGATTTCGATTAACAAAGCCAAATGGCTGAAAATTACAATGGCCCAAGCAAGAGCAAGGGAAAGAATGAGAGCATGAGCAAGAGAGTGGGTGTGAGTGTGTTTTTGTGTACCCTAAATGAGGAGGGGAAGCCTCCTTAAATAGGAAAAATGAAAGAGAGAGGCTCTTTGCATAGTAGACAAGTGTCACAAGGGAGAGAGGGGGGGCGAATTTGCTAAAGGAGGGCAAAACCAAGGTTTGAGATCTCAAATATGGGGAGAGAAACCCCCAATTTAATGTTTCCAACCTTATTGTTATGTCAAATGGAGAAGAAACCACCATAGTTAGGCCCTTTCCATTGACTTTAGCTCACCCAACCAATCAAAGAGAGAAGGAGGCACCCCCTAGATTCGGCAACTCAAAACTTGTTATATGCTTTCTTGGGGGGCCCCCTTTGGGTCTTAAATTTGTCTTAGGAACATAATATAAACATTAGAACCTTTACTTGGCCACCTCAAGTGATTATAGTCACTTTTCCAAAATTTGGCTCTCTAATTAAATGCCCAATTTCCTGATTTCCATGACTGACCTGGGCAAAGGTGACCAAAACCATAGTAATACTTGTCTGAATGACTTCAAACTTGGCCTAAGGGTGTAGGGGTGCTCATGCCATTTGTCTTGAGTACCCATACCCCTATACAACATTAAAAGGAACCAAGTAACCATCTTTTACATTACAACAAATTGTCTTGAGTGACAATTTTTAATGACCAAAACTTAAGAAAACCTATGCAAAACTTAATGAAATTCCGGAAAACTCTGGATAATGTCTAGCATGGTAATATAGAACATTCCTAAGCCCCAATCACCCCATGGACTCGATCACTAGAACACCTTTCACCACTTTGGAGGTAATTTTGAGTGAAAAACTCAAATAATTAAAATCTCTAAAAAGAAGTCTTAATTATCCAAGTGAAAAAACACTCGATGAAAGGACTTCCCTAATGACTAAGTCTTAGGTGATCAAGTTACAAAAAACTAGACCTTCATGCTGACATACCCTTACAAAATCCCCCGCAGGGGGCGGAAATTTCATAAAGAGAAGAAGAGAAGAAGAGCTGTCTCGCTTAATATAATCATTAAGTACTTCATTCTTATCTCCAAGGCACATCCAGCATGTGCATGGTACATCGTTGTCCACCTAGTTGGTTTTGGTGGTCAACACACTCTAGGTGATCTTTCAAGCTCCTGGATGTGCTAATCTATGGGTTCCTTCTGAGCTCATACAAGGCCTATTCTGTCCAAGAGGTAATTTGATTGATGTATATTTCTACTGGAGAAGTGTTTCTGGTCAATAGAGTATGTCATGCCATAGTCTATTCTTTCTGAGACAAACCACGAACCTTGCTTTGTATACTTTTTCTTGTAGATCCATATGGAAGACACTACGGACTTCCCTTCAGGTCTCAGAACCATATCGTAGACATCATTCCCCATGATCAACTGTTACTTTTTGATCATAGCTTTTTCCATAATTGGAAGGGTTTGCATCAATGATGTCACCCAACTGTGTCACACAACTAGAGTGTGTTTGAGGCCTCTTACTTTGGTTTGGAAGTCCCGCGATACTTTTCTTCATCTTGAGTTATCTCTTGTGCCCAAGGTGGTCTTCATCTCTTGAGGTGGATCTACCGCTCTTCTTATATTCTTCCAAAGCTCTTTCTTCCATCACAGTGTCTCTGACCCTGGAAGCTTCAGGTTCATGTTTATTAGAGTGAATCTTGATATGTCATCACTTGTTCTTCGAAACAAGTCTCATCCTCCTTTTCTTGTAGGTGGTTGTACATGACCTTTCCTACAAGACAAATGCACCCGTTGCATGGTTAGAACCATTTCATAGGACATATGCATAATGACAAATTCCTATGCATAATGCAACTATTTTATCCAATACAACATTCATCCATATCTCACGGAAACTTTCTAGATGCCTTCCATCTCTACCATGACATCATTGAGATTGTGCACCAATCCAATATGTCAGTAAAGAGGTTTCATTCTAGATAAGTAGCAATGGAGAGTTGTATAGCATCATGGGCTACTTACCCATAACATGCATATTAGTAGTATACTGTCATTAATGCAAACATTCTATCATGCATAATACACAGAATATACAAGAAAAACAATTCAAATACTTATCTTTGTTTGCTTTGTCTTCATCTCCTTCTGGATCTGCAACTTCTTCTTTGACCAATGAGATTGCTTCAATCTCATGCTTGCTTGAAAGCTTTTCTGGAATGCTGCTTTTGGTGGACCTACGGTTTCGCTGAAAAACCCTAATTTTTTTAACTTAGGTATCTTTCATATATGACCTACGGTTTCCCCCGATGTTTGGTCCTGACTATGAATATTCCCCCTAGTTGCCGGAGAAGTTGTCAGATAAAACTTGAAGCAATATGTCTACCATCATTACATGCATTATGAGCTATATGTTATATATTATGAAATGCAACCCTGCAAATGAAATTGCACACTATGTCTTTAGACACAAATAAAAAAGGCTATGAAGTGATATTGTTAAAGACCCAAATAAAGCAGCGGATAAACAAATGCTAAATCTAAAGACTGATGGCCATCTGATTGAAATGTAATGATTAATTCCTCACGAAGCCTATGGGTTTTGATGTGAGATGGAGTAAGGGTCAACTAATTCTAAGTGTCCCCTCGGATCTCTTCACTACAGTTTTTTATGTACTCAACGCAAGGGTCCTAGAAAAGATCCTCACGGAACTTGATCTTTAGCTTGGATGTGAGTCATAGACATAATTGTTAGGGTTGAATGGACACTTTTCAGATCAGCTAATCCACCAGTGAGACACCACCATTCCCTATTGTTTGTCTATCGTGCATAGGTTACTTTGGTTGTGTTTACTTGTCATTATTCAGATAAATCACAAAGTCGAAGAAAATCAAAATTCATTACGCTTTGCCTCAACCTTGTTGTCCATCCTCACCCAGCAGTAGCACATTGTTTACCCTTTGTAAGTATGGCATGGACAAGCGCACTTCCAGAAAATTTCCAAGGTTCTTCAAAAGTTCAGGTATATCTTACTATTATTATTATTATTTGTCACCATGATTATGAATAACTGGTTTAAGCTTGGTTGTGATATACACCATTGGAGCATTTCTTACCTTGGATGCTTACAAAATCATATTGATGCAGTATCTCATCTTGATTTTGGGTACTTTGACTTGATCAAACCAGTTGACCAAGTCAAGAACGATTCCCAAGGCAGTGACTCAAAAAACAACATAATCTATATTTGTTCCAGACATGCCCAAAACCAATACCACGGTTTCAGTTTTCAGAGTTTGGCCCCGATTTTCCTGATAAGCGATTATTATCACTTAATTATTGGCCAAATGATCAAATTTTATTCCAGATGGTAGTATGCTTGGTTCTCCTAAAGCAGAGCAGTGTTCCAGGGGGTATGAGTAGTCACTTATATCATTCTTCTATGTCTATAGATCATCTAGAGCAATCAGTTTTCCTCAGTTTGCACCCTGGATAGAGTTACGGAGTTATGGTGAGTTACATGGATGCATATAGGGCCGAAGTTGAAGATATCTATATGGTTTCCCTCAAAGCATCATTAGAAGGAGATGCATGGGGTTGGTTTGATAGATTGCCCCCAAGATCGGTAAGATGGATATGATACCTTTACCAAAAAACTTATAGAAGATTGGTTAGCTAAGCTAGACAATAGGTTCTTATTAAATCAATTGTTTGAGGCTAAGAAGGAGGAAAATAAGACTATCCACGAGTTCAATGTAAGATTTGACAAAAGTTTGTCAAATGTTCCCCAAGATCTAAGACAGACCGCTTAGGCTATCCTGATGCTTTATTTAAAGGCCTTTGAAGGATGGTTTGGTCTGAACCTTAAATAAAAGAACCCCAATAACCTCAAAACTATGCAAACCTAGGCTAAGAAAGGAGAAGCAAATTTAGCTTCTATGGGTAAGAAGAATTTCTTTGATGCTTACGCTTTGTCTTCTTCCCGTAGTGATCCAAAATCTAGAAAGGCTAAGGAATCTGTGACTGATGAGAAACCCACTCTGGGGGCAGTATTTGAAATGATGAAAAGCATCACATTGTTCACAAAGGACATAAGCAAGAACTAGGTGTTGTCCGTTGAATGCACACCGGCAGCAAAAATCTAATGAAAGTTGTCTCCTCACTTGAGAAAGTGGGAGAGGTGTGGCCTTGGGGGCAAGCACAGAGCTAGGAACTGTCACCTACTCCTAGCTCCTCCGTTTAGGCTAACTCCTAACGAAGCCAAGGGGGGTAGTCCCTACAAAGAGTTTTTCTAAGGCTCAACGTTTTTAAATGTTTTTATGGTTGTAGATGCGGATGGATGTTGTTTAGGATTTTTTTGAATTAGATCACAAATTATAATAATGAGATAACACAAGAGAAGGAGCAATCCACATTGCTATGAAAAGATTCAAGATAAACAATATTACGAAGACTTATAAAAAGGCATCCACAGATAACTAATTACTTAAGCAAGATTCCAAATGGACAAATGGTCTAGATAATATGAATATATGAAAACAAAATAGACCAGTGCCAATATGGAGTCAAAACATAGTGCTTGGGATGCTGATAAGTCTCAAGTGTTTTCTCGTGAAAGTGTTGTACAAATTTATCTTGGTTGATTGAATATTTCAATGATCTTGATTATTATGGCTAAGAACACAAGGTATCAACCAGAAAATATACCTTCAGTGGCTCCCCTCAATGACATGTTGGACCGTCCAGTATTCTAGGCTAGGTGTCCAAGGAGCTTAACCAACCTGTTAGAACTCTGAGACAAATGTTTGTTCCGGCGTCACTAGCAAGAATTTTCCCACTACCTCAGTATTTATCGACAACACCGGTTCATTGGTTATGGGGGTGAAAGTTTTACTTATGGTTGTCACTTGTACGATTAATCAATTTCCAATCGCCGTTCTCAGTACGAATCCAACTTTTTAAGGTCAGCAGAGCATACTAAGTGATGGAAAGCAACGAAGTAAATTTTATGGGGAATGTGTGTTGGAAATATTTTATTAATGAGCACAAATAAAACTCTCCGACAGAGAGCGCTCTTAACTTCGTCTTATGACAAAGTTCAAGAGACTTACCAGGCACAAAATTAAAATACTTGAAATGAAAAACAACTAATCTACCCAACAATCTCTTTCAGGTTTTAAGGCTTTACTTGGGAGAGCATGGGGGTAAGTAAAAGACCGAAATAAAAACAACTCTCCGATAGAGAGCACTCTTGATCCACAAAGTGAGATTCAAGATTTCTACTTTTAAGCAGTTGAAATAATTTTGAAAGATGAAATTTTTAAATGATACAATAAACAACTTAACAATGAAATAAAACAAGCTAATCTAGCAATTAGTGTTCTAAGCAAGGAAAATGAAATTACTCTAAGCAAAGCAAATCTAATCTAAGAACACAAAAACAAGAACACCACAAACCTCCCCAAATGGGGGAAGTTGGGAGTGGGGGCTTAAAAACCCCACTCAAAAAGAGAATTTTTATTAAGTTTTACAATTTTCCTTGGGAATTTAACCCTTGAAAAGAACTTTTAAGATAAAAGCTAGAAGACTAATAATCAAGCTCTTAAGAGCTTTTACAAAAATGAAAGTGATTTCTCTTCTTGTTGGGAACTTTTTCTTCAATATTTCAAGTCTTTAGACTTGTCTTTGGTTGACCTCTTTTTCAGTATCTGCTAAAAATGAACAATAACTCAAGCACCCATTATTCGTTAATAAAATCAAAGTAAATCTAGATGCAGAAAAAAATGAAATTATTCTAAGTGCAAAACTACCCTTTTAAAATGCAAATTTTTTAGTCTTTTTGAAGTAAAACTAGATGCAAAACTTTACATGCAAAGTGGGAAAGAGGAAAAGGGTAAAAAGGAGCAAAAAGGGGGCAAAAGAGTGCTGAAATAAACGAGGAAAAGAGGGAAAAAAGGGAGAGCGAACAACAAATAGTTGGCTGCAAAAAAGTGAGAAACAGGGCAGCAAACGAAGCAAAAAGCGGGCTGCAAAAAAAAAGGTAAAAACGGGGCAGCAAACTAGGAGAAAAGTGGCTGCAAAAAAATTGAAGAAAGAGGGCAGCGAAGGAGATGGAGGACGAGAACAAGAAGTTGATGAGAACAAGGTCTTGAAGAGGGGGAAGAAATCACAAAGAGGACAATCAAACAACAAGGTGGAAGGAGGCCAAATCCAACCAAGAAGAAGAGGACAAACAGTCAACAAGACAATCAACCAAAAGGTGGGATCAACTTTCAAACAAGGCGACCACTAGAAGCACTAGTCTCGAAAACCTTCCAGTCTAGCTGGATGTCCGCAAGGATGCTAATGGGGAAAGAGAAGTAGCCACAAAATTATGTGGCGCTTGAGATCAAATCCCAAGCTTACTTTCTCAAGTCAAAACTAACATATGATAACATAGAAATATGAAGAGAGAAGAGAAATATTTTAGATCCCGATTCCCGACTTAAGAATAGTAACCAAGTAACTAGAAATAATTGCTTTTGCTTGATGGACGAGGCAAAAAATTCTTATGCTTCTCAACTTTTTTGAAAGAAGATGACTCCGTGTAGAACTTGCAGAATAAATGTTAAAACCATAAAAGAGCTCTTGTATCTTTGGACAATACCTGAAAGCAACACAACTTCAAGAGAAAAGCATGGATTATACAATATAGTGCTAGATTGTTAGCCTTCAACAACAATCATAAAATCAAATGGTTAAGAATCAAGAGAGAAGGGAGCAAAGAATGGTATCACCTTACAAGATGAATCATGGCAAACAAAGAGCTTCCACATTGACCTCCAAAGTCATCAACTTTTATTAAATCTTAAGCAAAATATTACAATAGAAATTCTCCAGAGTTTCTATGCCAAAATCTCCATCCTAAGAGAGGAAAAATGATTCTCTTATATAACAAAACAAGCAACCTAAACCCTAAAACAGACTCGGCATGCAAGGAGCCAAACTACGGCGAATTCCCCTGATTCCATATACTAGGGGGTTTCCGGAATTAAGTAGCCCCTAGTATCTATGTGGCCAATGGTATTACGGTTGAATGCGGCTCATTTAGTGATCACGTGGTGTATCAGGAGGACCCCGTGCTCATGCAGTTTTGAGCAATTCTTCTCACCACAAATTCTGCTTACCAACATCACCACGTCTTTAATTGGCTCTCACAATTGATTAGTGGGGTACATATTTGATGGGCGCTTTCGGAGCAATGATTGGGGTTGAAATGCAAACTTGGGGTAGGAGTGAGTGGGGAGGTGGCCTCCACTTAGGCAAGGCGCCCCCCCACTCCCACCATAGGAAGCTTCACCATGAAATAAGAATCGGCCAAGTGTACCCATGTGAACCCAAAGAGATCCGCGTGAGCCTTTGAAGGAGACGTGAGTATGTGTAGGAGACAAAGCCGTGAGTTATAATAAATGCGACTTGTGTACAATGGGAGCCAAGCCCATGAGGTGGCCACGAAACAAGGAAATCACCCCACCTCCAAATCAGCGTGAGCTCCATCCTAATGCTGACGTTAATCTCCATCATTCGTGAGTGTACGGCTACGTGAATGGGATACTCGCTACCAACCAATCGCCACCATCCACTTAATCGTATGCATGGGATTACATAGCATGGTCTTAATACATTGCAAGGTTAGAATGAATCATGGAGGGGGCCCACAACACATCAGCTTCACCATAACCTTCAAACCACTCGTGAGGAAACTCACGTCACCCTTCATTGTATAATTCGAATGGTGGTAATGAATACATATGACATGGCATGGTATTAGATCATGGTTTATAATAATTTCTTAATTTATTAAGTGGATGGGTCCCTCCCAATCCCACTCATCACTACCACATAAGCGTGAGCATGCTTTTTACCCTCACGTCATCCTCTTATAATATTAATTCATAGCTTCATTCTTTATCCAAAGTCTAAGTCATATTACATTAGAAAAGGGTCGCATGAGTTGTTGTGACATCATGCCATGTCACCCTACCCTTTTTTTATTAATTTTTTGAATTTTTAGAACTTCGACTTTGGTGCATTTTATTCAAACTTAGCATTTAAATGTTAATTTGACGCTCTGCTAGCCAAATGATGACTTTCGGGATGCTTCAGTTGGCCGAAATATAGTGAAAGTGGCTCCTGGGATAAAGATGCTGCTCCGAGCTTGAAAATGAGCCCAACCATGCCAAAAACGGATTTTGGCTCATATATTTTTTATATTTTGAATTTTTCCAATTAAACCATTATAAAATGGCTTAAAAAATGAAAAAAATTATTTCTTCTCAAAATCAAACGAAACTCTAGGGGTACCTAGTACATGTTCATACAACTCAATCGGAATGCCTAACATGTTGAAAAACATAGACACGAAGGCTCTAATAACCTCCCAAGGCTGAAACACCAAGACGACTACCCCAACTTTGGAGGTGCGAGTGAAAAACTCGGAAATTATTAGTCGTTTGTTCAACAACCAATAATAACCAAGGGAAAAACACTCTGGGCTAGTCGACTTGATGCTCAAGTACGGGAAGCCGAGCCTTTTATAAAAAATTAAATGCTAGGATATTTTTTACAATTTCCCCAACGGGGTATGAACATGTATTTACAAAAAATAAATAGTTTAGCCAAACACTGGCTAACTCTGGAGCACACTGAACTTCTGAACTCTAGAGATGAGCATCCATCATGCTCGATAACTGGCGGCTCAATACGAAGTTCAACTATTGTACAAAATAGTTGGCAACACTAGGGATCAAGAAAGAAACATAAATTCCTACGGCCCAAGACCTTATTGGAAAAACCAAAGAGGACTCGTTGATGAAAATAGGAAAAACCCTAGAAGAAATGAGCCAGCTGAGGGAAGAAATGTGAACATATGTGAGGAGCCTAAAGAAGAGCCTAAAATCTTTGACTCTGAGGATCTAGGCATGAACTTAGTTGAAGATTTTATTGATGAAGAGGATTTTGGTAGAATCTTGCTAGAAGATGAAGATTGGGAAGAAGAAGAAGAATTGGTGTGCACAACAATGAAAACCACCACTCAAGTTTACCATCGCATAAGCAAGGAACAAGACATAACACCTTTCCTAGATAAGCATAAAATGTTAGAAGAGGACGAATTGGAAGAACAAGATCTTTGTGACTATGACTTAGGGATAGACATACAACAAGAATTGCATAAGGTCATGCAAAATGTGTCCCTGAGTGAATTAGTAAAGTTAACATCAGTTAAAGATCAAGTTCAGCAATTCTTTGATAATATCCCAATGGCTAATTCTCCCGAGATTGTTTATGAGTCTTGTCATATCCAAAGTGTTAGAGGTCGAGAGGTAGAAGTAGAACCTCCTATCCAGATTCACACTATTGTATATGAGAGAAAGAGTGGAGGACACCCTCTTTCTATCTCACATTACAAATCAACAACCTCTTACTCCATAATTGCATGTTAGACTCCGGAGCCGCTATGAATGTTATGCCTCTGAGCATCATGAAAGAGATGTGATTAGAAGTCACTCGTCCATATGGAAATGTTTGTGGAATTGATTCCAGGAGTGTCCAAGCATATGGCCTACTCAAAATTTTGAAGGCCGACCTTTTTGCTTTCCCTGATTTAAATACCATAATGGACGTAGTAGTGAATGATCTTCCTCCTGTGTATGGCATGTTGCTATCTAGGAAATGGGCCGCTGGTTTAGGTGGATACTTGATGATGGATTTATCTTATGCTTGCATACCCAATTCCGACGGAAATTTGATAAGAATTTGTAGGGAGCCTTTCATTGATGGTATGGATACCTTGAGACCTACTAAGATGGGCTGAAGAATACGTATGGGAAAAATACCCTGGGTGTTGAAAGAATTAACGTGGCAAGAAAAGAAGATGATTATACACCTGTTTTCTTTATGGGAGTAGGTAGTTTTGTGTAATATCCCAAATCCCGATATTTTCTATTTCTAAGCAAAAAGGCTGATACAACTGGGCATGCAAACTGCCATGCAAAAATCCCTATTTTATAGGAAAAATTAGGGTCAGGGTTTGTGAGATAGAATGAACACTTACCACTGATAAGCCGGCTGGACTGTTCCGGAGAAAGTATGCAAGCACTGAGAGCTGGATCGGAGATGAACTGATCTCCTCTGCTTACGGTGAACCCCCAGCAGCAAGACGCCCCAGTCAGAAAAGGGTGACGCCCTCAGGGAAGGAGGTGTCTGATGGAGCTGCGGATTTGCGGGGCTGGTAGCCTTTTCGTGCCAGAGAGAATGCCTGAGATAAGGGTGATTTCTGAGTCCTCTAAGCAGGATAGCGACTTGCTTCTGAGAGACAGCTGCTCACGCCCCTGGAATCCCGAAACTGCTGATAACTGTTCCGGATGAGCACGGATGGATCTGATAATCACCGGGTACCGGAGTATGATGCTGATGATGAGAATGGTGCCTGAGTTTCGGAAGGAAACTGAGATCTAAAGGCCCCACAGCTAATTAGGTCTTTCCAACTGAAAACCCTCACTTTACAGCTGCACACGTGTCGCTGCAACGATCTATACCATATGCTAGATAACTGGTGAATGAATGAAGAACAAGTGGTGAACCAGTATGGCTTACCCTGAATAAGACTAGGGCAGATGTTTCAGTTTACGGCTCTCAAATGCAATAGGGTGATGATTCTGCATCAATACTGCTCCTAACCCTTCCCCTGAGGCATCACATTCTACCACAAAAGGTTGTGAGAAGTCTGATAATGCTAGAAGTGGACAAGAACTCATAATAACCTTCATCTCCTCGAAAGTTTTATGTGCTAAGTCTGTCCAAGTGAACGCTCCTTTCTTGGTGAGATCTGTGAGGGGTGCTGCAAATTGGGAGAATCCCTTAACGTACCGACGGTAATAAGTACACAGACCTAGGAACCCTCTCAACTCTGTAATTGTTTTTGGCGCAGGCCAATCTCTGATAGCTCGGATTTTCTCTATGTCAACCTGTACTCCTTCTGCATTGATTACGTGTCCTAAGTACAACATTTCCTTCATGCCAAACTCACACTTGGACATTTTTGCATATAGCGAATGCTCTTCTAAAATACTCAATGTTTCGTCCAGGTGTTTCAGATGTTCTTCCCAGGTTTTACTGTAAATCAGGATGTCATCAAAGAATACAAGCAAAAATTTACGTAGCTATGCTCAGAAGGTGTGGTTCATGCATGACTGGAAAGTGGCCGAAGCATTGGTGAGTCCAAAGGGTATGACCAAAAACTCATAGTGACCATAATGACAGCGGAAAGCTGTTTTGGAGATGTCCCGATCCCTTACCCTGATCTGATGGTACCCCGAGTGAAGATCGATCTTGGAGAAGTATTGAGCTCCCCGAAGCTCATCCATGAGTTCGTCAATTCTGGGAATTGGATACCTGTTCTTAATGGTCTTTTTGTTAAGTGCTCGATAATCGATGCACATTCGCAGTGTACCATCCTTCTTCTTGACCAATACTACCGAGGATGCAAAGGGGCTAGAACTGGGCCAAATATATCCAAGCTCCAGTAATTCTTTGATGGTTTTCTCAATCTCATCCTTGTACCTTTTGGGATGACGGTAAGGAGTGGTGATGACTGCTTGTGTTCCCTCCTCTAGCTCGATGATGTGTTCAAAACCTCGGTCTGGTGGTCTACCTGATGGAAGGTCCCGAAAAACCTTTTCGTGTTTCTGTAGCAAGGCTTGAATGTCACTTGGGTGTTGTGTGCTGGTCTCTGGGGGTTTCCTGAAGGTGACCAAACATTCTGCAGCCCATTCTATATCATCCTGTAGGAGCACTGCCTCCATTCTCTGTGATGAGACTGGTTTTGGGGGATAAGGGTTCATGCCCCTCAAAACTACCCTTTTGCCATCTGGCCCCTGGAACTCCATTTCCATTGCCTTGTAGTCTGTAGTGTATTTCCCTATAGAATAAAGCCACTGAACACCCAATACCACATGAGTATCTGCTACATCCACTACATAGAAAGAGTCTGTCATCTGATAGTTACCTAAGGCAACATTTAGTTTTGGGACCCAGTAGTTGCACTCCATGCTGGAGTTCCCGGCTACCGCTACAGTGAATCCCTCGAACTTCTCGGTCTGAATACTTCTCTTGGCTATCCAAGCGGAGTCAATGAAATTGTGGGTGGCTCCCCCATCAATCAATACTCCTACTCTGTGACCCTGTACTACTCCCCTGACCCTGAGAGTATGGAATCTTGGTACTCCAGATAATGTAGCAATGACTCCCTCTGGTGTATCACCCTGGTGTGAATCCTCTTCTGTGGCCTCCTGCTCATCGTTGTCCTCATCACTGTCTGAATACACCTCAATGTAGTGGGCCTTCGCCTTCCCTGCACACCTGTGTCCTGGTACCCATGGTTCCTGACAGGTGAAGCATAGCTTCTTCCTTCTCAAGTCTTTCTTAGTGTCCTCATCTAACCAAGTTTTCTTGGGCACATTCTGCTGGAAAGGTTTCCTGTCCTTGTCCCTAACAGGAAAATTGGTTTTCAGAGGAAATTTGTTTTTGGGCACTGAATCCTGAAGATCCCTTGCCCTGCTAATAGCATCCTGCAGAGTGAGGGGTTTGTAGGCTTTCACCCATCCCCGTAGTGGTTCTATGAGGGCCTCAGTGAATAACATAGTCAATCTGCTCTCTGACACATTTGTTACCATAACGGCTAGCCTCTGAAATTCTGAAATGAAAGCTTCTGCACTACCAGTCTGCTTGAGTTGAGCCAACTCCCTGAAATGGATCTCTGGATCTTTCTTGTCAAACCTCTCTATGAGTTTCTGAGTGAACTCACCGTAAGAATGTATGGTGTTGTGACCCAATGTCACCAATTCGTGGTACCACCATTCGTGAGCTTCTCCGTCCAGGTGAATTGTAGCCAACTTAATGGCATCTGTCTCTGTCATGGGGTTGAGTTGGAAATAGGTATCCAACTTTTAGACCTGTTGCCCACCTATTTCAACTAGGTGGCAACTTCATGTACATTACCGGTGTACATTATTGTGCATTTGTACCATGGAAAAATCTATGTTTTTTCACTCAGCAGGGCAATTCTACCCCTTTTGTACACGAAATGTCCGCTCCCTTGCGTGGGATAATTAATGTAACTTTATATGCCAGCATGGGTCATTCCTCTAGGGATGTCACCATGGACTTTATTATCAGGGAAGTCCTCTTCACCGAGTGTTTTTTTCCCCTTTCAGTTAATCTTGTTATCTAACAATTTTAATTGGTTGGGTTTTTCACTCACTAATCCTCCAAAGTGGTGAATTGGCGTTCTGATAATCAAGCTTATGAGGTGGCTAAGGTTTCAAATTGTTGTCCATGACCATGCTATCCATATCTTGTAGTCTTGCGGAATTTTGTTAGGATTTTAATTTTATTTTGATTTTTTCCTAATTACCATTTGGCGGTTAATTAATTAAGTTTTGATGTAATAATGTGATCTCTTGAGCCTTGGCATTTTGTAATAGGGGCTATGAATGCAAATGAAAATGCTATGACACCCCCTAAGCCATTGGTTCAAGTCTCATTTCATTCTGACAAGAGGTTAGAAAATTAGAGCAATTTTAGTTAAGATAAGGTTTTCTTTTCCCAAGAAATTAATTTAATTTCCTAGGGTGAAAAATTAAATTATTTTATTTTGAAGGAAAAAATCAAATAAGGCCATGGTAATTAAGTTTGGGGGGTGGCTAAGCATAGCCAAAATTTCATTTAAATAAACCCCCCATGGTCAAAATAAATGTCTGAAGATCTCCTAAGTGGGGCGTCCCTCTTGTCTTGATAAAAGATAAAAAATAAAAATAAAAGATAAATTAAAAAATTAAAAATTAAAAATAAAAATTAAAAATTAAAAATTAAAGATCAAAAATTTAAAAATTTAAAAATAAAATAGAAAATAGAAAATAAAAAATAAAAAGATAAAAAATAAAAAATATAAGATTAAAACTTGAAAATAAAATTAAAAGATTAAAAAATAAAAAATAAAAGATAAAAAAAGATTTAAAATAAAAGATAAAAAAGATAGAAATTTTAAAAATAAAAGATTAAATAAAATATAAAAAGTAAAAGATAAAAAATAAAAACAATAAAAAATTAAAATAACAAAAATTAAAATTTGAGTCAATAGGGAGCCCCACTTGAGTCATGGAAACCCTAGATCTAAGGGTTAAGCTTTATTGTGACATGGATCTATCTTTTTGACCATTGATTTGAAAAGGCACCCTTGCTTATGATTGGTGGATGGCTTGCAAAGTCAACAAACCTAGATCTAGTGGTGGAGATCTAATCTAGATCTAGATCTAATCTTGGCCATTGATTTTCAAGGGGTTGGGGTTGCTCCTCAACTATATAATGAGGGTCTCACTCCCTCATTTCTCAGAATCTCTCATGCTATTATTATGCTGCAAAAATATTGCCTCTCCTGTCTTCTCTTCTTCAATATTTTGTCCTAGCTATTTTGCTCAAGCCCTAGAGGCCTTTTTGTACTCAAATCTTGCCCTAGTTAGGCCATAATCAAGGAAATTCTTTGGAGGAACATTGTGCTATTGTTCTACATTCTTCATGGTCCATTGTTGAGGTAACTTGTATCTTGTATTTGGTTTTTGCATATTTGTATTAGTCTAGTTAGCTCTCTACAAAGTATTTTGTGGAGAGATTAGAGAGTAGAAGTATTTTTACCCTCTTTTGTGAATTGTTTAGCAAATTTCTTCAAAGTATTTTGTAGAGAATGTTAGATATTCATCACTAGGCTTACATTTTCTTGCAGATCTAATATTTGTTTACAGGTTTTCTAAGCCAAGGACATCTCTCCAAGGGTTTCATCTTCAAATCTGCATTTTCGTCCATCTCTCTTTCTCTCTCCTAAAACTAGGTTTTATTCATTGTATAATGAATAAAACCCTTGTTTTAGGGCTTTCTTTCATTATAGATTAGTATAGAATTATAAATCTGCTGTTCATATATCATTTAGAGGCCAAAAAATTCATTTTTTGGCCACTAAAACTTCATTTTTTCCAAAATTTCAAGTTCAGATTTTTCAATAATTTTTCTGGGTTTTATACTAATCTGTGCTAACTTTCTATTTTAGTGTTTCTGCAGTAAATTCCATAATTTTTTGGCCACTAAAACTTCATTTTTTCCAAAATTTCAAGTTCAGATTTTTCAATAATTTTTCTGGGTTTTATACTAATCTGTGCTAACTTTCTATTTTAGT
>LPNX011076892.1:3460-16015 GCA_001517045.1 Pseudotsuga menziesii
AAAAATCATGTGTTTTTGTCCTGAATATGATGTTTTCAGGTGGTGTTTTTGGTCCATCTCACCATCATCATAGAATGAAACCATTACCTCCTCTCTCATCCTTTTGCATCAGTTTAAACCATGGTAGCAATATTCAGCCATATTGGTCTTTGTTGTACGGAAATTTCAGGAGTAGGATGAAATTCGGCAAATTTTTGATATATACGGCTACAGTATGGTCAAATTACTTTTTAATTCTTTGATAAGATACCTCATGTATTTGACACCAGTCTACTCATAAACCCCAAAAAAGTCAGTTTCTTTTTCAAAAACCCTTAAAAATCTATAAATTATTAAATATAGAGTTAATCATCAAATTTTCAATGAAATAATTATTTTTATTATATAATGCGTGCTCATTAGGCTGAAATTTTTCTAAAATTTGGAAAAAAGCATACATTTGTATCTATGAGAATCTGTATACTTTGTATTGGAGCCATACTTATTTTTTTGTCACAACTTTTTGAATTTTCCCTACTGAATCATATTAAAAGTTATATCCGTATTCGAATCTTGTTCTACAAGCATGCAGAACTGGAAAATGATTGCAATAAATACTAAATATTACAAAATTTTCCAGGGAGTTCAAATTTTTAATTCAAACTCTAAACCTATTAATGTAGAAAATGAAATATAACAAGGACATTCAACATGATTAATGCCTTGAAAATGTGAATTTTTTTTTCAGTATTTTTGGTCTTCCTTCTCCGAGCCCTTTGCTAAAGTTTGTTCGGACAGAAGTGATACCTTTTAGCTATTTTCTATCTTCGTTAACAGTTTCTATGTGAAGCTTACTTGTCATTTTATATGATGGTTCTATTCATCAGTAGCGGTCCTTTCCTTTATCCATGCAAGATTATATATTATCTCCCTTATAACACCCAGTGGTTGGATCACAAAACTTTCCACAGGTAAATTAGAAGGATTACTTCAGCCTTACTAAACTAGCTTTCTATGTGTTAGTTGTAAATGCATACCTGCATGTAATGATATTGGTATTCAGTCTGTTATAATTATTTCAAGATCTGTTGCACATATATCGTGGGACATTCAACTTGCTCACATAAAACTACGAAAAATTCACAATCTTTTGAGACCTTTGAAACTATTGTGATATATTGAACATATTGCAATATTTTGTCACAATATTACGAGTTGATGCAATTTATTGCTGGGGCCATGATTTCTTGGCGACGGCAGCAATATGTGAGCTTTGTTGCCAATGACATGAGAGCCTTTCTCCTCTGGCTCAGCAAGTAAATTTTTTTTTTTAAAAATTTCACTCACCGTCGATATAGCGACGGCAGCAAGTAAATTTTTTAAAAAAAAAAATTCACTCACCGTCGATATAGCGACGGCAGCAAGTAAATTTTTTTTTAAAAAAATTTCACTCACCGTCGATATAGCGACGGCAGCAAGTAAATTTTTTAAAAAAAAATTTCACTCACCGTCGATATAGCAACGGCACTGCATGGGTATAGCGACAGGAAGGGGTCGTCGCTCTTGCCACGCAATTAACGGGTCGTCGCTATTGCGACGAAATGACTGCCACGGGAAAAAAAATGCTTTTCCGTGGCAATATCCATGCTTTTCCGTGGATATTGCCACGTTTTGCCGTGGCAAAATTGATCACTTGTACTAGTGATATGCCATTTGGGAAGTCCAAACATCTAAAAGAATGCAGCATGTTGGTATTATCAAAATAGTCTATTACTCAAAGAAAAAATTGTCTAGAGATCTGTGTTCATCAGGTAGTCGCCAATTGTTGCAGCTGCAACTATTTCCCAAATTTTTGAAAAATTTTGGACCCTCCTTTTGATTTTGTTTAGCTTAGGTTTGTTGATTTCTTTTGACCTTTGGGAAGCCGGATGATTGGTTGACTATTTTTCCCGTTGTTTTGGAGGTTAAACGAGCTAGTATTACCGCTTCCCAGCCATGTCTTTCGAACACTTAATGTTTTTTATTTTTTGATGATTTTATTTAATGTTTTTTATTTTTTGATGATTTTATTTATCACTATCAGAAGTCGGTTGAATAATGAATCGGGGCATTAGTCTTCTATGTTGCCGATGTTTCGGAATGGAAATGACGAGCATCCCGATGGACAGTTCTTATTCTCGCCGATCTGTGGCCTTTACCTCCTTTTGGTTTATTGTTTAAACTTTTTAACTATCAATTACTTGGTTTTTCTTTATTTTATCACTATCGAAACATTTTTTGGCATTGATCGGAGGGCTTGTCCTTTGCATTGCCGACACTGCGGAAACGTTGAGGTTTGGAGTTCCAGCCTTTAGCCTTAAGAGCCTCCAATCACCGACAGGTTTTATTTTTGTACATTTAGTGTTTTCAACTGTCGATGCATTAGTGGTTAGTGGTTCCAATCTCCGATGCATTACCATCGCGATGTTAGTGCTCAGAATCGCTGACACTACCGCAATGTTTAGCTTTGAAGCGCCAACATTACAGAGATGTTGAGGTGTGAATCGTCGACCCGTAGCATGTAGAGCTTCTGATCATCGATGGTTTTATGATTCATGGGACCTGTAGTTGGTTTGTCGCCCGTCGTTACGGCTGTCTAGTGAACTATCCTCCCAACGTTTAGAGGTTTCGCTCGTCGATAGGGTTTTTTCCCGCCTTTTCTTTTACCAAGGGTTGTATATAGAAGTGGAGCATTTTTTTATTATTATCTTTGATTGAAAATCACGTCTTCTCTGTCCTTATCAAATTGAGATGTACTATCGTTGCTCATCTGTCCAGATTCCATTCGTTGATGTGCTGTCGTGGAGGTTTCGGGTCATTCCGCCGATTGCACAGCATTTTACCAGGTGGACCAACCACTGTTTCTTCTTTTTTTATTTTTATTGGCCGGTTTGAGAACAGTGGTATTCCCTGGTTAGGTTTTCCAGTATATTGTGTTGTTGTCCATTTAGAAAGAATATTTATCCTTACGGTATGCTTATTGTTGTAAGGCAGAATAGCTAGTTTGACAGTTTTCTTTGGCGGTGGGGGTTTTTGAACCTGCATTTTAAGCCGTTATGTTTGTTTTATTCCACTCCAAAAGATTGAAGGGTTTGTGTAGAAAAACGTTACGCTGTCTGCACCACCCATTTTTTTGTTTGTTCATGGTCATCCGGGGGGGTTTTATTTTCGTATACATTTACCCTAGTTTTATGGGACGATGGGGGTTTTCAATATTTTGGTCAAGTTAGGATGTTCTGCATTGAAGAACATAGTATAGGGTCTCACGTTTGAGGATTAACCTTAATGATAGTGTGGTTCATGCTTTACCGGAGGAGTTAGATAAGTTCAAATGTAGTCTGGATTAAATGATGAGTTTTTCTATCATGGTTGTGTTTTTAGTTACAGATGGTGGACATAGAGGATTTTAAGACACGACTTGCAGGAATTTCTTTTGCCTTGTCACTTCTATTTTCATGCATTAATACTCTGTGTAGTTTATTTTTAAGAATGCATATGGAAGAGGTAAATAGTTTGATACAATTTTTATTCATTACTAAAACACTTACTAAAAGCTCAAATGGTCTAAGAACATACTATGTTTATGACAGGGTAACTGTTGCAAAGAAAATATGTCCAAAAGACAAAAGAAGAAGGCTCCTATTGTCGAGCGAGAACCAGAGGTTGAAATCATCACCAAGATTGAATACATATATGAAGATACCAAGGTTACCATCGGGGTCGAACCAGATTACAAATGGGGTGAAATATATAGGATGATTACAAATCAGAACGTGCTTGATGTAGGATTTGAAGAGATGACTATTTATGCAAACATCGAGAAATCACCTCTTATGAAAGTAGCCACGAGACCTGAGTTGTTCCCATGCTCAGAGGTGATCGGTTGGATTCTGCCCAGGGCAGATGTAACTACGATGATCTTTGAAAATACTGCCAAACAAGGATACGCTGCATACAGCCCTGCTTATGTCTCCATGGCATATCATCTGCCTCCTGCTCAAATTTACTTAACTGAAAGCTAGTTGAAAGAGACAGATTTGGACCTGGTAGAAACAGTTAAAAGAATGATGATACCAAGGAAGAACTTTCGAACCAGGGCCTCAGGAGAATATGATACATCCACTCTCCGGACTCTCTATTGATTTATTACACTAATGTTGAATAGGATTTTTGGGAGAGCTCACAGTAAAAGCTTCAAATTGGGATGGATACCAATTATTTTCTATGTGGCCACTCAAGGGACCATATTCAATTGGGAAAACATAGTGTCCAATAGCCTCTAAGCATGCATATATTTAGCTTTGGGAGGGGTATCATAGAAGAAGTTACAGTTATACATGAGCTCTATCTTAGTTGACTGTATACTATGTACCTAATATTTTCCAGCCTTGAGGTGTAATTGGGATAGGGATAGGACCCCTGTATACATTGCATATAAATTATTTTGGGCACACAAATACTATAGCTACTACAAAGAAGTACGTGAACACTTCATCATGCCCTTGTACACTCTAATTTTCTTGACAGAATGCAACTGCATGTCCAAAAAAGCGTTCAAAGTCATTGAAGAATATGGAAGTTATTATCTGACTGAGGAAGGAATGTATGGTGGCTCCAGGGCACCTTCTCTACTCCCTAAATATGCCACTGATTATGTGCTACATAAAGAAGCAGTAAGATAGGTATATATTGATGGTGTGGGAAGTTTCTTATTCTAACATAAGAATGCAGCATATCCTGCCATACCTTTCTAGTTGGGGAGTTATAAGTTTTCAAAGGTAAAACAGACTGCAGAATTCATGTAGGAGCTAGAGCAATTCTATTTTGGTGAGATGAACTTTCACAGGAATGACTCCCAAAATAAGGTTGCAGATCACTGCAGGGAGGCAAATGTTCATTTTGAATACACCAATTTCTGGGACAAAGACGAGGAAATATTTAGAAATGCAAGGAACATGACTGGCTTAAAGAAGAGATTTAAATAGAAAATCACTGCTGTAGGCGGAAAAGGCAAAATTGCACAGAAGACTAAGACAACTGAAGAAGAAGAGGCCAGAAAGAGGGAAGAAGATGCTAGAAGGCTAGCACAAAAGGCAGAGAGTTGGATGAAGAATGAAGAGGAAGAAAGAAAGAGATCTGCAGAGGAAGCAACAAAGAAGGAAGAAGAGGAGAGAAAGAGAAAGGAAGAAGTAGAGATAAAGAAAAGACAAGAAGAAAGTGAAGGTCTAAGATTAACAGGATCTCAGAAAGACCAACAAACTACTGAACAGATGGATACACAGGGGGCACATGATCATACAAATCAAGGGCATGGACAAGATAATCCTGATCCCCAGGAGCCTGCTACAGCTTCTGGCGGCACTCAGCGGCAAACTGTTTTTCTGAAATGAATTTGATCCCTTTCATGCAGAAAGAAAGGAAAGAGGTCTCTGATTTCAGCACCATTTTCTATGATAAGGAGAAGAAAAGGATTGTCAAAAGAACTGAGAAAAAGGTTGAAACGGGAGGACAATCAGGAAAGATGATAACTGATAAGACTTTGGTGTATGGAACATATGCAGATCCGAGATTGACAGCAAGAGCTGGGGTGGCGTTAACCCAAGCTACTGAAGATAATGTAGATATGCTGATGACGATTCTCGAGCAATCAAGAAGGAACGCAACTCAATTAAAAGAAACACTGAAGAAAGAGAGGGATGAAGGTCATAAGTTGAAGAGGAAATATGAGGACATGCAGAATGAAGTGAGGACTTCAAAGACAGAACTCCAAACTCTACAGGCAAATAAGATGGCTTTAGAAGTTTCTGTAGAGAAAATAGAAAAGGATGCTCATAACAGCTTAGTATAATTACAAAGGCTACAACTAAAGCATCAAGTGCTGAAAACTGAGAAAAATGACCTTCAGGTGTCCTACGAAACTCTAAGTGTAGAGAAGGTCCAATTGCAAAAAAAGGTCATTGAGTTAGAATTAGAGAAGGTTGCCACTGAAGAAAGAGAGAAACAATATCAAATGCAGGTAGTAGTTTTGGAGGGACAGAATGCTTCATTGACAGCATCACTGAAGGATGCTATAGAACAAAAGACGGAATTTCAGCCTTTAAAAGAACATGTTCTCACTCAGAGAAAGAAAATCCACCATTTGCAAATGTGTGTTGAGGAAGGAAGATGTAAGATTTTGCAAATAGATAGCAGATTGGAAGAGATTTTGGATACTACGTCTTATTTCTTGGACAGATCTCAAGAGATTCTGGAGATTCTGATAGGAAGAATAATATGGATAGAAACAAATGAGGAACCTCCTGCAGAGATACCAGTTAAAGATCGACAGAGTTTAAAGTAGGATTATGATTTATTGGAGTTTTCCATCAATATTGCGGAAGAATTCAAGAAAACTGTAACGGAATCAAAGGGATCATGTGTTGAATACTACAGAAGTGTGCTGGTCACATACAATAGATACCAGGTTTCTGCAGAAAAAAGATTGGATGCGATACCGGAACATGAGTTGCTCATACAACATCTACATAACAGGTATTAAGAAGATGAGCAGGAGATCCAACAAGTCAAGGATCTAGATGAACAGATTCTAAAGGATGCAGTGGCTCATGCAGCAGTAACTATCCACTTACTAGAAGAATAGTTGTGCCTGAGTCCGGCAAGAATAGAAGTAGTTAAGAATCAGGCTGCTAACTATGAGATAAATATCTGTTTTCTTGAACCCTCCGATTTAGAAGGCATAGCAGCAGAGACCCAGGCGTGGAAAAAGTTCATAAATGACCAAGCAGGCCCCTCTTCATAAAAGTGTTCTATTAAATTTTGGTTTAAAATGTAATATATTGTATAAATTATGAGCACTTACTACAAGACAAAATTTTGGGATTGAAATGTTGGGGAAGCCCAAAAGTCATTTGGGGGCAGCCCAAAGGTTTTGCTTTTTTGTATAAATATAGGAGAGTTTAGATGTAAATGGACTTTTTTCCCAAGCAATTTTTGAGAATATATTGTAAGAAGAATTATTTCCTTTTGCAATAAAGAATTACAAGTTTCTGTTGGAGAAAGTTTGGTGGAATGTTTCAAATGTTGTGCTATGGATCAGTTGAATGTGAACTATTTCGTTTTCAGCTTATGTCCATTAACTGTGAGATCGTTCTAACTCAATGAATTTATGTTCATGTTATGAATGCCTTATAGTTTATTTTGTGAAATTTCCACTGTGAGTAATGAAGGTTGTCATAAACAATAAGCTATCTTGTTGTTCATATTTCTATTAATGTTCATGTGTTTTGAAATAAGTAACAGCTATCTGTAATTTTTCTTTATGCATGCACAGAAATACATTACTCATTGATAACTGATAATTTTTTGCTCCCTGGGGATAGGTTAGTTAGTTGTATTTATTTTCTAGTTGTTTGTGATTCAGATGCGAGAGAGGTAAGACGAGAGGTAAAAACTTGCGCATCACATTTTGACACTCCTCATTATCTCTATCAATTTGCATTTTTAGGTAGGCACTTCACATCATAACTTAAACATAAAAAACTAAAAATATACACGGTGAACTGGGCCGTAACTGGTAAAACCTTTTAATTTGTTACTTGACCTACGGTAGTCAAACCGTAAACCGGATGGATTCCCCATACCAAACAGTAATGGGGTAGTTGGGAACATTTATTGGGGAGAATCCCTAACTGTTGTTACCTGCGATTTTCCAAGCCTCAACAGATTCATAATTATTAGAAAAAATTATAAAGATTATTAATAGAGGTAGAGTGTATTAGTAGAGGTCTCACCTTATTTATTTTGAGTATAAAGGTAATGTTGTTAATAATTTACAATACTTAACCACTTAAGCTATTTAACCAGATTATATATATATATATATATATAAACTTTCAATATTTAAATATTAAAATTATCTATTGTGCAAAGGCATGGAACCACTGAGCTTAAGTCGTTGGAAAGGGGCGTCCGATTTGCAAGAGATCAAGGGCAGTTCTACTTGAGGCCCATAGGTTACCAGTTAGGAAGGGCATGCATTAAAAATACAAACTACTTGACACCGGAGAATTAACTAGGTGTAAGGTACGTGAATTTGGAGATGTGCCTCATCAAGTAGAGTAATCTCAAATAGAAGACCTTTAAGCGTCTATTGGTGGAATCGCTTCTGGTTCCACATTTTGTTCAGTTCAGCATTGCCCGTGTGGTAGAACATCTTCTCACATTCAAAAGCTTCAAAAGTTAGAATATTACGACTTTTTTTTTCAAGTTTATGATATTTGTAAATTATTTATTTATTTAACTTTTCAAGAAATAGTATCAAACTTAGAATATAGAATATGGATATGAAAAAAATAAGTATTAGAAAAATAAACATAAATATAAAATTAAATTAAATCAAAAAATTTTAAATAAAAACATTAATTTTTAAAATAAAAAAATATTAATATAAATAACTTTTTAGATAATATTTAAATAAAAAATATCTTATATTTAAAATATAAGCTTTGATATAATAATGTAATATATGTATACAAGATTGTTTTTTGTTTGTTTACTTTATTTTGTCTTTGTTTTGCTATATAAAATATGGTTTTAGTTTGTATTTATTTATATGAAAAAAACATATGGACTAAAGGTTTTTGAATGCGTAACAATTGGCTTGTTTGTGATGGTAAAGTGAAATTATAATTTGAGCATTATATATTTTGCTTAGTTTTACTCTTAAATAAGAAGTTTCTAACTTTTGATCATATTTGTATTTTCATAATAACATTTTTTATTTTTAAAAATTTAAAATTTTAAATATATTTAAGCATTTAGTTAATTTTATATTATTTTACAATAAAATACTTATAAAATTTGGAATTCTTTTTAAATTTTAATTTTATAAATAAAACTAAATATTATTGTCATGACATTTTGGATATTAATCCAAACTTTTGAATATTTGATTTCTACATTTTGACGGAAAAGAAATCATAAAGACAAATGGTTTTCTTTCGTTAAAGATTTCTTAAAATCACACCTAACGAAAGATTTCCTAAAATCACACCTTACCTATTGGGCCTTTTTGCAAGTCACATCCACTTTTTCTCAGGTTTAGTTTCAAAAGTTCCCAAAAGACTTCAAATCTTGTCAATTTGAACATTGAAAAGACCTCTAAGGTTATTAGAGCATTTTTGTTTTCATTCTAGGAATCATTTTATTAAATTGCATTTTTACTTTCATTTTAGGAATAATTTTATTACAGAATTTTTTATTTTCATTGTAGGAATCATTTTATTGAGATTTTTTTAGAATTGTTTAAAGGTGCTAGTTGTTAAAATCCTTCATAATTCAGGGAAAATCAAACCTTCAAGAACCATAGTCTTTGGAAAATCAAACCTTCCAACCATAGACTTTGGGGCCATATTAATAATGTTCTTCGATTTCTCTTTTTGAGAAGCTTTTGTTTTTTTCTAAACTTCAAGATTTTAAACATGCATGGAATTATTGGGATACTTCATTACTTCGCTATCGACAAAATGCTTACAACATTACATATGACTTGAGGAGGATCCAACATTCGAATTTCTAAATCAACCCTATGTTTTATTGGGCTTCACAAATGTTTCTTTAAGCTTTAGTGCTAAGGCCAAATGAATATTTTAGAGCATTTGTAAACTTTTAAACATCCTTGAAACCATCACACTCTTCGACATGCGCATTCCAAGAGACCTTGGTACTTTTGAACTTCAAAGTTTCAAACTTTCATTATGTGCTAAAAGTTGTCACAGAGTTTCAAATATTAAACTCTGGCTTTGTTAGAATTAATTTTAACTCGAGAATGAGTAAGGATGTTAGTGGTTTTGGGCACACAGTTTTGGTAGTCCGTGGTTTTTTGTTAGTTGTTGTTATCGAAATTCTTGGTAGGTGCAGGCACAAACCATTTCACTAGTCTAAATGGGATAGATCTAGAACAAGGAAGGGACAATTATGAAATCCTCTCCCTGGATTTGGCAAGACTACTTGATCACAATGAAACCTTTACCTTCCTTCTGAAGATGACCCTTGACAGCTGAAGATCCTTAGCTCAGTTGATATACGAATAACTTGCACAGGTCATAGCCAAGAAAGTAATGAAAACATACAAGACAATTAAGCTAATATATCCAATGACTGAAGAGAAAGATAATAAACAATGGCATTTACACAATGTTTACAGGAAATGGAAAACAAATTGCATTAAAGGAAATAGATGGAAAGACTACAACGAAGCTTCAATGTTGATCTTCTCCCCATAAGCTTTTAATCCACAAGTTCTACCTCTACAAGCCCCTCACTCAAGAACCACACTCTTTGCCTCTCACACTTAGAGTAATTCCATCTGCATAAAGCTACTTTTCTAATCCTCCCCCATCTATGAGGGAGATCTTGTGTATATAGTCTAAAGAGGGACAAAATCATTTGAGATTCTTTGGGAGGAAGTTGAAGGATCATGCCTAGATGTTAGGGGTACAAATGCCACCTAATATGATTAGTTGGGATAAGCCTCCATGAGGAATTTCTTCTAGAAGGTTCTCAAAAGTTCTTATTTTTTTCCATTTTGAGAGTGTTGATGCTCTTTGCACACTAACCAAAAGCGTCAGGGAGGGTCGAAGCTTCTTGTCCAAGTGCAAAAAGTGTCACTAACACTTCCTACCAATAGGAAAAAGGTGTTAGGATTGGCTGACGCCCTATGTCAATGAACAAGGTGTGTCATAACTTTTAGGATTGGGCATTTAGAAGGGAAAAACATTCTTGCAACAAATGCTTTGGCCAATAAACTTCAGGGGATTATGTAAGGTGACAGTTTTTAGGTGTAACAGAATGCCCCCCAAAGTATGAAGCTAGAGGGATGTGATAGGTGAAATACTTTGCTAGATGTGATTCGAAATCCGAGGCAAAATAGTGGTGAGTGAGGGTTGTATATAGTACCAAACACTCTAAGTTATATTATGTCCAACCAAAATAATGGCTTCCGACCAATACACTACATATCCATGTACAACGACTAGAACATGGTATACAACTTGACGAGAAATTTATACTCAAAACGATAACTCTAGCCATAAAAACTCTTATTTTTGTGAAAAAAAACACCAAAAAACACCTCCAGATAAAAAAGTGATGCTACCAGTAGCACCATTTTTTTTGGGCTAAAAATGTGGACATGGACGAAAACAATCCTTATTGTTATTTACAATAACCTTAAAATCAACCCCAAAATTGAAAATTTATGCTATCGGTAACACACTATTTCAAAAAATGGCATAATTATATCATTTTATCATAATTTAAA
Organism: Pseudotsuga menziesii; assembly: GCA_001517045.1. Classification (NCBI taxonomy): domain Eukaryota; kingdom Viridiplantae; phylum Streptophyta; class Pinopsida; order Pinales; family Pinaceae; genus Pseudotsuga; species Pseudotsuga menziesii. The sequence goes on from LPNX011076892.1 coordinate 14,799, forward strand.
ATTGTATTTATTAAATCTCTTAGTAACACTATATAAAACTTGCCCTATATTAAATAAAAAATATTAAAGAAATTATTAGACCACTCTTTCCATATAAAATAAAGGAATTTCCGATAATACTCATAATAAAATCATATATTAAACCATAAGACATAGAAGCTATTCATATTAAAATTGAAACACTCCTTTAGAGTTGCCACGCAAACAATGCCATCTTAGTAAAAATGATAAAGTGTTTCATGTGCAAATAGTGAAATCAACACATGGATTCTGACATACCATAAGAAACTACATTTTCTTCAGATATGATGATTAGATGAAGATGTAGATGGATCGTATTCTTCTCTACTATCAATAAGTGCACCTTCTAAGTCTTCATGTATGCCCAACATTTCACATGACATATCCCTTCTTGATCTACACCTTGGTTTAACAGTTTCTCATGATGCAATTATTTCTTATGCCAACAATCTTTTTATAATCTCTATATTCTTGGAGCGAAGAGTGCCTTTCTTTGTCAATTAGAAGTCATAAACTAGTATGTCAACATATTTTAATTTCAAAATGTCAATGCGACGATGATTTACATTTTGACCCTTTCTTTTTCTCTTTTTGCAAACCTTTTTCTCAACCACCATCTCTAGCTTGTACACACCATCAAATGGGTGTGTGCCCATTGTATTCCAATGTACTTAAATGGATATAACTTCTTCATTTTCTTTATTGACCTTCATAACTTTTGCAATCCAGAATGGATAACCACGTCCATCTTCTGTAGCCAATAATGCAATCATACAACCTTCCTTATTATCTTGTACTCAGACTCTGTAAAGGTCTTCCATTGCCTTGCGTCATGCAAATGATCTTATAGACCCAATATACATTTCCCTTTCCTCTTCTTCAGAAGGATCAACACCTTCTGGTTCAACATTTATTTTCTCATTTTCATTTGACATACTTTGCAACCAATGAAATGGAGTCTTCAAAAAATATCTCCATTTGTAGAGTTTTAAATTGTGTCATTTTTCTCCATGAAAAAAGACTCCCACCAAATAGTATCGGTAACATCAAAATATTCATATGTATATTTGATAGAATTTTTTATTTCTTCCAAGCATTGAGAAGAATCAATATCTCTATCGTGTCGGTGTGCATTTTGAATCTCAATAGTTGATTGCAATAACATTAACTTTGAAACATAAATTTAACAAATTGGG
>LPNX011076892.1:18237-44479 GCA_001517045.1 Pseudotsuga menziesii
ATAGTTCCAATATTTGTTTGAAAATGTGCAGATTCTCAATTTTGTCTACTACTCGTGGAGTATATCCAAGCCATTTCCGTAAGATAATTCCATTCTACACTTTTACATCATTTGTGTTCATGCTGCCATGTAGATTTAATTTATATCCATGTGTATTGGAAGTACCAGATGGTTCACGCTTCCCTTCAACATACAACTAGAATGGTTCTCTTTCAAGCTTTTGGTTTCTCACCAAATCTCGAACACACATGAATTAAACACCTGGGCGATCTCTTCCATACCTCTAAATTGAAATATATTCTTACTGGCAATTTTTTCATTTTCACAAACTCTTGGGTAGAGCATAAGCATTTGAATTTGACCTATGGGATCAATTGAGGGCCACCTTAGATGAAACCTTCTTGTGTGTTGCCAGAAATTTATAAATTTTGTTGGATCAAATCTGATGACAACACCTAGCTTTGTCTGGGGATGGCATGCTCCTTGTGAGCTACCAAGAACAAGTAGACCAAGTGTCTTTCCATTTCATTGGGCTGGAGTCTTCATCACAAATCTCTTCTACTTAAAAATCTTGAAAACACACTACTGGCTGAATCTTTAAACTACTCTACAAATTGAAATAATCCTCTCACAACAATCTGATCACACTGTACAAACTTNTCTGCTACTTAAAAATCTTGAAAACACACTACTGGCTGAATCTTTAAACTACTCTACAAATTGAAATAATCCTCTCACAACAATCTGATCACACTGTACAAACTTAAGGAAATGCTTGAAGCATCAAGCTTATTTATTTACAACTCCCATTCTAATCATCTGCTTTCTTTTGATTAGGTAAAATCATGCTTCCAATGAAGCCATACAAATATTTGACTAACTAGTGAAACTTTTGATCTGGAGATGATGAATAAAGGAGCCCATGAAATATCAAAATTCATTTCAAAAGAAGAGAAAAGCCAGCCTTCATTTGACAAAAACAATCTGACATTTGAGCTGCTCAAAGACTCCATATAATCAACAAACGGATCAATGAAGCTATAAAGAAATACCTCTTGCCGCTGTTTAAGTTGAAGATCAAAATATCTCTGTATATCCTCTTTCTCATAATGGCTACCACTTTTAGCTACCTACAAATCTAAACATGGTTGCAGATTGATTTTTTTGCTAATCATAGGTTGTTTGATATTTTCTGCAAATCTAGTTTGAAACATGATGAATGCAGGCCTACTAAATTGAAAATATCGCTGCTCAATGTCTTCTATGGATTCAGGATAGTTTATTTCCACACAATGTTGTTCCTCATCAAAATTTGATTCATAGTTGTCATACATCTCTTGGCTGCTCCTCAAATCAACAAAAGGTGATGTAGGGATCTTCTCTNAGTTGATTTCCACACAATGTTGTTCCTCATCAAAATTTGATTCATAGTTGTCATACATCTCTTGGCTGCTCCTCAAATCAACAAAAGGTGATGTAGGGATCTTCTCTTCTTCATTTGAATACTCATCATAAATTGGTATATCTTCAGAGTGAATCAGTTGATGTTGATCCCGATCTAGACCTTCAATGTCTTCATGATAAAATGGGGCATTCTGATCAATTTCTAAAGATGAAGATTTGTGTTCTATGATGCTATCATCAACTTTAATATTAGAATTTTGAAAAATTTCTTGTTGTAAAATAGAATTAGAGGAAGATAATAGATCTTCTTCCTTCTTCATAGCATAACCACTCGCTTCATCTTTACTACTGGAAGAATCTACTACTAAACCCTGGATATATAATGCATATCCCCTACAACAATGCTAAAAAAGACACTCAACTGGGTAAATCCTCTTACAATATGAATAAAAAGCATCATGAAAATCTTTCAAAGAGGAAATACTAGAAGTAGGAATATTTCTGTACCATTGTCTCGCACAACCATCTAATGAATACATAAACATTTTCATCAATACATCTTCATGATGTATACTCAACTGATCCATGCATTGATGAAATTTAATTACATGATGTGTCAAATTGTCCTCTTCCTTTTCTCTGAATCGCGGAAGAAAATCTCCCCATTCGTCTATGATAGGTACTGTATTTGGAAATCCAGGAACAACTGAGAAATTGAGCGGGGAAAATCTATGTGCCAAAATAGTATCAAAACCCTTTGACATCTTGGAATTGTAAAATCGCCTCTGGATTCTTCAAACATGGAGTCGCCTGGTGAATAAATCTGCAGTCAAACTAGTGTCCTGCTCCTGTCCACCATCAAGAGCTGGATCAGATCGTTGTCATTCTTTCTCGGGGAAGATATCTTCACTCCTTCATCCCAGGCAATGATGCCAGAAGATGTTATCACTAAAGTTGAACCCGGACTGCTAGGGTCAAGCTTAGAGAAAGCTTAAATTTTGGTTTAATGGGTAACTGAGTTGATAGAGTGCTGGAGGTATAACAGTACAGAGACAAGGATAGGTTTCAAAATCAAACAGCAGGAAATGTATCATTATAAAATACAATAATAGGAAAGACTACGAGCATGAATTTATAAAGAATGAATTTGGTTCTGCAACAAGACATTTAAAGGTAATTGCACATCATTATAAGAATCTTGTAATGGATTATTAAGACCAAACACAAGATAAAATCATAACTAGATACAATTCATATATAAAATCAAAACAGGCTCATGATTATAATCATTTCAAAGAAGCCATCCTACATAAAGAGAAACAAAGTGCATACATGCCCTGCCAATACCATCTCAGCCCTTGGCTAAAAATCTCTCTTCCACTTCCTATATTTTACAATGAAATATATATATAAGATAGCAAAGCTAACCTCTTTAGCATTTTTTGGATCTAGTCTAATGAGTTTTTGCCAATTTTAGCTAATCAAATAAGAAAATGACCCATGTCTCTATTTAATAGGGTTATACTTCTACTATGACTAAAACACTTAAATGAAATGCCACTTGCATTCATGGATGAGTATTAATGAGCTCTTTGAAGAAGAGTCATCATCTAAATAATCCTCCAATTGTTCTACAAGCCAATCCTCCAAATTCTCCTCCAAGAACAAGAAATCCTCTATTGCATGATGATCATTGTCATTTAATACTATTATCCTACTTTGGCGTTGCTGCCCACTTTGGTCCATAACCTGTCGACCCTCAGTGAGTTCATATACTGGATTGTGTGCATTCTTTGAAAGTAATTTTACATCCTCAGTACCTCCCATTATAGGATCTATAGAGTATCATTCACCAGTTTGAGCAATATTTTGATCTACAAAAGAAGTTCTATAAGAAGCTCATGAACCTTTCTTTCCTTCGAAAACTAGCATCCACTCCAATCTAACGATGTTCAGAGTATGGATTGTCTATGTCAGAAGGATTTACAGATTGATTCATTAAATCACATCTATCACTATGACCATGGCCTTGGACAACTCCTATTAATAAATACTATCTACAACAGTTTCTCTTTTGCTGGTGCTTTGACAAGTGATCTATGGGGTTAGTAGAAGGGAAAATTGTATCTTTGGAGCATTCGAGATTCACTTGACTTGCCAGAGACTCAAGAAATTCTACCTGATTTAATGATGAGAGTACAAAACAAGAAGGGCGAATGTTTCCTAAAAGCATTCCTTGTGAGTGTGCATGCTCCATTAGTTCCAATATTTGTTTGAAAATGTGCAGATTCTCAATTTTGTCTACTACCTGTGGAGTATATCCAATCCATTGCTGTAAGATAATGCCATTCTGCACTTTTACATCATTTGTGTTCATGCTACCATGTAGATTTAATTTAGATCCATGTGTATTGGAAGTACTAGATGGTTCACGCTTCCCTTCAACATACAACTAGAATGGTTCTCTTTCAAGCTTTTAGTTTCTCACCAAATCTCGAACACACATGAATTAAACACCTAGGCAATCTCTTCCACACCTCTGAATTGAAATATATTCTTACTGGCAATTTTTCCATTTTCACAAATTCTTGGAGAGAGCATAAGCATTTGAATTTGACCCGTGGTGTCAATTGAGGGCCACCTTAGATGAAACCTTCTTGTGTGCTGCCAGAAATTTATAAATTTTGTTGGAGCAGATCTGATGACAACAGTGCCTTTATTCATCATGCAATCCCATAATAAATCTTCTCATGTCACCAGTATCCTCCAACGTTAGTACAACAGGATCTGGATTGTATGTCTTTCTAATAATTTCAGTTAATTATGGGAGACTCCCAACATTTTCCATCCCGAATGTCACTACAAAATGGCTAAACATTTGATTAATATGGTCACGTGTATGTCCAACAAGCAGGAAACCAACTTTAACCTTCTGAAAAAATCCCATTATAACAAGCATGTTTAGATAACCAAACACAATTTGATTTTTTTTTCTCGGCTAGTGTTTTCCATTTGCAGATATAGAACTCGATGTAGATTGTTGTACCAATGAGTAATCACATGGTGAATTATGGTGATGGTCAAATTTGCATCATTATGAATATTTGGTGAATTATGGTGATGGTCAAATTTGCATCATTATAAATATTTGGAGCTGTAAAATTCTTCCTTCTTTCTTTTTTCTCTTTTTCCTTGTTTTTTTCAAGAGTTAGTAGTGTTGGGCTAAGCTATTCCGATAGGGATTTACCCATCTTATGTTTACTAGGTTTGGAAATAGTGTATCGCACCTCCATCAGTAATATCATTTATGATGTAGGGACCAAGCCAATGCATTTGGAGCTTACCTGGGTGCTTCATAAACTTGTTATCATAGAGGAGAACCATATCTTCACGCTGAAAATGTTTCGTCTTTACGTGGCGATCATGCCATGCCTTATGTTGATCTTTCTCTTCAAGTTGTAATAACTGCACCAGTATTTCCTCGGTTGCTCCTTCATCGCTCATTCCTTTTGCGGCTGAAATCCATGGGCTAGGGACAATATACTCCATAGGGATCACTTCTTCTTGTCCATAGACCAACTTGAATGGTGTCTGACCTGTCAGCCGTTTGCATGTCATTATGTAGGCCCATAGTATCGTAGGGATTTTCAAATCCCAATCATTGCAATTTGTGTTGCATACCTTCGTAAGTGTGTTTTCCATTATCTTGTTGAATGCTTTGACTATTCCATTTGCTTGTGGGTGATATAGAGTACTTCTTTTATGTTGTATATGGAATTCCTCAATCATTGCTCTGATTTTCTAATTGATGAAATGAGCACCTTGATCGCTCATCAATATCTTTAGAAATCCAAATTAGTTGACCACATTGTCAAAATGAAACCTTGCTATTGTTGTAGTTGTGTACTCCTTTACTGATGCTCATTGACCCATGTTTTCAGGTAATCAGTCACAGTGATGATGTATCTTGTACCTTTTCTTTTCCAAGTATATTTATAGGTCCTACTAAATATACTTCCCACTTGTTGAATGGTTGTAATGTTACCTAAGGTACCAATGGAATGTCATCCCTACGTGATGGTTTCCCCGTTCTTTGACATACATCGCAGTTTCTAGCATAATATGTTGTGTCGCTATGCCCTGTTGGCCACCATAATCTAGCTCTAAGTATCTTGCTAGAAGTTTCACTTCCCCCATAAGTTCCTCTTGCGATGCCACCATGTGCCTCTTCCAACACCCTTTCATGTTCACACAGAAGCACATATCAACGAATAATTTCATTTGGCCCCATTTTGTACAGTTGTCCTGTGATTAGATAAAAATCAACAGCTTTGACAACTAGATGTTTCTTCTGACTGGTGATGAACTCCTTAGGGGCTTTCCCTGTTGACAAAATTTGAATAACCTGTTCATAATGGTCATCAACCATTCCGACTCTAAACAACTGCACATCAGGTAATTCATCCTCAATGATGCCTAGTTCTTCCCATGATTCTGTATGTGATAGGTGATCGAATCCTGCATTCAAACATCCGGGTTTCACAATGATTTTGAAGTCAAATTCTTGAAACAATAGAAACCAACGACAAATATTCCCCCCAACATAGGCTTATTGACTAAGTATTTCAATGTTGAGTGGTTGGTAAACATCTTGAAGTGCCCTTCTAAAAAATAGTGGCAGAATTTTTGTAACACATATACCATTTCCAACCCATCTCTTTTTGTCTTCGTAAAATTTTTCTCCGCACTGGACAACTTTCGAGGCGCAAATGTGATCAGGTGGTCATTTGATCCTTCTCCTAGTTGGGATAATATCACTCCCAATGCTACTAATGAAGCATCGACATGGACAGGTAACTCCTTTGTCTAACCTAGAAAAACTAATATTGGTGTTGCAACCATTTTTTTCTTCAGTATATCGATACTCTTCTAGCACTTGTCGTTCAATTCGAACTTCACATATTTTTTCAGTAAATTCTCCATTGGTGCCATGATCACCACATATCCCCTTATAAACTTTCTGTAGTATCCTGTGTGACCCAACATGTCCCTTAGTTTCTTTACTGTCGTCGATGGTGATAGGTAAAAAATAATCACAATCTTGGATGGGTCGACCAACATGCCTTCCTTGCATACAATGTGTCCTAGTAGCATTCCAAATGGTGTGCAAAATATACATTTATTTAGATTTAGTGAAATATGATGATGTCGACATCTTTCCAAAGGTTTGCAGTATGGTCCCTTACCAAGCCATAGATAGTCCAATCATCCATATAGACCCTTAATAACTTATGAATGAAATATTTGACCGCAACAACAACTAACCTTAAAAATATCATCGAAGAATTCTTGAGACCAATGGAATGACTATGTACTAAAAACATCCCCATTCTGTTACAAAGGTAGTTTTGTGTTGGTATTCCTTCGCAATCTTTATCTGGTGGTATCCTAAAAATTCATCTGTAAATGAGTAGAATTCTTCTCCTCCGAGCCCTTCCAGTACTTCGTCGGTAAATGGCATGGGAAATTTATCATGAAGACTTGTGTCATTTAACTTCCTTAGATCGACACAGATTCATATTTCACTGGTATTTTTGTCCTAAACAACCATCAAGCTAATCCATTCTGATTCTTCAATAGGTTTGATAATCCTTGCATCCAACATCTTCTCTAGATCAACCATAACGTTCTCTTTGTATATAGGATTCAACCTATATTGTTGCTACTTCACTGGTTTCACATCAGGTTTCAGAGGGATCTTCATTTCACTCAAGTCCCCTCAAATTCCTTTGTTGGGAACAGATCCTAAAACTCATGTAGTAGGTCGCTTGTAGCTACGAATATTGCACCTATTGCAGACAAGAGTTGTTCCTCTAGTATGAATGGTTCAGATCTAGAACAAATGAGTAACAAACGATGGACGACTTGCCCTAGAGCTTGTAGACATCTGGAATGAATCCTTTGGTTGTTCTGAAGTATGATGTAAATGTCTCCTATGGTCCTGAATCTCCATGGGTGTACCTACACAAACACATCAACTAGAAAAGCAATATCAAAGGCACTAAAATATAATACATAGTTCTATACTAGTGACTAAGGAATCTAGTAATAAACAAAATGATCAAAATATAACACAATTTATGGGAAAGGAACCAACTTTGCATTAAAAATGAAGAATAAATCTTACAACCATCTCCTTTGTGTTGAGATGTTCCTTGACATGCCACTCCTTGTCCTCAAAAGCTCCAACTTGCTCCTCCTATGCTTGTTACAGCTGATTTTACCACACATGGTGAATCACACCTTTATGGCCTTCCATGTCCCTTTGCAGACTCTTTAGACCCCATGGACCATTTTTGTACCTTTGATGTTTCCAAGATCATCCCTAAAAACATGCATTATTTTCTATACGCGACTTTTAAACCTATTCTCGCGTATATACGCGGATTTGACCCTCAAACCTGCGTACATCGGGATGTGTGTAAAAGGCCAAATAGTTTTGGAGTTTTCCTTGATGTGGATTTGAGTCACTTGTATATTAGCCTTCCATATGCCTTGAGATCGCTTAGATTTTACCTTCCTTTACCCCATTGAAGCACTATATAAGGAACCCTTTGGATACATTGAAAGGGGAGGAATTGAAGAGCAAGAAAACTATAGTCCATTGTTGCCGGAGCTTATACTTGAGTCTGCATCCCTTTGTCCCTTGGAGCACTTTGTGTAGGCTTCCCAAGCTTGCCTTTGCTTTTGAGCTTGCTATATAGAGATGGAGGATTGAAGTGGTGGAGGCCCAAGTGGAGGACTCAGTTTCTCTGATTCATAGACGTGCCGATAGAGGTTGTCACTATTGTAATCTCTGATTTATATTAATAGAAATATCTTTTCCTATCCAATAATGTGTATTTAAATGAGTATTGAATCCATGGATGCTTTTAAATGCTTATATGTTATTGATTATATATGCTAGAGTAGGTCTAACACAATTATATATAGCATGCTTGTCTTGTTTGCCGAATGTTGAGAGAGAAAATTACTAATACAAGCAAGAGTGGAAAAGCTCAACGGGGATCAACATCAACCGTCCAGAATAAGGTATGTTTCAAGATCCTTTAGTGTTAGATGTTTGGTTTCTCTTGATTATAGGAAAGGATTTATTTCTACGGTTACCCTATCTGTTGTGGTACCCCAAGCCATAGGAATTTTTCTCCATAACAGAATTGGCGACCATACTGGGGACGTTCCTTGTTTGTCTTTGGGGTTTGGGGGCACAATGTGCTTGATATTCTTGACTTGCTCTTTGTTTCTCCTTGTTTCTGTGTTGCATTTTATAGTATGTTCATCCATTGAAACTCCCCTTTATTGGTTTGACCCTTGGTCTGCTTTTTACCACTGTGTTCTCTGTAAACGTAGGTTTTTGGCCAAAAGTCACATACATACGCATATTTTTGGCCAAAAGTCGCGTATACATGCAGTTTTTTGGCCAAAATCCGTGTATACATGCATGTTTTTGGCCAAAATCCATGTATATACGCATCTGTTATTTAAACAGCCACGTACATCCTCCCTTCTGGTGAGTTTGATGTTCTGGGAAGTTGTTGGGTGGGTTGTGAGTGTGGTTGGGTCTTCCTTGGGTCTGATGTTGTCTGTTGGATGCTTCTTTTGTGACCAAAGAATGCTTTTTCATTGATTTTTCTTTGAAAGTAGTTTTTGTCATTTATCCTTTTTGTTTTTCCATTAGTGCATTACTTTTTTTTGTCTCGGTGTCTTGCTGGGCTTGTGTTTTATACTTGCTGCAGAGACTGAGAGTTTTAGATGACTTTTATTGCATTTTTTATTCTTTTAACTTGAAAAATACAAGGTAGTTGCATTTTTGCATATGGATTTGAGGAGATACTTGCATTGGATTGCTTGGATGAGAGTTTTATTTAGGCTTTCATATAGGAAGGATTGCATTGGCATTCAGAAAGGAATATATATTTATGCATCTCATGTAGTGGCATACCCTATTTTTCATTTGACAAAGATTGCACTTAGCATTGTTTGTTATGGTGTGCATATTTACTTCACTGCCGAGTCATAAATTCATTAGTTGCACAATCATTTCCCTTTGAGTAATTACATCCAATTAAAATCAGCGCATAATAAAATGAATTACACTCTTTTCTTTTATAGGGTGCATCAACAAGATTAGGTTTTAGAGTCTTGGAATAGTTCATTGTGAGTTAATTCTCCAAGACTACAAAACAACAACAAGTATGTGTCTGTCCAGGTGAGATAGTGAATTCCTTGGTATAATTAGTGTTTTTCAGGATCCTCCTCTTACAAGGAAGTTAAGCACAATGCAGTGTGAGCGGTTAATGATTGGGACCCCTAGTCATAACTGAGTAGCATCGAAGATATTTCCAGGATTGTATTCGTATCTGGGGGGCTCTTTCGGGATTTTTGGGATTTTCTACCTTGCCCATACGGTCAATCCTGCCTGTGATTGTCCGCCTGAGCATTGATTATATTGAGGTGACCTTAGTTTCCTTACTGAGGTTCTTGAGGGGGTATTTGCAGAGGTTATTCTGCAGGTGTCCTGCCCAGGTAGAGGTCGAACAACACAGTTCTTTATGCGTTGAAGATGAGGGCCACTATAATTGGTTACATAACTCTGCTTGTAGTGTATGGGAGTTTCGAGCCTCTCCTAGGAGATACATACCTACTACATTCGGGAGCTCACATATCCTCCCCTTGGTTTGCCTGTATTTTGGCTGTAGATTTTCTTAGGAGTGTGCTCTTTGTGCGGTAGTTGGCCTTTGGGATCGTAGTTACTTGAGTATATTTATGTTCTCTTGAGTTTGGATCCTTTTATTATTAGCATGCCTGGTATCCTATCACCCGCCCTTGGTCCTAGTACAGACCCTGGTGTCAGACTTGGGGGCATCACAGCCCCTTACCGTGCTCATAGATTTGGGAATGGTCATATTCCATCCTCTACTCCATTTGTGGAGGACTTTTATTCCCTTTGCTCAGTATTTACACCAGTGGTCACCCTCACGGGGGTGGTAGTGGATATGTGAACGTTGGGTCTACACTTTACATTCATTTTTATGGCCCATCGTCCACTGCACTGTTTCCTTTGAATTTATTTGTCATGATCATTCCTCCTTATTCCCTATAGTTTGGATTCTTTATTGACTATTTTGGGTTGTTTTGGACTTATATGGTTGTCATGTAGGGTCCAGTTTTTGTACACTCTCTCTGATGTTTTGACTCGTTCGTTCCTATCACAAGTATCCACTTGCATTTTGCATGACCTTATGACTGTTTCATTTTAACCTTAGGTACGAACCCATTCCATGGTATCACGGAACCTTAATGTTGTTGTTAGAAGTGGTACTATGTGAATGGTAGAGATTTCCTATACATGGGTGTCCTAGTTAGCTCCCCCTTGCATTTGGTACCCATGTTGTGAGTCCTCTCTTAGGTCCGAGAGTCCTTTGTATAGTACCGCCATGACTTTGAGCAAGAGCTTCATACTCCTTTTGACCTTTATGCTGGACTTTTTCCCCAGGACTCCCTTATGTCAAGTTGTAATTGCATTATCATGAGTTTTTCTTTCTTTATTGAGCCTTATGCCGGCTTCCCTAACTTTGATTATCAGCTATATAGTCCGAGCTTGTCTCATGTCTAGCCACGCAGATACATTTTATATATCCTTTGTAGCTTGATTCCCCATTTTTACCGGGAGGGGACTTTCCCCCGAGTGTCATTATCCTACACATGTGTCCTTGCATTGAGCATAGGTATGTTTTGTTCCTTGGAACTAGTTTGTTTTCCCATTGACACTTGTCGCCTCCTAGTCTGTAACTATAAAGCACTTTTATTCTTTTTCAAGCTTTTCAAAATATTCGAAAAAGTCCAAAAAAATCAAAAAACCAAAAATCCGAACAAGAAAAGATGCTATCTTTGGCAGCAGTCGAGTCACGTCGCCTTCGAATAGAGCATTGTATATCACATCCGTTGGTTGGGTTAATAGTTTGACTTTAGGAGTTGTACTAGTTTCTCTGAGTTTATCTCCACCGACTAGTTAAGCTTCCAGTCCCTATGGAGCCTCTGCCGATGCCTCCTGTGTCGTAGAGATGTCCCAGTTTTGTATATCAAGTCTATGCTGCCTACATTCAGTCACCATTCACCTTTATGATCTTGTTTGAAGGATGTTGAAACCTGAGTCTGCCATTCCTCGATTCTCTTTACTTTGCATGTCGGCCATTCCCGGTACTGGTACTGGTTCATGCACATTATGATCGAGTCCTTCCACATTATATAGCTTTGTTGAGTATCTCATGTTGGATGATGAGGGATGCATTAATGCCCTCCTTCCAGCGGATTTAATCCCATCGACTTCAAATCATTTATTCTGGGATAGGAATCTAGAGTCATTTTTTAGTGCCTTGAGACTTGCAATCATCAATGGCAGGTTCTCTCGTCATCGACAGTTTTGGGAATACATCAATGTACCCTAATCGATGGGTCCTCTCAAGTGTTCGACCTCAACACATTTATTCACACTTGTTAGTTTGCACTCTAGTACCTTGATTCCCATTTTCATTATCGGTGGGTGATCTCGCGTTTATTAACGGTATACATCAATGACTGGTAATCAGACGATGGACTACTATGTTCAACCTCGACACCTCTTTTCACATAGTAGGACATGTACTCGTAGAGGATTATGTAGAAGACCTTCCAGATTGGTGGCATTTCATATATTCTATCTCCTTGATTGTGCCAGTGTTCATGAGATTTCAGCTCTCGTGACTTGATTCTAGTGTATGTCAGATATTTCCAGCAATTATGGAGATCTTGATCCATTATATATTGTCATCCTTCATGGAGATCATGATCCTTTGTATATCTTCATTATGGAGATTCTGATCTATCTATATTGTATGTGGCGATGCCCACACATGTCATATTTTGTATCATGCCTATTCATGGCCATTGTACTCTTATGTATCCGGGACTGCTATATCTACTTGCAGTTATCTACAGAGTTTCATCATTGTATTATACTATTGGATGGCCGGTTTTTCCACCTGGTTCTTCATCACTCCACTTTTAGGATGGAATTATAATGTATTTCAGCCATCGTATGACCCCTCTGACCTCACACATTAGGGGGGAATCTGTTATAGCTGGTTTTACCACACATGGTGGATCACACCTTTATGGCATTCCCTGTCCCTCTGCAGACTCTTTAGACCCCATGGACCATTTTTGTACCTTTTATGTTTCCAAGATCATCCCTAAAAACATGCATTATTTTCTATACGCGACTTTCAAACCTATTCTCGCATATATACGCGGATTTGACCCTCAAACCCGCGTACATCGGGATGTGTGCAAAAGGCCAAATAGTTTTGGAGTTTTTCTTGATGTGGATCCAAGCCACTTGTCTCTTGGCCTTCCATATGCCTTGAGATCACTCGTATTTGAACTTCCATTACCCCATTGAAGCACTATATAAGGAACCCTTTGGATACATTGAAAGGGGAGGAATTGAAGAGCAAGAAAACTATAGTCCATTGTTGTCGGAGCTTATACTTGAGTCTACATCCCTTTGCCCCTTGGAGCACTTTGTGTTCTTACCAAGATTTCCTTTGCTTGTGAAATTGCTATCTAGAGATGGAGGATTGAAGGGGTGGAGGACTCAGTTTCTCTGATTCGCAGACGTTCCAATAGAGGTTGTCACTATTGTAATCTCTGATTTATATTAATAGAAATATATTTCCTGTCCAATAATGTATATTTAAATGAGTATTGAATCCATGGATGCTTTTAAATGCTTATATGTTATTGACTATATATGTTAGGGTAGGTCTAACACAATTATATATAGCATGCTTGTCTTGTTTGCTAAATGTTGAGAGAGTAAATTACTAACATAAGCAAGAGTGGAAAAGCTCAACGGGGATCTACATTAACCGTCCAGAATAAGGTATGTTTTGAGATCCTTTAGTGTTAGATGTTTGGTTTCTCTTGCATATAGGAAAGGATTTATTTTTGCTGTTACCATGTCTGTTGTGGTACCCCAAGCCATAGGAATTTTTCTCCGTAACAATACTCTTCCTAGATTAGGCCAAAATCTCAATGCAGCAGCATAACATTTCTTTCTCTCAACCATGGGGAATGATTCAGGTTTTATAGGCCATAAGAGGATAGGGATGGTTGAGTAATTGGTGGGTGAGGTGGAAGGAGGATCCAATATTGATGGATCTCAAGCTTTAGGTGTTCCATGAAGGTAGGGATGAGGGTTCCATGAAGTCTTCCTTTGAGAAGCTTCGTGGAGCTTCTCTTTTCCCTTTTTAACACGAGCACCACTTCAAGTCTCTACTGACAGAGCGTTACCTAGGTAGAACCGCTCCTTGATCAAAGGTAAAAGGTTGTGGCACCGCTTATTTCCAAGAGGAAATAGGCATTACCAAATATTAATGAAGAGGGTAACGCTTCTTGTATTAAGGACAAAGGCGGTGATGACCTCAAATATAAAAACAAAGGTTTGGGCCACTTTCCAACTTCATAATTTGGGATTTGAGGGAAATGGCTAATGTTTGGGACCCTCAACACATGATGGTGACGAGATATACGTGTAAAAGAATCCCACCAAATCATGAGGCTAGAGGGATACGATAGGTAATAGCTTTGAAAGAGCAAGTTATCACTTCGAGGCAAGAAATCGCTTGATCGAAGATCATCGTCAACTAGGCTTCTCCAATACATAAATACTTTTGAATCATAACCAAATGTCTCCTCATCATGACTGCAGACCAATACAAGGCAGGATCCATGAGAGAGATGAACAAACATGGCTACGAGAATACAATGTAGATCCATATGAAGAAGACTCAAACTTGGACATAGATACTAGACATACAATGTAGATCTATGTCAAATGAACAAAAAATTGAGCACAACCATGACCATACGAATGTGGATCCATGTTAGGACTCATACAATATACTCCATCGTAACCTAGGGAAAGTAATGAGTGCTTAACAAATACCCAGTGTCTTCATCTCATCTTCCACAAAGTACGATTCTATCCATGTGATTACAATGTATTGTCGTCGAACATGGTAGAAACCACTTGATTATCATTCAATGATGAGAACCATTAACAAGTGCGAGGGAGATCACCATTGAGGTCGATGATTCCCAAGGTACCCTAGTACAATATTTTGAGTGTGAATATATGATTTGATGTCAAACACCTAGTTGAATATTTCAATCAAAGTTCAATGATGTGAACTTATGTCGAAAGCGAGAGGATCTGTCATTGATGCAAACAGATCTCAAGGTACTAACTTGTTTCTAAGACTAGTTACTAGATAATTATCTAATGTCAATAGGAATAGTCTCATAGAAGGAGATCCATGATGAATCCCACATCGACGATAAGAAACTCGAAACAAGGTTATGGAATTTTGAGTATGTTTTAACCATAGGACTGACTCAAAAGGTACTGACACAAAGGTTATTTTGACTGTAGAGGTAAGCTTTCAATATCCATTTGAACATCCGGTGGCACGATCAAAGACTTGGAAGCATTGACTTAGACTAGAAGAAAACCAAGACATAATGAGACGGTAGACGATGCATTCTAATTTGAAAGACTCAAAGGAGTGACATCACTCATGAAAGTGGTTCGACTTGGAAGTAAGTTCAATACCCAATTGACTGAATGAAACGAAGACAAGTGCCATGTTCAAAGGGGACTAAAAACTACCATTTATTTGCAAAATAAAATGGTTCCCCTCCCTTAATTTCCCCATCATGATTTATGAGTGCCTCTTTTCATTTTACGAGTCCAAAGAGGGTAACAAACACTCGTTGTATCTTATCCAGGGGATAAGTCCATCCTCATATATTTCACAAACCTGAGAAACGAGGGGTTTGTTCCCAAAAGAGGGTCTCTTAGTATTTAGTTTAACTAGTCCATTGAAAGTAAAATCAATATCGTTCATGTTTAGAGAGTCTGAATGAAGATAGAATAAGACTCCAAAGGGCCCTTTTTTTGTAACTAGTCAATCCAAACCAAAAAAAGGGGTCAACTAGTGCTGAAAAGATGACTCTTCAAGTACTTTTACAAGCCTAAAGAAGACAAGTTCCCTCGACAATATTTTCACATTTAAGGAGTCCAAAAAGAGTTTAAAGAAGACTCAATTAGGGTTTATTTTCACGATGAGTGGGTTTAACGAGCCTGAAAAGAAGCGAAAATGACTCGGAACTTTGATACTAGGTTTAAAGAGCACAATCGAAGTATCAAAATGATTGCTCAATGAATTTTTCCATTTTATGTAAGTATGAAAAAGTAAAAAATGAACTTACCCATAGCCAATATCATTCACTTTCATCCCTACAAGCAGCTTTTAAAAGACTATTAGCTTCCCAAAAATATAAAAATGACTTTCATAACTACAGAAAAGGGCATTTTTAATAAAACAATTTAAAAAATATTAAAATAATATAAGAACCCTAAAAATATCCTATAAAAATTAAATGAAATAGTAAAAAGATTCCATTTACCATTTACCAAGTTTTGGGGATCCATTTGGAGTTTTTGGGTGCAAATTTCAGTTGGAGATTCTGGACCCATTTCCCGTATGTTTCCTGATTCATCGGTCTCAGGTAAGAGCCAAGACCATTCTCATCATTTTCAAGGTTGCAATTTTTCTTTTCCAAGCATTTTTCTTGAGTTTTGGGGAATTTTACCTAAGGGTAAAATTTGTCTCCTAGGTAACGCATTTCTCCCATGCGGGAAAAGTAGTGCCCGATGAAAACCATGGCTTTCATGCCTTGGACAGGTCGTGGCACCACTCTGTCTCAAGGAGACAGAAGCAGTGTCGTGAACCATGCCCCAAAAATGGACGACCTGGAAAAACTAATGATTTTGAATCAGTTTTATTGATTGATTATGTATCTAAATGCTCTATTTATTGTTTTTGACAGGTCACTTTGTTCAAAATGGTAGTATCGAAAGAATGGAAACTCGAGGACAATGATTCCCGTGCTAAGGCATACATGGCTTCCATATCCACTCTAAGGGCTTGTGGCCTTCTGAATTTCTTCCAGGCTCCTAGTATGATATCTCATGTAAAATTACTGGAGCATGTTTTGCAGATGTGGAACCCAGAACAACAACATTTTGAGGTGGGGACCCACATTCTAACTGTGGAGGTGGAAGACATTTATTTTCTCACCGGATTATCCAAGAGTGGAGCACCTATTTCATTGACAGGCTCTCGGGAGGGAGACATTACCACACAAGAACTCATAGTTCATCACTTCTATCCAGGAACTAAAATGTCTGGGAAGAAAATCCCAATTAAGGAAGTGATGGACTTGCCACTTTGGATCGTTCTCTTCACTATCTAGAGGGTTGGTGGGAACCAAGGGGCTCATCAAGATTCCTAGTAACATATGATGTATGCCCTGGAGGGCATGGTACCCACAATGCTTCACCGGGCCGAGGCATTGTTGAGTGTGTTTAAGGACTAGCTGACCAAGCGTCAACGGGGAGAACTAAAATAGTTTGGTTATGGGACCATCCTAGCTTGTTTCTTCTTCTATATGGTGCATCTTCTAAGACCATGGGTGGTATTTACTGAGCTAAGAGCTTGCAACCCCTGCATGCTGTGGTGGGTAGAGATCATGTCCCGCACTGGAGGTGGCAGAGACAAGGTCAAGTATGGGAATCCCTTCTTTTGTTGGCTAGATGACCAGATCCTCATGATCAAGGATTATGCTTATGCTGGGACTGACTTTCAAGGAGATCCTGATCTACCTTTACCATTCGGTGCTCAGTGGGGTGAAATCGGTAAGAAACAAGCTCAAGATGTTGATTATTTTTGTATTTTCATGTTTTACAATTTTATGAATGATGACGAGACCTAATGTTTTCATTGAGTTGTTGGATATTTCTGACCTGGAGGTTCATCCCCAATGGACAGGCGAGCTGGAGCTCGCTTTGTACATGGGTGGACGATGACTTGACCAATATTGAGGAGAACCTAGGTCGGTTGAATCTAGACATTCCAGATGCTGTGATAGATGACCTCTCAAGGAGGTATCAGAGACATGCTACTAGGATGTCAGGCCGTGTCAGCCACTTGCTCCGAAGGGTAGCTAGGGCTATCATGTGATACCATGAGAACCATTAGACATTCCGAACGATGTATACACTGCAATGTAGCTAGCTTTAGGATTTTTGAAATTTTGTATCTGAAATCCAGAGTGCTTCATTCGGGGTCTCGTGACCATTATTTTTGTAAAAACATTTATATATATACAGACTTATTTACGATGTTTATATGTGTTTCAAATGGAAAAATGATATTTACATGAGTTTTTATGCGTCTCTTACTGTTTATTTACAATGGACCATGTTTTATTTATAAAAGTTATGTATGATCAATGTACCAGTCTAAAATGTAGTTCGCCAATGAGTCAGAAACCATATTGTAATACCTAGTGTTAGATATAACTCCTGATTCGATATTATTCCAATGCCAATGCATATAGTTATACATTTCAGGCGGTGGTTGAGATTCCGACCGGCCTATCCATATTCCTACGTAACTGTTCAGCTTCCTATTCTTTATTTATTTATTTACAATATATAATCCCTACGGATTATAATCTAACAATCCCCCTCTTAATCCGAAGGGGTGTTCGTAAGTCCGAGCATGTTTCTGAATCTTTCAAACTTTTCTCGTCTAAGCGCTTTGGTGAAGATGTCTGCAACTTGATAATTTGTGGAACAATGTCAAAGATGGACTGTCTTGGCCTTTACATGATGTCGAATCAAATGATACTTTGTGTTGATGTGTTTGGTTCGATCATGGAATCTAGGATTCTTAGCCAGCTTGATTGCAGAAGTATTGTCGACCAACAATGGAGTGGAGTTCTCTTGTTTTTCTTGCAAATCTTCAAGTATCTTCTTGAGCCATACTATTTCTTTCGTTGCTTCAGCTTCAACAACATATTCTGCTTCTGTTGTTGAATCTGCTGAAACTGACTGTTTGCGTGATCTCCATGAGACAGCTGCTGATCCAAGACTCATAGTGTATCCAGAAGTTGATACTCCTGTCTCCTTATTGCCATTAAAATCTGAGTCTGAGTACCCAATAAGTTTGAAGTCATCCACTTTAGAGTACTTGAGTCCAATGTCTTAGAACTCTTTTTGCAGCTGACCAGTGTCCTTCACAAGGTTTATGCATGAACCTTGAAAGTATGCCAACAACATAAGAAATATCTGGTCTAGTTGTTGTGAGGTAGATAAGATTTCCTACAAGTTGTCTATACTTGGTCACATCTTCAAATTCTTTTCCTTCGCTTGATGTGAGCTTCATTTTCTGTTCCATTGGAGTAGATATAGGGTTGCATTCTGTCATGCAAAATTTGTTTAGTAGTTCTCCAATATATTTTTTCTGAGATAGGAATATGTACTTAGGATGTTGAGTGACTTCAATTCCTAAGTAATAGTGGAGATGTCCCATATCTGTCATTTCAAAGATCTTTTTCAAATATTTCTTTATGGATGCTATATAGCTCTCATTGTTCCCTGTCATCAAAATATCATCTACGTACACCACAAGATACACAACAGATCTTCCAACTTTATTTATAAATAGTGTTGCATCATAAAGATCAAAATGTTCGAAATTTAACTTCAAAAGATGCTCGGTTAACTTTTCATACCATGCACGAGGCGCTTGTTTTAGGCCATACAAGGATTTGACAAGCTTGCATACCTTTTGTTCTTTTCCTTTCACAACAAAGCCTTCTGGCTGAGCCATGAAGACATTCTCTTTCAAGTCTACATTCAAGAAAGCAGTCTTCACATCCATTTGATGAACTTTCCACCCTTTCTGAGCAGATAAAGAGAGTAAGGTATGGATGTTAGCCCATTTTTCTATAGGAGAAAATGTTTCATCATAGTCAATTCCTTCCTTCTGTGCATAGCCTTTTTCTACAAGCCTCGCTTTCTGCTTGTCAAGTGAGCCATCTGATTTGTATTTGTTCTTGTAAACCCACTTGCAGCCAATTGGTTTGGTTCCAAATGGAGGGTCAACCAGCTTCCAAGTTCCATTCTTCATGAGTGCATCATACTCATTCTGCATAGCTTCTTTCCACTCAACACGAGTAGAAGCTTATTCAAAGGAAGTTGGTTCAAAGTTAGCAGATAAATTAAATTCACAATAAAATGATACATCCATGTCATCACCTGAATTATCTGCTACTCGTCCATCTTCATGTCTTTTCGAACTTCTTGTTCCCGTCTTTCCAACTTCATCTGGATGGACACTTTCAAGTGTCTTTGTGGCCCATTTAGGAATCTTCCGTGATGGTCCTGGTTGATCAGCTAGTGGTGCTTCATCATTGATTGAGAGTCTTTCAATTCTCTCAATCACATCATCTAGTTGAACCTCTTGTTCAAGTGAAGTAGCAGGAACTTCTTCATGCAGGGGAGTTGGTGCTTCATATGGAAATTCCAAAGGTTGATCCAGAATAGGAATCCCCCCTTCAAGGTTTGGAATTCCATATTCATTCTCAGAATATGTCTTTGGATGAGGATAATTTTCCAAATGATCAAGCTGTCTCTCAATGGACTGGTCATTTTTATTAGTTTCAAGAAAAATGACATCTTTGGAAATAACAAATTTCTTGTTTACCTCATCATACAAATGGTATACTTTGGAGTATTCTTCGTACCCCAGGAAAATACATTTTCTGCTTCGAGCACCAAGCTTGTTTCTTTGCTCCTTTGGAATCAAGGCATAACAGGTGGAACCAAAAAATCTGAGATGCCTAATTGAAGGGAGATGGCCAAACCACATTTCATGTGGAGTCTTGTTATCAAGCGCATTTGAGGGACTTTTGTTTCTCAAATAGGCTGCACATTTTACTGCATCACCCCAAAACATTAGTTTTACATTCTTGAAAAACATCATTGAGAGAACCATATTCATTATGGTTCTATTCATTCTTTTTGCTACACCGTTTTGTTGAGGATTGTAGGGAATGGTAGTCTGATGTGCAATTCCATGTTGGCGAAGATAATCTTCAAAAGCATTTGAAGTGTATTCTTTTCCATTATCAGTACGAAGTGTACCAATTTTTTATTGTGCTTGTTTTTCTATCAATGCATGAAAGTCTTTGAATGTTTGAAATGCTTCTGATTTTGTCTTTAAACAGTAAATCCAGCACATTCTTGAGTAGTCATCAACAAATGTCATAAAATACTTATTCCCATTTGCTGAAGGAGTTGGCATTGGGCCACATAAATCAGAATGCACTAGTTCTAATTTCCTACTTGCTCTGAAATTAGATTCATGGAATGGCAGCTTACTATGTTTCCCTAATATACATGCATCACATTTGTTCTTCTCTTTAGGAATGGTGGGAAAACCAAATACACCATTGTTTTTCAACAAACAAAGACTGTTATAATTTAGATGACCAAATCTTGCATGCCACAACGAGCTAGATGACATATTACCTTCTCCATGCTGAGAGAGGTAGGAATAGTTCTGAAATCTTGTGGATGAACCCTTGAGCTTCAGCAGCTTTCCATCTTCATATCCAGTCATGATGACTTGGTTGTCAGAGGACTTTTTTATTTCAACGATTCCATCAAACATGTGGATGGAATGGCCTGTTGATGTATTTGTAACTTCAGAATGTATTCTTCTATGTATCTTATGTATTGTAACCCGATGTTTATTCCGGGATGTTTCTATTATGTATTTGAGTCATGTTGTCATGCCCTGATGTTCCGATCAGGAGGATTAATAATGTAAAAAATTCATGTCAAGTCATTAGGTAAGTCCCCATAGTTTCGGGGCACTTGAGTTATTATACACTAATTAAGGTGTAGGCTCGAGTAAGTAATTGTAATTTGAGCCTACATGTGAAAGTGCAATTCAAGTGAATGGAAGAATATAAATAGAGAGTGAGAGTCTCTCTATTTATCACTTGTACAACACATCATTCACTCACTCAAGTGCGGCGCACTAGTGAAGAAGGAAATACTGGGGCTAGACAGAAGAAGAAGACTACTGCTGTTTTGGGAGATCTCTTACTGTTTTGGTGTTGATTCTATCTCTAAGGAAGTTGCGGGGTTTTCTCCTTTATGTTTTCCCCGAGGAAAATTCTTTGTGTCTCTTGTTATTCTCTCAGTGAAAAGATCCTAAGATCATAATGCTAGCTTATTTGATGAAAAACTAACATGGTATCAGAGCTAACCTGAGAAGAAGACACTGTGCAACTGTGGGAACTAGGGATTCCTAGTTTGTGGATCTTGCTCCACAATTTTTCAGCAAAAGTAAGGTGGAATTACTCTCCTCCCTAGGGCGCATCTTTCTGTCGAAACAGAATTCAATTCTGAGGTTTTCAAGTTTTGGACCTGTCACTAGGGTCAGAAATTAGGGCTTTTTACAGAAGAGGAATTTTTCAGTAAGCCCAGGCCTGGATTGATCTCCTCCCCAAAATCAAAGTTAGGGACAAATTTCAAGGCATTTGGGTGGACAGATCTCCGAAAAATCAAAACCCTGGTTTGCTCCTGAACCAGCTCTGCAGGATTTCAGCTCAAGTTTCAGATCCGACATCTTGAACCTGATAAGATCTAAAATCCATTGTATTTCCATTTGAGGTTCTCATTTAAAGATGTCTCATCATACCAAGCTTGATGAAAATCTTGAGGGAGCTGAAAACTTCCGAGCCTGGAAGTATAGGATCTCCCTGGTCCTGGAAGAGAATGAATTAGACTCCTACATTCAAGAGGAGGTTCCAGTCCTAGAGGGAGATGAGGCAAAATCCTTGCATAAGAAGAAGATGGTTATGGCAAAGAGGATCATTGTTGATTCTATCAAGGACCATCTCATACCACAGGTATCATCTCTTAAGACACCTAAAGCAATGTTTGATGCCCTAACCAAATTGTTTGAAGGGAAGAACATTAACAGGAAGATGACCTTGAGAAACCAATTGAAGAATGTGAAGATCCAGAATGCTGAGACTATTCAGTCTTACTTCACAAGGGTTTCTCAGATCAAGGAACAATTAGAAGCTGTTGATGAAGAAGTGGAAAATGCAGAGATTGTGATGACCACCTTGAATGGCCTTCCTAGGTCATGGGATGCTTTCATTCAAGGAATCTGTGCTAGAAAGAAGCTAGTCAAATTCAGCAGACTATGGGAGGAATGTTCTCAAGAAGAAGCATGGATAGCAGCTCAAGAAGAGAATATGGGAAGTGAATACCAAGCCCTCATAGCCCACTCCAAGAAAAGCAGAAGAAGACCTCATTTCAAAGGTAAGGATTCTCATCTCAGAAAAGACATATCAAAATTAAGATGTTATACATGTGATGAGGTGGGACACTTTGCAAAAGATTGTCCTAAGAACAAGAACCACCCCGATAAGAAGAAGGGGAAGAAAAGAAGGCATCATGCTCATGCTGCAGAGGATGATGAACCATCCAAGAAGAGATCCAGATATGAAAGTGAAGATTCTTCAAGCGAGGATGAATATGTTCTGATATCAGCTCTCACAGGTAACATTACTCATGGTAGTGATGATTGGCTTATAGACAGTGGGGCTTCCAAACATATGACGGGATTCAAGGAATCTTTTGTAAGATTGTCAGAACATGAATCACCTCACAAAGTGAAACTAGGAGATGACTACCAATATCCAATAAAAGGTAGTGGGGAATCTTCATACAAGCTTGAATCTGGTAAGTCTCTAACAATGAAAGAAGTATTGTTTGTTCCAGGACTCAAGAATAATCTTCTTTCCATTTCAGCATTAGATACAAAAGGAATGCGGGTTGCATTCATAGATGGTCAAGTCATCATGTGGCCAAAATGAAACACTATCGATGATGCGGTAGTGATTGGAGAACAAGAAGGAGGCTTGTACAAATTGAAGGGCCATCCAGAACAAGCCTTGATCCATGACACAATAGAGCCAAATGAACTTCGGCATAGAAGGCTTGCACATGTGCATTACAGAGCACTACCTATTGCAAGAAAAGCTGTTGAAGGTCTTCCAGAATTCCAAGCAAAACATGATGGAGTCTGCAAAGGATGTGCGAAAGGGAAGAATACAAAGAAGACATTTCCTAGCATCGAAAGCAAATCCAAAGGTATTCTAGAAATCATCCACTCTGATGTATGCGGTCCTATGTCATCTAACTCACTAAGTGGGTATGCATACTATGTTTCCTTTATTGATGATTTTTCTAGAAAGACATGGATTTACTTTATGAAGAACAAAGATGAAGTATTCAGTAAGTTCAAGGAATTCAAAGCCTTGATCGAAAACCATACTGAAAAGAAGATCAAAACCATTCGTTCAGATAATGGTGGTGAATTCACTTCGAATGAATTCAAACAGCTATGAAAAGAATCAGGGATTAAGAGAGAGTTGTCTACTCCTTATAATCCACAACAGAATGGGATTGTGGAATGGAAGAATAGGACCATCATGGAAGCTACAAGAGCAATGCTTCATGATCAAGACCTACCTATGCATCTTTGGGCTGAAGCTGCTAGAACAGCGGTGTATGTACAGAACTGTACTCCACATAGAGGACTCGAGAACAAGACTCCTGAAGAAGTCTTCTCCAACAAGAAACTAGAAGTCAGCCATCTCAGAATATTCGGCTGTCCCTTGTACATACACATTCCAAAAGAAAAGAGAACAAAATTGGATCCTTCAGGAAAGAAGGGCATATTTGTGGGATACTCTGAAAGCTCAAAGGCTTATAGAATCTACTTCCCATGATACAAGAAGATTGACATCAGCAAGGATGTGACATTTGATGAAGGCACAACTTACAACAAATCCAGAAAGAGACCTGCTGAAGAACCTGAAGAAGCGGAAGCAGAAGTACCCAGAAGTCATGATACAATCATGGACAAAGAAGCTCAAGAAGAAGATCGAGAGTTTGAGGAACCACAAAGACTTGTAGATCCACCTCTAGAGAAGAATCCTCATAAGAGGAAACCTGCTTGGGTACGTGAACTTATCCAAGGTGCAGAAAGATATGGGGCTCCAGAAGAGAATCACAGAGAAAGAAAAAGAACCAGATCAAATTCCGGATATGTAGCTTTACTATGTGATTTCATTGATAAAGAACCTTCCAGTTATGAAGAAGCGGCAGAACAAAAAGAATGGAAGGATGATATGATCGAAGAATATCAATTGATCATGAAGAATGATTTTTGGGATGTCGTCCCAAGACCAAAAGGGAAGTCAGTTGTCACTTCCAAATGGATCTACAAGATCAAGCATGCTGTGGATGGTAGCATTGAAAAGTATAAGGCAAGATTTGTAGCTCGAGGATTCTCTCAGAAAGAGGGAGTAGACTATGAAGAGACCTTTGCACCTGTAGCCAGATACACTTCCATTAGATCAGTAATTGCTCTGGCTGCAGTGACAAAGTGGAAGATACACCAGATGGATGTCAAGACTGCCTTCTTGAATGGTGTAGTAGAAGAGGAAGTGTATGTAGAATAGCCACTTGGTTTTGAGACACATGACAGAGAGTCTCATGTATGTATATTGAATAAATCCATGTATGGTTTGAAACAGGCACTCGGGACCTGGTACGGCAGGATTGACATCTTTCTATCTAGTTTGGGCTTTACCAAAAGTAAAGCAGATTCCAAGCTTTACTACAAGGTTGAAGATGGCAACCCAGTGATGCTCCTACTGTATGTAGATGATCTATTTGTGATAGGTACAGATGGGTTGATTGCTGATACGAAGAGAAAGCTTGCTGCTAATTTCGAAATGAAGGACTTGGGGATGATGCATTACTTTCTAGGTATGGAGGTGTGGCAGAGTACAGATGGTATCTTCCTTGGACAAGGGAAGTATGCAGTAGAGATCCTGAAGAGGTTTGGGATGATGGACTGTAAGGCTATGGCCACACCTATGGCATCAAACCTGAAGCCATTGAGTGATGCTTCATCAGAATCGGTTGATGCTACGATGTATCGTCAGATGATTGGGTCATTGATGTACCTGACGAACACGAGACCAGACATTTGCTTTGCTGTGAACACCTTGAGCCAGTACTTGACAGATCCGAGAAGTGTTCACTTGACTGCTACAAAGCATATTCTGAGGTGCCTGAAGGGTACAGTTGATTATGGGCTCAAGTACGATGCAAATCAGAAGATTAACCTGGAGGGTTATGTTGATTCAGATTGGGCAGGCAGTTCCATCGACAGAAAGAGTACTTCAGGATGTTGCTTCAGTATGGGATCAGGTGTGATCTCTTGGTTTAGCATGAAGCAATCCTGTGTGGCACTGAGTATAGCTGAAGTAGAGTATGTCTCAGCTTGTTCAGCTAGTTGTGAGGCAATATGGCTGTGGAAGCTACTGTCTGATATATTTGATCTCCAGTTAGATGCTACTTGTATACATTGCGACAACCAGAGTTGTGTGAAGTTGTCAGAGAATCCAGTGTTCCATGACAAGCCGAAGCATATCGAGATCAAATATCACTATATCAAGGATATGGTATAGAGAGGAGCAGTGAAGCTCCTGTATATTGCGACGGAGGAACAAATAGCTAATGTATTGATGAAGCCATTGGCTAGGCTGAAGTTCGAGTACTTCAGAGAGAGAATTGGTGTTCTCCAGATCAAGGCTCCTCCCAAGAGGAAGTGATGTGTTCATGCTATGCCATTCTGACATGGTGAGAGGATTGGTTCCTTCCATGATCAGATGTAAGTGCAGTGCCATTCCGACATGGTGAGAGGATTGGTTCCTTCCATGG
>LPNX011076892.1:44618-100012 GCA_001517045.1 Pseudotsuga menziesii
TGGTCAGGTATATGTGGATGCCACATCTGGTTTGAAAGAGGACCAGCTCTGTGATGCCTCATCTGGTTTGAAAAAGGACCAGCTCTGAGATGCCTCATCTAGTTTGAAAAAGGACTAGCTCTGGGAAGACACATCTGGTTTGAAAGAGGACCAGCTCTATGGTGCCTCATCTGGTTTGAAAAAGGACCAGCTCTAAGATTCCTCATCTAGTTTGAAAAAGGACTAGCTCTGGGAAGACTCATCTAGTTTGAAAAAGGACTAGCTCTGTGTAGACGCCTCATCTAGTTTGAAAAAGGACTAGCTCTGGGAAGACTCATCTAGTTTGAAAAAGGACTAGCTCTGGGTAGATGCCTCATCTAGTTTGAAAAAGGACTAGCTCTGGGAAGACTCATCTAGTTTGAAAAAGGACTAGCTCTGTGTAGATGCCTCATCTAGTTTGAAAAAGTACTAGCTCTGGGAAGGCTCATATAGTTTGAAAAATGACTAGCTCTGAGTAGCTGCCTCATCTGGTGTGAAAAAGGACCAGCTCTGAGAGGATACATCTAGTATGAAAAAGGACTGGCTCTGTAAAACTTCCTATGACGAGAAGAATCATGAGATAGCACCAGGGTCGATCTAGATCGAGTGATGATCAAGATCCAGTAATGATGATCTAGCAGTGATGATCCAGATCGAGTGATGATCCAAATCCAGTCCAGTGATGATGATCCAGATCGAGAGATGATCCAGATTCAGCGATGATGTTCTATGATGATCCAGATCGAGAGATGATCCAGATCTGATGATGAAGATGAAGATGACTTGAAGACAAAGATGATCCAGCGGATACAGAGAAGAAGACCAATGCTGAAAATTGTGTCGAAAGAATACCTTCCTAGTTAAGAGGGAGTGTTGATGTATTTGTAACTTCGGAATGTATTCTTCTATGTATCTTATGTATTGTAACCCGATGTTTATTCTGGGATGTTTCTATTATGTAATTGAGTCATGTTATCATGCCCCGATGTTTCGATCGGGAGGATTAATAATGTAAACAAGTCATGTCAAGTCATTAGGTAAGTCCCCACAGTTTCGGGGCACTTGAGTTATTATACACTAATTAAGGTGTAGGATCGAGTAAGTAATTGTAAGTTGAGCCTACGTGTGAAAGTGCAATTCAAGTGAACGGAAGAATATAAATAGAGAGTGAGAGTCTCTCTATTTATCACTTGTACAACACATCATTCACTCACTCAAGTGTGGTGCACTAGTGAAGAAGGAAATACTGGGGCTAGATAGAAGAAGAAGACTATTGCTGTTTTGGGAGATCTCTTACTGTTTTGGTGTTGATTCTATCTCTAAGGAAGTTGTGGGGTTTTCTCCTTTATGGTTTCCCCGAAGAAAAGTATTTGTGTCTCTTGTCTCTTGTGATGTGCTTATGTTTTATTGCCGTGCTTGTTATTCTCTCAATGAAAAGATCCTAAGATCATAATGCTAGCTTATTTGATGAAAAACTAACATGGCCTTGCTGTCGAATCTCCACCAAGGACAGCAGGCTTCTCTGCAACTCTGGAAGATAGAGAACGTTCTTCAACAAGAAATCAAGGAATCTAGGCATCTTCAGTCGAATGGTGCCCATTCCCTTTGGTTTAATACTTGACTTATCTGTAAAGTAAACTATGCCATCTATTGTTTCATTAAGTTCTTCAAAATAGTCTTTTCTAAATGTCATGTGTGATGTTGCACCAGTATCAAGCAGCCAACAATCTTTGTAAGATGAAAGTGAAGTCATTTCATTAATTCCAAGATTACAATGTGCAACAATACAATGAGCAGAATCGGAAGATTTACTAGTATCTTGGTTTTTATTATCATCTTTCTTCTTGTCTTTGATGGAATCCCATGAAGCCCAACACTGATCTGATGTGTGCCCAGTCTTTCCACAACGCTTGCACTGCAAATCTGATCTTTTGTTTCTGCCCCCTCTGCCTCTGAAGTTTCTTCTTCCTCTGCCTCTCTTGCTGCAATCTCCCTTGGAAGGGTCTTTGGATTGGTCTTTGCCAACAAGGGCAGCACCAATACTAGATGCCAAAGAGTGCATCTCTAATATGGAAACTATAACTTACAGAATGCTTAGAAAAAGATATGGGATGTAGGTTTAGATTCCTGCTCCTTTACATATTACAATATGATTTTACAGCCTATCCGCCCTATCAAAACAATATTGCAGCTGCTCTATATTTAATTTTGCAACTCTATATCATTTCAATATCTATATTTCTTATGAAAATGATAATCTCTTTTTCAATAAACCCTGTGCACTATTCTACATAATGCAGGTCTGAGTCTCTGCAATAGCTTGTGGTGCTTACAAACAAAAAGTGGTAAACTCTGTCATCATTGACAATTTGACAGCAAGATACAATCGTAGCCTCCTAATCTCTTGTTCAGTCATATTGTATACTATAGACAGCACTTACAAAATCAAGGTATATAGAAGCACACTTACCAATGAACACCAACAAAACAACATATATCAGTCTTCAATGCAATATATATGTGTGATCAGTCTTCAAACAAATCAATATGTGTGAGCTGTGTTCACCGGTCTTCAAGCAGGCAGCTTTCATTCAATCTCCAACGCATAGATCTCCAACGCAGCATGTATGCAGTCTTTAGCATAAAAGATAGGTATTATGCTGATACCACTGAAAGGTATTCAGCACTCTCAGGAACTCTTCAAATTCACAGCTTCAACAACACTCAGCGATTTCTCTTTATTTGTTGGGAAACGATGGACTCCTTATCCACATGGGTGAATAGATATAATAGCACAGAACTAAATCATATCGGCATCAATGCCAGATGGAAAAGCATTTGTTTCTTTAGTGCATATAGTAGATATTATGTACATAAGATCGATTCTTAAAAAGAATTACTTGCACATTCAAATACATTGAATACAATAAAATTTATGTGCATAATATCGGCGTTAATGCTTGACCGCACAGCATTTTATCTACAAACTGAATACAATGAATATTAGAGCAGTCTTCAAGTCGCAGCAATCTTCAAGTCGCAATACCACTGATAGGTATTGGAGCAGTCTTCAACTCGCAGCAGTCTTCAAGAGTCACGGTCCATCTCCACGCAGCAGAACGTATTGGAGCAGTCTTCAAGAGTCACGGTCCATCTCCACGCAGCAGAACGTATTGGAGCAATATTCACGCAGTAGTATATCAGCACACAGGCTCTTACTCAGTAGTCTCTTCATGGAAGAGAAACATTCGAAATCGCATCTCTATGGCAATGATGTTGGCCATCAATTAGCTAGAAATAGACTCGCTCTAGTGGAGTCCAATGACAAAATTCCACACAACAAGTTTATAATGTGGAAGGACGCTACAAGTGGGCATAGTATTCACAGTTGTTAACCAAAAATAGGAGAGAACGCCTGTAATTTTCAGAAATTTAGGGTTTACAACACATCAGTCCTCAATGCTCTCGTTCACCACCAGTCGTTGTTCACAACGTAGATATTCAACGCTCTCGTACCTCTTTGTCACAAATTTCATGCCAAACTTTGAAAAAGATTGTTGAATTCTGTGAATATAGTCACAACGTAGATATTTGTAGATGCAATGGAGAAGACCCCGCTGCTTTAGCTCAAGAAATGAAGACGTGGGACGAACAGTTCGTGAAAATTGACATGGCAAACCTGTCCAAAATATTCTTAGGATTATCAGTATTGCTAACAATTTTACTGAAGAGGAGGAGATAGCACTCTTCACGTAGGTAGATAAAATGTGGTTATAGTGCATTCAACCACTACAGATCGCAGAGGATAGAAGAGGTGGCCCACAAAAAAATTAGGGTTAGGTATAATATAGTTCTAGCAAAAAACGCACATAATGAATGCACGCAGGGGCAGACTGACTGAGCGGGCAGCCTGAAAGAGCAGACTGGTAGGAGAAACGAATTGACAAAGGGAAGAATGGAGGTCTGGCAGCCAGACTGCCAGGACTGAAATTTAATAGCAGAAGTTATGGCAGGAACCCGCTCTGATACCACTTGTTAGGTATAGCTCCCGATTCGATATTATTCCAATGCCAATGCATATATTTATACATTTCAGGCGGTGGTTGAGATTCCGACCGGCCTATCCATATTCCTACGTAACTGTTCAGCTTCCTATTCTTTATTTATTTATTTACAATATATAATCCCTACGGATTATATTCTAACACCTAGGAACGTGTCTATAAGTGATAAACTCGAATGACCTTTCCAATAGATGCACTCTTCGAAAGAGGCAAAGTAGCATAGGGTTTATGATGGTATAAACGTGATTTAAAGGACAAACCACTAGCTACGAGTCCATGAATACTACCAAGTCATGAATGTCTCAAGATGCAGCCTCGGTTAGCAAACCTATCACTACTTGATACTCATCAATGTTTTTGGTAGCTTGACCAATACAAATTGCCCCTGAACTGACTAGGTCATGTGCCAGGGAATACAAAACCCAAGTAGCTGAAGCAAGATTCAAGGTATGAGGACAAGCCCCGTCAGCAAATCCATAAGAAGCCATTTGATCTGCATAACCAAAACATGGTATAAACAATGCTGACAACAAGACTCAAAACCATATTGAAAAAACTAAAACACACTTAAAAAGTTTGAAAATATACATATATATACAAGGTACCATAGATAAATGATTTCAAGCATAGTACCTCTTCAAGTACAACCCATTGTTAGGTTGCTCGAAAGGTATCCCATCATAGTATACTAGTTCGTAAGCCCCCTTTTCTAAAACTTTACTGACGATAAAGGGACTGTACCATATAGATTCAAACTTCCCCTTCCCTAGCTTATTATGTCTCTGATCGTAAGTCAGAACTAGGTCACCTTCATTGAAGACACGAGGCTAAACTAACTTGTCATACTGAGCCTTGATGCATTTTTTGTCTGCCTTGTTAGCCAAGGCAACATCTCTTCTGTTTTCATCAAGGTTTTCTAAGTACAATAAACGTTCTTTCTTGACGGAAGTGTTCAGGAGAAGTTCTACTGCAAGTTTGAACGATGGGATTTGACACTCGATAGGAAGGACAACTTCTAGTCCATAAACCAATTGAAAGGGTGTGAAGTCTTGTAATCCCATAGTGCAGAAAAAAGAGTCATATGCCAATTGGAATTGTGATCTCCAACCATCCTATGCAGCATAGTTTTCAAAACCTTGTTAATGGCCTCAACCTGACCATTAGCCTACGGGTAATATGGAGTTTAGTTTTCATGAGAAAAAACCATCTTAGCACTTAACTCAGCCATCATCTGATTGCATAAATGAGATCTATGGTTAGTGACTATGGCTTGTGGGATTCCAAACATAGCTATCACATGGTTAAATAAAAAGAGGGTGGAATTCTTGACATCCTCTGCATATGTAGGCATTTCCGCAACCCATTTTGTAAAGTAATCAATGACTACGATGATGTAACCATGCCCCCTGGTTGAGGTAGGATTACAATGCATAAAATCAATACCCCACTTGGGAAAGGGGTCAATAGCAATGACAGGGTGTAAAGGAGCAAGGTGGGTGTGATTTTTAGGATAAAAGTTTTGGCAGTGTGGGAATTTCTTGACTACCTCATGACAATCTTTGAAGATGGAGGGCCAAAAATACCCAGCGCGAAGAATTTTCTGAGCTATCGCCATCCCAGAAAGATGATCACCACATGCTCCAGAGTGGCAATCATTCGAAACATGTTTATCCTCTTCATGTGTAAGGCATCGTTGAATAATGGAATCGATACCATGTCGATACAACATATCATTTAAGATGAGATGGTACTTTACGCGATGATGGATATGAGGACGATCATCACGAGACATGTTGGGCTGAAATCTCTGAGTCTGGAGATAAATGATCAAATATCCATACCATGGATCAGTTGTATTGATCAGGAACAAGAATTCATTTAGAAATGAATCATTGGGATCAACTTCCATCATACCATAGGGAAGGTCACACATCAATTCCAAAAAAAACAAGGACTTCTTCGAAGTAGCCTTAGCGAAATCAAGATCAAATTCCTGTAAGATAACAATCCAACGGGAATATTTTCCCCCAAGTACCTGACGAGTCAGAATGTAGTACATGGGCTTTTGATTTGTGAGTACAATAATGGTCCATAAGAAGATGTAGTGACAGAATTTTTGCACAGCAATGACTATGGCCAACGCTAGCTTCTCCAAACACGAGTAACAAGTTTCAGAGTCAATGAGACTCTTACTTAGGTAATATATCACATGTTCTTGGCCGTTGTGATCTTCCTACACTAGGACCATAGCAATGGTGGTAGTGGAGGCAACAACGTACAACAGAAAGTATTTTGAATAATCTGGGGGTGCAACACCAGTGAATGGGTCAAAGCATGTTTCATATTATCAAAAGCTTGTTGGTCTTGGTCATCCCAAAAGAACGGAGTGTCCTTCTTGAGGAGACGCATGTAGCCATGCATTTTTTCTGTGAAGTTGCATACAAAACAATGAAGAAGGTTTTCCTTCCCCTGCAAACTTTGGAGTTTAATGATATTTTTCAGGGTGGGTAAGGCCAAAATAACAACAATTTTCAAAGGGTCTATCTAGATTCCATCTTTGGAAACCACGAAACCAAGAAGATGTCCAGTCTCAACACAAAACACATTTGTGTGGATTCACCCGAATATTATAATGATGACACCTAAGGAAAATGTCTCTAAGATTCCCTGGATGGTCCTCCCGTTGCTGTGAATGAGAAGGGAGGTTGTCCATATACGGCTCGACAATGTGCTTGATATCATGAAAAGCATAGGAAATCGCGCACTGGAATGTAGCTCCGATGTTTTTAAGACCAAAGTGTAACTTCCGATATGAAAAAGTTCCCCACAGGAAAATGAATGTCCTTTTATGTTGATCAGTGGGCATAATCCCTATCTGATTGTAGCCAGAAAATCCATCCATGAAAGAAAAGATGACACTCCCAACACAATTATCGATGATTTAATCAATGTGCGGAGTAGGAAAATTATCCTTAGGACAAGCCTTGTTTAAATATCAGAAATCGATATGAACCCTACTAGTGCCCTGCTTCTTTGCCACAGGAAGAATATTATATACCCAATCCATCAATGGTACGAGATAAATAAACCCCGCCTTCGGAATTTTTTCCACTTCGGATTTAACAGCCTCGGCCTTCCTAGGATGGACTTGTCATATTTTTTGTCGGACTGGTTTGGCCGTGGGATAGGTTTTGATCTTGTGTACTATGATAGACAGATCATTCCTGAGCATTTCTTCGTATGTCCAAGAAAAAACATCACATAATTATTTGAATAGAGCTCTATAAATTTTAGCTTCTTCTATTGAGTATTTTTGTCCTACATGAACATGCTCAACAGTTTCGTGCTTGACTGATATGTCAATAAGGTTTTTCTGAGTGATGTTGCAAATATTTTCTTCAGAATCAATGCCTTGCAACAATACAAGTATTTTAGGATTGCTAACAATATCAGTACTAATAAGAGATACAAGGAATCCTTCCAAGGAAGCCTCTCCTGATGATAGACCTACTTTGAGGTCTAAGACTTTCGAGGAACAAAAATTACCACTGCAGATTTCCTTCTTATCTGAAAACACAGCTGTGGAACAATGAATAAAGAAAGAGATACAAGATCAAATTCTGTCAAACTGGCATTGGGAAGGAAATAATATCTATGCTGATGATCTTCCCAAACAAGTTCTCCCACGCTCATGATCTCCATAATGGACTCATCTGACGGAAAAGTCTACGTGAGATAGTCTAGAGTGGGGAGAGAGGGTTCTAGCCAGTAAGGAAAGTGGTAAGAATCCGAATCCACCAGACGAAGATCATCATAATGGGCATCATAATTATATTGAACGACATCATAAAGTGTTTCAACAAGGCCTAGAGATAATGACTTGACAACTTCTTTGCCTCCAGGATTGTGGCCAATTGTGGAAATCATGTTCATAGTCACCACTTCTGTACTAGGAGGATTTGGGTGAAGCACTCCCATGAGGGTTGAATCCTTCAACATACCTACCCAAATTGACTGATAAGGAGGAGGGGATTGACCTAGCATAGGGATATTATTGGCATTGGGGGTAGCAACATCTAGTGAACAAAAATCGAGTTGATTGATGGTCACAATATTCCCCAAATGAGGGAATTGGAGAGTTCAAAATAATGTTGACGCGATAGCCTTCATAGCATACAATCATTTTCTCCCCAATAGAATATTGTAATCCAACGATGCATCGAATACCTCCACCTAAATTGAAACAGTTTTTCCCCCAAGCTAGACCGAAAGGGATGGTAACAGACCATGAGGTTGGAAACCTCATCTATCAAAATCTTTTAAGGTTGTGAGTGACTTCATAAGTTCAGGAGAACCAATAGCTCTCCAACAAGCCACAGACAATACTGAGGTAGAATCTCCTTCATCCAAAATAGTCTTGTGGACCTTTCTCCCAACCACTATTGTCACAATTTGAAACATGAGTTGGTGGGGTAATCTAGACTTATAGTTCTCCACATTAAAGTGGATCAATTTCATGTTATCTGGGTCTAATTCCCCAAATTCATTTAACACATTTGTGCGCTGTGTGGGACAATTTTGGATCACCTCTAGGGTAGACATCACGCAAGGTGCTTGAGGAAAATCTTCAACAACGTTGTAGAATTGTGTAGCTCAAGCATTTGGATTAAAGACAGATTTCCTGAGGGTACTCTTGGGTGGGCGCAAAATGAAGTCGAG
Organism: Pseudotsuga menziesii; assembly: GCA_001517045.1. Taxonomy (NCBI): domain Eukaryota; kingdom Viridiplantae; phylum Streptophyta; class Pinopsida; order Pinales; family Pinaceae; genus Pseudotsuga; species Pseudotsuga menziesii. The sequence continues at coordinate 53,420 of LPNX011076892.1, forward strand.
ATTAGGTTTCTCGATTGTGAGGGGACCATTAGATGAAGACTGAGGAGAACTAGTGGAAGGAGAATTTTTAAGAAGAAGAAGGATTATCATCCTTCTTATCTGCAGTTTTGTCATGTGACTCACTACGAGTAGTGAAGATAATAGTTTTCGAGGACATCATTTTGATTTCTTTTGTGGAATTATAGTTTCCTTGATTAGACATATGATCTATCAATTGTTGTTGAGACTAAAAGGGGTCGGTAAACATTGCTAGTGTAGGGTTATTTTTCAAAAATTTACTAACCTCTTCACGATGAGGGCACTCCTTTGTGAAGTGGTCACCACCACAGAATAAGAAAGGATGCTTATCATTTCTCTTTCCTTTATTGTTATTCTCTGGGGTCATAGACTTGGGATTCTCCTGCTGGTTTCTAGGTTTCTTATTCTTCCCTTTACATTTCTTCTTGTTGTCGGGTGTCTATGTGGATTGAATGGCATTTACCTCGACAAAAACCACAAGAGAAAAAGGAGTAGTAGGAGGAGGATTTTGTTACTTGGGAGGCTCAGCAACTGACAAGGGTTGGATTGAACCAACAACCTGTTGAGGACTGGAAAATACCAAGTAACAACAGTAAGGATTCTCCCCAATAAATGTTCCCAATTAGATCATTATTGTTTGATATGGGGAATCCATCCGGTTTATGCTCTGGCTACCGTAGGTCAAGTAACAGTTTAAGCTTGCTTTACCAGTTGCGGCCTGGTCCACCGTTTACATGTATTTTTTTGTTTTATTTTATATATGATATGCAAGTTCCTAATCTAAGTGCAAATGATAGAGATAGAAAAGAGTTCACAATGTGATGTGCAGGTTCTTACCTCTCGTCTTATTACCCCTTTTGCTTATAAATCATAAACAAATAACAACTATGCTAAACTAGCTAATTCTAACTAACCTATCCCTAGGGAGAAAGATTATATTAATGGTGAGTAATGTACTATAAAACATGCAAAAATAATATTACAGATAGTTGTTCATAATTCAGAATACATGAATACATGTAGAAAGATAAACATTGAGGTAGCTCATTGTTGGTTAAAACATTCATTACTCAAACTACTGCATAAGTTTCATAAAAACAACGAGAAATCATTCATAACATGGAAGAAATTCGTAAGTTGGAACGATCTCACAGTTTGTAGAATAAGCTGAAACATAAATAATTTGACATTCAACCAATCTACAACATGCATTTGAAACGTCACAGCTCCTTCTCTAGCATAAAATATGGCCTCTTTATTATAAAAGGAACTAGTTCTTCTTACAATAAACTTCACAAAAAGATAGCATGGAAAAGTCCCTTCCTCCATCGACTTGATCTATATTTTTACAATTTTAAATGTCTTTTGGCCTTCCTGCCCTTTTGGCTTCCTTTACAAATCAGTTACAAAAAATGACTTTGTATCCTAGTGAGTTCGCTAATATAAGAAAAATATAACTATTACAAAATATGTGTCAATAAAACAAATATTCTAAGTGGGCCCAAAAACCTCATTGATGAACTGCTTCCATGTATTGGCATCTGTCACTATTACCTCAAACTCTGATGGCTCTAGAAATCTAATAGTGACCTCATGCTTGACCACTTGAGCTTTTATATTAGCCATCCTGGATGGAATCAATTGAAGTTGATCTTCCAATAGACGGTTCCTTACTGCTGCCTGGGATATTACATTCTTCAGCACTCTCTCATCTAAACTTTTGATCAACCGAATGCCCAGTTCATCCTCCTTCCATATGGCCTACAATTGTTTCAAGTACTCTTCATGCCCTCGTAATTCATCTAACCTCTTCTTGAAAGATGTTTGGCAGTGGTTGTAAGTTGTAAGCACCTTTCTACAGAACTCTGTGCAAACACCTTTAGTTCTCTGGGATGCCCTTATAAGTTCTTCAACAACTTTATTTCCAAATTCTATCAACTCATATTCTAGCTTCACTCTCTTGGAGTCTTTGATCGGTGCATTTGCTGGAGGTTCCTTGCTTGTTTCCAACCAAGTCAAACACCATTGAATAATTTCCAGGACATCCTGGGTCTTATTTTTAAAATGGGAAGCTATACCTGAAATCTCTTCCAGCCTAACTTCCACTTGACAGACCTTCAACATCTCATCTTCTATCTGGAGCTGCATCTGGTAAATTTTATTTCTGAGCATGAGGGCATGCTTTTTCAATGGCTCTATATCCGTTCTTTGCTCATTTTCCACCTTTAAAAAAACTTCCAATGAATCCTTTTGTGTCTCCATTACTGCTACCTGGGTTTCATACTGTTTTTCTTTTTGCTCAGCAGTAGTCTTTTGCAGTTCCAATTCTGCAACCTTGTTTTCCAAATTTCCTTTCTCCTCACTTAACTCTTCATTGGATGATTTCAAACTATCTTATTCTTCTTCTAAAATTTGGTGTCCTTGTTGAAGCCTCTCAAAATATGATAAGGTAGCTTCATATTTTCTTTTGGACTCTCTACCTACCTTTTCTTATTTCGTCAATACCTCCTTCGTTTCGACCATCTTCCCCTTATACTGCTCAATGTTTTCTAGAAGCCTGTCTACATTGTGAGAATTGGCATAGGAATTTGCAATGCCCATAGAATTCAATTGCTTTGGGTGCTCTTCTACATTCTTCATCACTGTCCTCTCTATTACTGTGGTCACTTGTTTATGAGTCCCTACCCTCAAGATTTTTTCTATCCTCCATGTAATGGATTTCGTTTTACGATCAAAACAAATATCTTCTAAGCATGCCACATCGTATTATTTGTATGGGGTAAATGGTATTAGCCCCATTTCAGATATGGGTACATGACCCCCAGTAAGGATGCTGCTGGATGTGGATGGAGGGTTCTATATATTATCTCGAACAAGGATTTTCTCCTAACCTCCACCAACTACAACTTCCTGATTTTTCCCCTCTGTGGGCTCTTCCGTATCTTATATTCCTAGCCCAGGGTCTGCATCTTCTCGAGTAATAGCCTTTTCTAACTATGAAATTTTATCTAAAAAAGCCTCTGCGTTCTTTTGCTTGTCAGCTTCTTCTTTATCCTTTTGTGCTTCCTCTGCCAACAACTTCTTTGCTCCTGCAGCAAGCCTGCGAGCAATTTCTTCTTGGGCCTTTCTTACAGCTTCTTCTTCTCCTTCATTTGGTTTTGGATTATTGCTGCTACTTCCCTTGACCCTATATTCCTTATCCTTCAACCGCTTTCTCACAACTTCCATGCTATAGACATTCCTAAACACTTTCTCCTGTTTATCTATATAGTCTGTATATTCAAAATTTACCTTGTGAGTGGCCTTGTGAGCTACCACCTTTCCTTGTGAGTCATTTCGGTGAAATATTATCTCTCCAAAATGGAAAATATCCAGTTCTTTGATGAAATATGGAGCACTTTTGACCTTGTTGAACTTATAGCTCCCTACATAAAATGGTACTGGTGGGAACACAACTTTCCTTATATCGAACAAATAGTTTCCAAAACCATCTAGAAATACTTGTCTTACTGCCTCCTTATGTACTATGTAGTTTGTTGCATACTTGGAAAGCAATAAGGGTGCCTTGGTGCCCCCATACATTCTCATATATGTTCCTTCTTCTATGAAAACATAATCTCCATACTCTTTTATGGATTCTACAGCTCCTTCTAACAGACATGGAAAATCTTCTAGAAAGATCAAGTTATATAGGGGCCTTATGAACTCCTCACAAATCAAATGGTAATGGTTGTGATATTTATGGGCTCCCAGAATATGATATGCAATGTATATAGGGGCTCTCCCCTCTTTCCACACACAATTCATCTTCTCAAACCTGTGTCTATAGAGTATACAATCTATCAAGAAATATGACATAAAAAATTCTGATTTGGTTTGTCTCAAACCTTCCTGGGCTTCCTGACACATTTGGCCAAGTTCCTAGCAGCTATATCGGCCCAATTAAATATCTTTCCATCCATGGCTACATAGTACATGAGGGGAATCCAACCAAAATTATATGTCTTCCCATCATCCCAACTATACAGCTTGCTTATCATTAATACTATTATCCTAAAAGGGCTTTGAAGATGTGTAGTCTCATATTCTCCTGACTGTTTGTGTCTGAAGGTCTTCCCTTCTACCACCATCGTCTTTGTTGTAGTTGTATAGTCAAACTTCAGACTTTTGACCCATTATGTGGTTACACTTATTTCTGTTTCCGGTAGACTATAGGCTTTTGAAAGGAATACGGGCGCGAAAGATGCAACAGGATTTCCCTCCTCATCATTTATTATCATTCCTACTGTGTCTATTTTGGGAAACATTGATCCAATGACCTATGCACAGGGAAAAATCTCTGACCTAGTTGCTATTTTGGTTAACCCAGACCTCAAAATGTTCTCATACAAACCTAGGTCTCCCAAACCAGCTTCTGGCACTTTTCTTTCAACCAGCATGGGATAGATATGACCCCATTTTAGCTCAAGATCTGCTCCTGTAATCACCTTAGTGTCTTCATACACTATCTTTGTCTTCACTGCCAGCGGGAACTCAACAAATTCTGTGTCAAAATCGCTTTCAGCAATTTAAAGCATCTTTCTTCCCTTCTTCGTCATGATTTCTGCAGTAAACTGCACCTGCAAAAAATGAAGTTGTCTCAGCACTCATATTTAAACCATTGATTATCAATATAAGCATTCAAACAAATACATATGTATACATATCCCACAACATTAAAAAAAAAACTAAATATTCCTTACTCGTTCAGTTTCATCCATTAGAACAGGCCAAAAAATGGGTACAAGTCAGGGTTACAGCTATACACACAAATGTCGAACACCGGGAACCCTGCTGAAACCTCTGCACTTTATTTCTTAGCGGTGAAAACCTCCACTCAGCTCTAGACACTCAATCCCACACGCACAATGGAACTTCAAACTCTGCAACGGTGCTCTAGAGTAAAACCAGGCCCGATATCCCACGACCATTGTATATCAACTAGGGCTCTAAGAAAAACAAAGAGATAGCAGCCCATACCAACGCCCCCTAGTGGGATACCTATTGACTTCATGCTGGTGAAACACTCGACTCCCTGAAAAATCATCGTTAACCTAGTCGAATGGGTGAAACGCCTCTGGGAAAACGAACAGGATTCAGAGGCGAGAAAACTAAAATGACCAAACCTAAAAGATGCATGGGCTTAAAACCCCCTTAGATATCGGTTAATGACACCACCTCACCCATCCTGCACCGACGATGGATAGCTTTAGAAACTCTAACAAATCAACCATTTGAAAAAGAGGAATAGAAACCTACCTATCCGGTCAAAGAATCCCCATGCAACTGAAAATGAATAGCGAGCACGCACCACGTGAGCTCCACCAGGGAATCCACCTAACAGCTCAAATGGGAAGAAAAAACTCTCTGACTTTCAATGCTCTCTGAAAAAAATAAAATGGTAAAACAATACTTCACCCTTGGGTAAATAAAAAGAAAATTCAAGGGTCTTAAATCGCTTTTAAACTTAAACGTACAAAACCAAAAAATTCGTTGGCGTTGAATGCTTCAAACCCAAAAACCTAAGTCATCGTGGGAAAATCCATGATGGGGTAGCTCAATCTCAATGATCCACCCACAACTACCGGCTTATAACTCCAAACTCCTCCGGTACCTTCCCTTGCGGCTTGGTCATTAAAATCACATCAGTGAGGATCATAAGATGTCATCCGTTGTATTGGCTTCGAGTTCAATCATCCTCCACAATGGCAGGTCATACCCAGATCGGATATTAACGAAGAAATGCTTCCACCGTACCGGCAGTGCATTGGCAATTACCTCCGTGACGGATTTGAAGAACCACCCGCTGTAGCGGCTCGAACCGAAGGAAACGTCTGCTGTAGCAGCTCTCGAAGACCGACTAAAACGATAAAACGAAAGATCCACCACCGTAGCGGCTCTCGAAGACCGACTAAAATGATAAAATGAAAGATCCGTCACCGTAGCAGGAGCGACTTGAAAAAATTTCCGCTGTAGAAGAAGCTTTAAAAATAATGGGCATGCAACGAGAAAGACGTCCGCTATAGCAGCTTGCAAATGGAAATTGGGCCATCGTAGCAGCCCAAACTCAAAGAAGGTTCTGTCATAGCAGCTTTAAACCAAAGAAGGATCCGCCCTAGTGGCTAAAATATGGGAAACCACCCGCAACAGTGGATTGAAAATCACCTTTTGTGATGTGTAGAAAATGTATAAGCTGAAAATCGAAATCAAATCACTTTAAGGAGAAACTAAGACTTTCAAAGGGGTCCTAAAAAATACAAAGAAAGATTTTTTGGGTAGTTGTTGCAGCAGCAACAATTGGTGAGTTGCAAGTGAACATAGATCTATGAAAACTAACTTTTAAAAACCATAACTGCTCTAAAATATCTTGTTAAAATAGAGTTGATCAGATTTCTTTAAGATGCCCAGATTTTCCTAGAATGCAAGATTTACAAACTTTAACACTGACTATTGTCCAATAGGAAAGGGGAACCAGGCTTTCAAATTCTGGATAACTCTTCTAAGGCCAAGATATGAGGTTCATTTTACTTCTGCTTTCGGACTTCTTTCAACTTTAACACCACAGGATTGTGGCAGAGTGTGAACAGATATATTCATTTGTTCCTCATTCCCATACCTTTTGCATTATTTTGATGATTTTTTAGACTTTTTTCCTTTTGAGTCTTCCTGGATTGTTTTCTTCATTTGAAATTTGTCATTTAGTTTCTTCCATCCATATTGTCCTTTTGTGTGAGAGATATTTTTCTTTCATCTCACGGACGAAGAAGAACCTTTGAGAAATCTTATCCAACTGATTTTATTCAGTATGTCTTTTGATGTACTACTTTCTTTCTGGGATATTTGACTCTTTTGTCCTTTTGGCTTTCATTTGTGGCATGGGATTATTTAAATACCATACAACTGTTCACCCTACTTCCTTTCCATGGGTCTTTGTTGTAAGCTTCCTAGGACAGACTTTAGTGTGAAGTGAATGGAGCCTCAAAATATTATTCTAGACTTTTCTTACCTTAGTTATTTTACAGGGTTTAAACAGGACTTCAATGTGTTCAAAATCCATTTAGACAATCTGCTAATCTTAAAGGATCTTTCCTCCTGATATATGCAAGTAGGAAGTAGTCCTTCAGTCAAAAGACTTTCAATTTATCCGGAGCCCTAATGAACTCCAACACCAAAGGTTGTGCTGGTTTATTGAAAAAGTAAATCCAACAAAAACAAATGCAAGAAATCAGACTTTTGATAAATCAAAATATAAATAAAGGAGAACTATCCTAAGGAAAACAAAACTAAAACAAATCAAATGGTTTATTTATGTACAAAGAAAAAACCAAACAGTATTAAGAAAAATATGGTTTGAGAACTAAACCATTTACTGGCAAGTTCTCTTCCCACCCCTATAAGTCTCGTAATTTATAGGTTAAGGGGCCTCACTTCTCTACAATCTGAAAAGGGCCTATCCATAATTGCTGAAATTTAGTGTGTTTTCCCTTCTCATCATGCGGGTGATCCCATTTAGAACCAAATCACCTAGTTCAAATTCCTTCTTTTCAGCTTTGTGCTTATCAAACCATCTCCTCACTATTTCTTGTTGATACTTAAACCTCTCTTTTGACTTGGATTTGGACTCTTCCAACTTTAGCAGGGTATTAATTTGGATTTGCAGGACCTCATTCTCAGTTCCTCTAGAGGCTTGAGCTAATTGAGAGGAAGGAAACAAAGTATTTGGAGGCAGGATGGATTATTTCCCATATACTAGAGTATAGGGTGACACACCTAAGGAATTCTTAGGTGTGACTCTATCATCCCAGAGTGCATTAGGAAAAGCTATGTGCCAACTCCTTTGATTTTCTATGATTGTTTTCTTCAAAATCCTAATGAGATTTTTATTTGTATATTCTGCTAAACCATTACCTTGTGGATAGTAGTTAGCAGAATAATGTAACTTAATCCCTTTCTTATTTGCAAATGCAGTTAGTCTAATAGATGAAAAATAAGAAGAATTATAAAAAACCAGGGAAATTGGAACCCCAAACCTGGTCATAATATGATCTTGCAAGAAGTCCATAACTGCATCTTCAATCACTTTTCTCAATGGAATGGATTCTACCCATCTGGTGAAGTATTCTATTCCTGTTAGGATGTACTTGTGCTGTAATGCATAATTTTGATTGATCTCTCTGATAATATCAATCCCCCACTGTTCAAATTGTTCAGAAATAATAATTAGCTTTAATGGTCCTGTTGCCTTTGCTTGTCTTCCACCACTCCTTTGACAAGTATCACATTTCCTAACATAAGCGTGCGCATCCTTGAACAGAGTCAGCCAGTAATACCCAGCTCTCAAAATCTTATGTTTTGTAGTATCTCCTGAGAATGACCTCCAGCAGATCCATCGTGTAGCTCTATAACAACCTTAGCTGCATCTTCGTGTTCCAAGCATCTAAGAAAAACTCTATCATATTTTTTTCTAAATAGAAGTCCATCAATAATCTGATATGAGGCCGACTTTAAGCGTAATGCTCTCCTCTGATTGGAATTCCAGTGTTCGGGAAAGTATCCTTCTTGAAGATAATGAACCAGGTCTCTATACTAGGATTATGGAGCTGTAAATAAAGGACATAGATCGACCATGTGTAACTCAGTTGTGTTCTCCCAATTGTTATCTTCATTTTCCTGAATTTCAGTCATCAATTTGTAGAGCCCTTTCCCTTTGACTATGGTCATTGGTTTGAATTCTAAGTCATATTCTTGTAAGGATGTTACCCAGTTACCTCTTCTTTCTCCTAACTCTTTTTGTACGAAAAGAGATCGGACTGCCGGGTGTGGAACTATCACTTTGGTAGGGTTCTTCAGTATATATGGTCTGAATTGTTTCACCGCCTTAAAACCTGCATAAGCTTACTTATCAACCGTGGGGTAATTCAATTCATCTCCTTGCAAACCAGTGCTCATAAACAATATGGGGTACTCATCTCCCCCTTCTTCTTTTTGTGTAAGCACAACTACTAATGAATCATATGAAGCAAAAGTGTACAAAATGAAGTATTTTTCAAAATTGAGACTTTTAAGGGATGGTGCATGAGCTATTGATGTTTTGATCTTGTTAAATGCACCTTTCTATGAATCATTCCACTTGAATTAAACACTTTGCTTGACCATTTGTTGCAAAGGTTTGACTATTTGAGCAAACTCTGGCACAAACCTTCGCACAAAATTTATTGTCCCCATAAAATGTTGCATACCTTTTTTATTATGGGGTAAAGGGATCTGTTCTATTGCTTTAATCCTTTTTGTGTCTATTGAGATCCCTTCCTTCAAAATTATGTGACCCAATAACTTTCCTTTTGTAATAGCAAACACACATTTTTTTGGGTTTAAAGAAATGCCATACTTTCTACAACGTTCGAAAATCAGTTTTAAATGAAACACACAGTCTTCTCTTTTCTTAGAAAATATCATGACATCATCTAAATAAACCACTACACTTCAGTCAACCATATCGCAGAAATCTATATCCATAGCCTTTTGGAAAGTTGCTCCAGCATTAATGAGTCCAAAGGGCATTCTTGTATATGCAAAAGTCCCCCACTTGGTTCTGAAAGTGGTATTCAGTATGTGTTCTTCTGCCACTAACACTTGGTTATAGCCTGAGAATCTGTCTAACAGAGAAAACAACTCAAAGCCTGATCCCATTTTTAATATATGTTCCATGGGTGGGATAGGGTAATTGTATTTATCAGATGCACGGTTTAAATTTCTGAAATCAACACAGAGTCTAATTTCTCCAGACTTCTTTTGCACTGGCACCAAATTTGAAAGCCATTCTGAATGTCTAACCTTGAATATGATATTAGCATCAAGAAGCTTCTTCACCTCACTTTGAATCAGAGGTTCTCGTTTGGGGTGCATCTTCCTCAAAGGCTGCTAGAAAGGATTGACTCCAATTTTAATTGGAATGACATGTTGTATAATTTTGGTGTCATAGGTTTTGAGGTCTTCATATGTCCATGCAAATACATCTTTATATTGTCTAAACAAACTGATGAATTTGCTCCTTTCCCTGGGTGAGGAACTTCCCCAGGTCCACATATTTAGGATCAGCCTCTGACCCTATATTTATCAACTCAAACTGCAAAGACAAACTGTGTGTCTTGACATTTGTTGGTCTTCTAAACTTGGTGTCAACATCGAACATTTGTTCCAACGTTCTGACCCCTTTAGGAATGAAATTTCCATTCTAGAGGTTTTCTTGATTTTCTTCATCATCTATTATGGCTCCTTTGAAGGTTTCATCATTCATCAGACATTCCAAGATTTGTTGATCATCATCAAACACTTTCAGATTGGTAATATTTTCTGGAACGGAGGGCCTGAAAAGCAATTCAATTGAACATTTGTCATTCGTGGGTACCAGCCATGCAGCTGAAGTGGCTAATAGGTCAGATGCTTCATTCTTTAACCTAGGAATTGACATAATATTCAATGCATCAAATTTTGTTAATAAATCCCATACTTCATTTTGATAAGCCTTCAGATGAGGTGATATGCAATGAATTGTATTTCGGACTTGTTTAACAATGATTTCAGAATCTCCATACGCTTTTAGATTTTTTACTTTAAATTCCATTTCCTTTTTAGTCCCTGGACTAAAGCTTCATACTCAGTTTTGTTATTAGTGCACTCAAATTCTAATCTACAAGAAAGAAAAAAATTATTTTTTCGGGATCCATTAGGACACAACCAGCTCCTAATCCTTCTAGGGTTTTGGAACCATCAAAATAAAGAATCCAAAATTTTTCTACCCCTACTGAATTAGAACTACTATCTGCATTTGAGACTAACTCTACTATATTACAATCAATTTTATCAGCCCATGAAAACTGAAGGAGATCGGGTTGGGTATCTAATGTGTCATTGGATTCTTCAGCTTGATAATTTCTTTGTTCAATATCAAGGAAATAGTTCCCCAAGACATAGTTAAGAGGTTCATTATTCCCCTCCAACTGTGTTGCATTGTGTTTCATCTGGGGCTCCCTCAACACCTTTATATGATTCTGGTAACCTTCGTAGGGAAACCACAAATGTGACCAGTCAAAGGAAAAATAACCATCTAGTTTCGCTGACCAGTCCTAGCTCAAAACCAACCCATATGCTTCTAGTATGTCTGCTACCACAATGTCTATATACTAGCAAACCCTCTCATCTGCTGACAAATGTATCAGGACATCTTCCATTTCTCCTACCACTTTAACTGTAGTTCTATCTAATTGGACAACTTGTCCTATAGTCAGATTGGGTTGACCATTTATCTGCTTACAGACTGAAAGAGGCATGACATTCACTGATGCTCCAGAGTCTACCAAACAGTTATGCACGTTGTAATTGAAAATTTCAAAAGTAAGAAGGAATGTTGGTGTTCTATATTTAGACTTCCCCCCTATACTTGCTTCACCAATCTCTTCCTTAGACTGGTTATCATTCTGGGGTTTCATTATAGGTGTCTCAAGTGCTTTCAACAATTTTTTCTTTTGTTGGGGTAATTTGCACATTTCAAACAAAGAGATGTTTTCCTTAATATTTTTAATATCTTCTATTATGTCATATCCCATTTCATGCTCGGTGGAATTCTTCTTGACATTCTCAACTTTGTTTTCTACATACTTCACAAGCATATTGACTATCTTGGGATTCGTACTTGTGATGAAAAACTCTAGTATATTAATGGTCTAAGTATTATGTTTTATCTTCTTCATGTTCTCCTGAAGTTTCTTTATTTTAGGCATTATCATGTTATCTTCTTTCAGTGGGCCCTGACTCCTTGTTATAACATTTGATTTTGATATTTCTTCTTCCTCAATGAATCCTTCATCCTCTATACTAAACAGGGGTGCACAATCCCATAAAGCCAAAGTATCTTCTTCTTGTATCTCTATTGGTTTCTGATCCTTCTCTCCTCCATCCACAATTTTCGTTAACTTGGAATCTAGTAACTGATTCATCACTAAGGTCATAGAATTTATCCACTATGGGCAGTTTTTTTTAGAATGAGGCTGCTAATGGAATGTATAGAAATTTTCCATCCCTACTTCAGTTATGTTCATAGCAGAGGGACTATGGGAGGGAGTTTTGGATGGACCACCGTCATCTCTCTTTTTGTAATAAGGTTTTCATTTCTTCTTGGCCTCCTTTTCCTTTTCCATGTCAATTATTTTATTTGAAAGTTTCTGCACCATTTTGACCACACCATCTAGTTCCTGTCACCACTCATCCTTAGGCTTAGTTAAAAACAAAGGCTTTCTGTTTCCAATTTTTTTTTCCTCTGGTTGTACAGGATATTGGTCTATACTCTCCATTTCGGCTTCCACTTTCTCAGTTTCCACTAAGGTGGGATTAACTGATCTCTTAACAAACATATCTAGGTTAGGACTAAGAGCTAAAGTGTAATACTCAATTAAGGTGTTCTCAACAGGTTTTATATCTGCATCAAAGTTATTCATATAGGCAACAAACCTCTGAGTGAAATTATGCACCCTTTCTTTCTTTTCTTTTCTGAGGGCAAGCAACCCTTTCATTAAAGTGACATGGGTTCTCTGGATTCCATATTTGTTTCTAAACAATCTCTCAAAGGTGTTCCAATTTGGGATTGAGTTTTCCTGTAGGGAAAAATACCATGAGGTTCATTTTCCCTTGAGAGTATGAGGGAACAATATACAGACTACGTCTTCATGCTCTGCTGCTTGTAAACCTTCTAAATCTAGATAAAAACTTTGCAAATGACCATCCACAAGAATTCCTTCATTTGGTTCAAACTTGGGCAATGACTTATCAAAATTATGAGGCATGGCATGTAATGAAGGAGTAAGTTTAGAGGGGATCTAGCTCTCCAAGCAGGTGGTGGAGGAGGCTGATTTGCATTTACATTTGCCATGATTCTAAGTGGATATTGAGGTGGAGACTGGACAGGGGTTCGAAAAGGTGAGTAGTGAGGGGAATCTAGTCCTAACTAATTTATAGGTTTCACAATCTCTTGCAAGGTTGTTTCTACCATCTCTTCAAAGTCTTCCACTAGCACTGAATCCTCACAGTAAGGACAACCTTTCTTACGAACTTCTCTTCTAGGAAAGGTAGGAATAATGGGTAGTCCCCCAATCTTCTTTGCATATTCCCTTATGATTCTCCTTAAATCATCAACCACCTCATTATCAATGGAATAGAGTTACTTTGTAACTTTTTCTTTAGGACTATGTATTTTAGGGAAACTGGTTTCAGAACTCTCATCGGTGGAGTATTCTCGAGCAAACGAATTTCCTCATCGAGCCATGCACTGGCGGCCCTCTTTCTAGCGTCAAAATTGTTGAGGCCTGGAATATTCTAGGTAGAAACAGTAGGGATTTCCCCAATAAACGATCCCAATTAGCTCATTATTATTTGATATGGGGAATCCATCTGGTTCACGGTTTGGCTACCGTAGGTCAAGTAATGGTTTAAGCTTGCTTTACTGGTTGCGTCCTGGTCCACCGTTTAAGTGTATTTTTTTGTTTTATTCTATATATGATATGCAAGTGCCTAATCTAATTGCAAATGATAGAGACATCAAAGAGTTCACAATGTGATGCGTAGGTTCTTACCTCTCGTCTTATTACCCCTTTTGCTTCTAAATCATAAACAAATAACAACTATGCTACACTAGCTAATTCTAACTAGCCTATCCCTAGGGAGCAAGATTATATTAATGATGTGTAATGTACTATAAAACATGCAAAAAGAATATTACATATAGTTGTTCATAATTCAAAATACATGAATACATGTAGAAAGATAAACATTGAGGTAACTCATTGTTGGTTAAAACATTCATTACTCAAACTACTGCATAAGTTTCATAAAAATAACAAGAAATCATTCATACCATGGAAGTAATTCATAAGTCAGAATGATCTCACAATTTGTAGAATAAGTTGAAACATAAATAATTTGACATTCAACCAATCTACAACATGCATTTGAAACTTCACAACTCCTTCTCCAGCAGAAAATATGGCCTCTTTATTATAAAAGGAATTAGTTCTTCTTACAATAAACTTCACAAAAATATAGCATGGAAAAGTCCCTTCCTCCATCGACATGATCTATATTTATAAAATTTAAAATGTCTTTTGGCCTTCCTACCCTTTGGGCTTCCTTTAAAAATCAGTTACAAAAAATGACTTTGTATCCTAGTGAGTTCGCTAACTTAGGAAAAGTGTAACTATTACAAAATGTGTGTCAATAAAACAAATATTTTAAGTGGGCCCAACCACATCATTGATGAACTACTTCCATGTATTGGCATCTGTCACTATTGCCTCAAACTCTGATGGATCTACAAATCTAATAGTGACCTCATGCTTGGCCACTTGATCTTTATATTAGCCATCCTAGGTGGAATCAATCGAAGTTGATCTTCCAATATATGGTTGCTTACTTCTACCTGGGCTATTACATTCTTCAGCACTCACTCATCTAAACTTTTGATCAGCTGAATGCCCAATTCATCCTCCTACCATTTGGCCTATAATTGTTTCAAGTACTCTTCATGCTCTGGTAATTCATCTAACCTCTTCTTCGCAGATGTTTGGCAGCGGTTGTAAGTTCTAAGCACCTTTCTACATAACTCTGTGCAAACTCCTTTAGTTCTCTGGGATTGCCTTATCAGTTCTTTAGTAGCTTTATTTCCAAATTCTATCAGCTCACATTCCAGCTTCACTCTCTCGGAGTCTTTGATCAGTGCATTTGTTGGAGGTTCATTGGTTGTTTCCAACCAAGTCAAATGCCCTTGAAGAATTTCCAAGAACTCTTGGGTCTTATGTTTAAAATGGGAAGCTATACCTGAAATCTCTTCCAACCTAACTTCCACTTGTCATACCTTCAACATCTCATCTGCTATCAGGAGCTGCATCTGGTAAGTTTTATTTTTGAGCATGAGGGCATGTTTTTCAATGGCTCTATATCCGTTCTTTAATCATTTTCCACCTTCAACAAAACTTCCAATTAAGAATTTTGTGCCTCCAATGCTAGTACCTGGGTTTCATACTGTTTTGCTTTCTGCTCAGTAGTAGTCTTTTGCAGTTCCAATTCTACAACCTTGTTTTCCAAATTTCCTTTCTCCTTACTTAACTCTTCATTCGATGATTTCAAACTGTCCCATTCTTCTTCTAAAATTTGGTGTCCCTGTTGAAGCCTTTCAAAATCTGATAAGGTAGCTTCATATTTTCTGTTGGATTCTCTACCTACCTTTTCTTCTTTCCTCAATACCTCCTTCGTTTTGACCATGTTCCCCTTATAATACTCAATGTTTTCTAGAATCTTGTCTACATTGTGAGCATTGGCATAGGCATTTGCAATGCCCATAGGATCTAATTTCTTTGGGTTCTCTTCTACATTCTTCATCATCGTCCTCTCTATTACTGTGGTCACTGGTTTCTGAGTCCCTACCCTCAAGATTTTTTCTGTCCTCCATGTAATGGGTTTCATTTTAGGATCAAAATGAATATCTTCTAAGCATGCCAAATTGTATTTTTTAGATGGGGTAAATGGTATTAGCCCCATTTCAACTATGGGTACATGACCCCTGGTAAGGATGTTGCTACATGTGGATGGAGGGTTCTCTCAATTATCCCGAACAGGGCTTTGCTCCTGACCTCCACCAGCTGCAACTTCCTGATTTTGTGCCTCTATGGACTCTTCTGTATCTTGTATTCCTAGCCCAGGGTTTGTAGCTTCTTGAGCAATAGCCTTTTCTAACTCTAAAATTTTATCTAAAACAACCTCTGCATTCTTTTTTCTTGGCATCTTCTTCTTTATCCTTCTGTGCTTCCTCTTCCAACAACTTCTTTTCTCCTGCTGCAAGCCTGCAAGCACTTTCTTCTTGGGCCTTTATTGCAGCTTTTTCTTCTCCTTCATTTGGTTTTGGATTATTGCTACTACTTCCCTTGACTCTAGATGCCTTACCCTTCAACCGCTTGCTCACAGCTGCCATGCTGTAGACATTCATGAACACTTCTCCTCTTTATCTATATAGTCTATATATTCAAAATTTACCTTGTGAGCAGCCTTGTGAGTGGCCATGTGAGCTGCCACCTTTCCTCATGAGTCATTTCAGTGAAAGATTATCTCTCCAAAATGGAAAATCTCCAGTTCTTTGACGAAATATCAAGCACTTTTGACCTTGTTGAACTTATAGCTCCCTACATAAAAAGGTACTGGTGGGAACACAACTTTCTCTATATCGAAGAAATAGTTTCCAAAACTATCTAGAAATACTTGTCTTATTGCCTCCTTATGTACTATGTAGTTTGTTGTGTACTTGGGAAGCAATAAGGGTGCCTTGGTGCTCCCATACATTCTCAGATATGTTCCTTATTCTATGAAAAAATAATCTCCATACTCTTTTATGGATTCTATAGCTCCTTCTGACAGACATGGACAATCTTCTAGAAAGATCAACTTATATAGGGGCCTTATGAACTCCTCACAAACCAAATCGTAATGGTTGTGATATTTATGGGCTCCCAGAATCTGATATGCAACGTATATAGGGGCTCTCCCCTCTTTCCACACACAATTCAACTTCTCAAACCTGTGTCTATAGAGTATACAATATATTAAGAAAGATGACATTTGACGAACCACCCATCATAGCGGCTCGAACCGAAGGAAACGTCCGCCATAGCGGCTCCCACAGACCGATTCAAACGACAAAACAAAATATCCACCATTGTAGCAGGTGCGACTTGAAAAAATATCCATTGTAGCAGCTTGCCATGAGAAAGACATCCACTATAGCAGCTTGCAAATGGAAACTGACCCGCCGTAGTGGCCCGAACTCAAAGACAGTTCTGCCATAGCGGCCTGAAACCAAAGAAGGATTTTCCCTAGCGGCTCGAAGATGGGAAACCACCCACAACAACGGATCAACAAATCAAATTTAGTGATGTGTAGAAAATGTATAAGCTGAAAATCCAAATCAAAGCACTTTAAGGAGAAACTAAGACTTTCAAAGGGGTCTTAAAAAATGCAAAGAAAGATGTTTTGGGTAGTTGTTGCAGCAGCAACAAAACCCCATCAAGAGGAGTTTTTATCGGTGGCTTGGTAGGGTCAGTGTTGGGACGAGGAGCTTGGGGGATTAGGTCATACAGAGTTCTAGACTGGGAATAGACCATGTCCAGATACTGAGCGTGACTGATAAACTACTCTTCACTAACAACACCTGCCATAGCCACATCTTGGGCAAGCGGAGGCAACAAGGATTTCATGAACCAGCCTTCCAATAGCTTGTTGGGAATAGGTGCCTTAATAAGTCTTCGTCATATCCTCCATTCATGTATATGATCTGAAATATGTGTGGAGGTATTTTGACGAAGAGATCTGTTGCAGCTGCAACGTTTGCACAAATTTCTAAAAATTGGGACCCTTCTTTTAAATTTTGTCTTGCTTAATTTGTTGGGATTGCTTACCTTTACTGTGAGTTTGATTTTTTGAGGTTGATAGTTGATTGAATATATTTCATGTTGATGCTGCCTTTTGACTTAATTTGTGACTTACGGTGATTTCTTATATTCTTTGTCAAAAGTGGTTTGAGTTATGAATCGGGGCCGTAGTCACCTACACAGCCGCCATTACGAAGGCTCAATAGAATAACGACCCGATCCAAAACCGTGTTTTCAGCCAATGTGCTTTGTTTTTTGGTGTTTTATTTTGTCACCATCGGAACACTTGTACTTTGTATTTCCGTCGTTTCGGATGGAAAATTGCGAAGCACCGCGACGGAAGTTTTGACCTTTCCCGATCCTGCAGTCTGCTTTTGTGTTTTTGTTCTTGTCGCTGTCGGCGCCGTTTTGGACATTGGAATTGAGGATAACTTTTTGTTTGTGCAATCATCATCAGTCTTGTTTTCGCAAAATCCTTAGTCTATTTGAGTTCCACCGTTGCGGCTCTGGAGCGGACTAAACTTCCACGTTATAGTTTTTCTTTCGCCGATGTGTATGATTTATTTTGTTGACAGTTCACTTAATGTTAGTTCTATTTTTCTCTGCCTTTTTTACTAGTCTACAGAACCTCTTGTCTTTGTAGCCTCCGCCATTGCGGTGTTGTAACATACTAATAGTCTGAGACTATAGTCATTTTGAGCTTCGATGCTGGGATTTTTAATGTGTGTTTCACCGACGATTTTCATTGTACTGCGGAACTCGTAGCATCTTCATCGCCCACCGTTGCGGCTCTGTAGTAGGTTGATCGCCGATACCATAGTTCTCCCGCCACCCGTTGTGTGATGTTTTTCCCACTGAGTGTTTTCACTGGTATATGTGTGTGTGTGTGGGATTGGGCATTATTCTATTATTATCCCTGCGTACTCGTGCCTGTGTTGTCCTTGTCGTTTCGAACCGAGAATTGTACCTAGTTGTCGGGAGCTCGTTCATGGCTGGCGTCGCCGTGGAAGCTTTCAGATTCTCCTTGTTGACTGCACAGCTCATTGCGAGGTAGGCCAACCATGATTTTTCCCTTTCTTTTGAGTTTTTGGAACTAGGGTCTCATCCTTGGTTAGGTTTTTCCCATCGTGTTCGATGGGCATATGTGTATGGGTTTATCTGCATATATGGTGGTTCACTTTGACAGTTAGTGGACGGGGGGGGTTTCTCGTTTTTCCTTGGTGATTATTGCAGAGCCATTATGAGTTTTCGAATCTTTTCTGACTGTTTAGGAAACTGGTGCAGACGAGCGTTACACTGTCTGCACCGATTTTTCTGGGTTTGCATATGGCCATCTAAGGGGGGAATTTTCCTTTCTTTTGCAGTTGGTAGGCGTTTACCCTGGTTTTGTTCGAAATGCCGGAGGGTTTTTTTTTTCGGTGATTTGGTTGCTCGCGTGTTTTGGAACTAGGGTTGCATTTTTTGAGGATAAGCCTCATTTGATGGGATTTATGTTTGAGCAAGAAGTTATGACGCGTTCTACTAAAAGTTAATGCATTTTTATTTAGGAATGATCAGACTGGTTTTCTTCACATAGTGTCGGTAGAGGTTTTACATATTGGTGAGGTTATGATACATGTTGTCAATCATGATTAACTTTAGTCATGACTTATCATTTTTCTAAAGTACTAGCTAGTTAGTCCCGATTTTTTCATTTGCATAGGTTTAATTGTTGCAAGTATGGAAGAGGTAAATGTTTAAATGGTTTTCTTCGTTTTTTGAATATCGCTTAGAAGCCCCAAACAGCTTAAATGCATGTAGGTTTATGACAGGACAACTTTGTTAAAGGTGAGATGTCAAAGAAGCAGAAAAAGAAGGCTCCTGTTGTTGAAGGGGAACCTGAGGTGGAAATTATTACAAAGGTTGAGTACGTTTATGAAGATACTAGAGTCACCACCGGGGTGGAAACCTGACTACAAGTGGGAAGATATTTATAGATGGATTTCAAACCAAGAGGTTCCTGATACCAGGTTTGAAGAGTTAACAATATATGCTAATATTGAAAAATCTGCCTTAATGAAGATAGCTACCAAGCCTGATCTTTTCCCATGCTCAGAAGTGATTAGATGGATTTTTCCTAGGGCAAACATCACCACTATGATTCTGGCCAATACTGCTAAGCAGGGCTATGCTGCTTACAGCCCTGGTTATGTATCATTAGCTTATCACTTACCAGAAGCCCAGGTTTACCTAACTGAAGATTGGCTGAAGGATATTAACCTAGACCTGGTTGAAATAGTAAAAAGAATGATGATACCTGGTAAGAATTTTCAAACCAGGTCATCAGGGGAATATGATAGCTACTCTAAGAACCCCTTATAGGTTTATTGCGTTAATGTTGAACATAATTTTTGGGAGAGCCCATGGCAAAATTTTTAAGATAGGATGGGTTCCTATTATCTTTAGTGTATCCACCCAAGGGACTGTATTCAACTGGGCGAACATTGTGTCCAACAGTCTCTTGGCTTGCATGTCTTTAGCTCTAGGAGGGGTGTCTCAGAAAAAATATGAGTCCTACATGAGATCCATATTAATAGATTGTATACTATGCACCTATCCATTTCCAAACCTAAGTTGCATGTGGGACTGGGACAGAGCCCCTGTGTACACAACCTACAAGTTGTTATGGGCACACAAATATTATAGTCATTATAAAGAAATTTGTGAACAATTTATGATGCCCTTGTATACGTTGATTTTCTTGAAAAAATGCAATTGTGTGTCTAAAGAGGCATTGAAATTCATTAAGGAGTATGCTAATTATTATTTGATGGATGAGGGGATGTATATTAGAATGTATGGTTGCTCCAGGGAACCTGCATTTCTCCCCAAGTACACCATGGATTTTGTGGTGCATAAAGAAGCAATTAGGCAGGTTTTCTTAGATGGTATAGGGAGTTTTTTGTTTGAGCATAAGAAGGAAACTTATCCTCCCATACCTTTCAGACTAGGAAGCTATAAGTTTTCAAATTTTAAAAAAGCTGATGAGTTTGTATAGGAATTGGAGTATTTCCACTTTGGGGAAATGAACTTCCATACAAATGATTCTCAGAACAAAGTTGTGGAACATTGCAAGGAATCCAATGTTCATTTTGAATATACAAACCATTGGGATAAGGATGAAGAAACTTTTAGAAATGCAGAAAATATGACTGCATTAAAAAGAAGGTTTAAAAAGAAGATCACCACTAAAGGTGGTAAGGGCCAAGCTGAGCAGAAGAAAGCTGATGAAGAGGAGGCCAGGAAAAGAGAAGAAGATGCTAGGAGACTAGAACAAGAGGCCAAGAGTTGGCTTAAGATTGAAGAAGAGGAAAGGAAGAAAGCTGAACAAGAAGAGGCAAAGAATGCAGAAGAAGCTGCCAAGAAGGAAGAAGAAGAAAGAAAAAAGAAAGAGGATAAAGAGCTAAAAAAGAAGGAGGTTGAAAGTATGAAACTGATAGGGTCCACAACAGATCAACAAAATTCTGATCCTACAGACACTCAAGAAGTGCAAGATCAAGATTGTCCTGACCCTCAAGAACCTGCTGCAACTACTGGCAACAATATAGGGCAGGTTGTTGTTTCTGGATTAAGGCTAATACCTTTTGAATAGAAGAAAGGGGAAGAAGTCCCAGATTTCAGTACCATTTTTTATGACAGAGAAAAAAAGAGAATTGTGAAAAGAACTGAGAAAAATGTGGAGACCAGTGGACAATTGGGGATGATGGTCACTGATAAAACCTTGGTGCATGGGATAGACAAGGACCCAAGGCTGAAAATCTGAGTTGGAGCAGCATTAATCCACACCTCTGAAGATAATGTAGATTGAATAATGGCAGACCTTGAGCAATCAAGGAAAAATTCTACCCAATTAAAGGACACTCTAAGAAAGGAGAGGAATGAAAGCAACAAATTGAAGCGAAAGTTTGAAAACATGCGTAATGAAGTGAAATATTCAAAAGCAGAGCTTCAATCCCTCCAAGCAGACAAGATGTCTTTGGAAGTTACCATTGAAAAGATAGGGAGAGATGCTCAGGATAGCCTAGCAAAAGTGCAGCAGGATTATCAGGAGCTAAAGATAGAAAGGGATGAACTGAAAATAACATGTGAAAACCTTAAGACAGAAAGAGACCAACTGCAAAGCAAAGTTGGGGAACTAGAAACACAAAGGGCTACCATGGAAGAGACAGAAAAACAGTTTCACGTACAAGCAGCAGAGTTTGAGGGACAAATTGCTTCACTAACAGCATCTTTGAAAGAGGCTAAGGAACAACAAACTTGTATTCAGCCTTTCAAAGAGCATGCCCTAACACAAAGAAGCAAAATGCACCAGCTACAGGTATCCATAGAAGAAGAAAGATGCAGAGTTTTGCAAGTGGATAACAGATTGGAAGAAATTTTGGAAACCACCTTGTATTTTATAGATAGGTCTCAGGACATTTTGGAAGTCCTGATGGGAAGGATAGGAAGGATGGAGGCAAATGAAGAGATTCCGGCAGACTTACCAGCAAAGGATTAGCAAGGCTTAAAGCGGGATTATGACTTATTGGAATTTGCAATAAACACAGCAGAACAGTTCAAGAAGGCTGTAAAGAAAATGAGAGGAGCTTGCACTGAGTATTGCAAAAGGCTGCTGATCACTTACAACCGATGCCAGGTGACTACTGAGCAGAGATTAGATGCATTTCCAGAACATCATCCATTCATAGAAATGTTACAGAATAGATATCAAGAGGATGAGAAAAGGATCCAACAAGTCAAGGTCCTGGATGCATAGATCTTGAAAGATGAAGTGGCTAATTCAATAGTCAGTGTACAGTTGCTTGAGGATCAACTACGCCTAAGCTCAACAAGAATTGAAGTGATTAAAAATCAGGCTGCAAAGTTTGAAATCAACATTCATTTTCTCAAGCCCTCTGAATTTGAAAGCATAGCATCTGAATCCAAAGCATGGAATAAGTTCCTAAATAATCAAGCGGGGCCCTCTACCTAAAGTTCTTTATCAGTTTGTTTAAATGTAACATAGTGTAAATTGTATGAGCGCTCAATATAAGACAATTTTGGGAGATGAAACGTTGGGGAAGCCCAAGAGTCATTTGGGGCAGCCCAAAAGTCTTTCCTTTTGTATAAGTATAGGAGAGTTAGATAGATGAGGGACCTTTTCCCAGTTAGACTTGTGAGAAATTGTTGTAAGAGGAGCTATTTCATTTTTCAATAATATAATTGCAATTTTTCCTATTGGAGAAATCTTTGGTGGAATGTTCAAATGATGTACAAATGGATGATATTGAAGGGGAACTATTTAGTTTTCAGCTTTTATTAATTAACTGTGAGATTATTATAACTTGTTGAACCTATGTTCTTGTATGAATGTTCTCTGGTTTATTTTATGATAATTTCCACTATGAGTAATGAATGTTTTTCACAAACAATGAGCTATCTTATTGTTCATTTATCTATTCATGTTTATGTGTTTTGAATCAAAGAACATCTATCTGTGATTTTTCTTAATGCACGAACAATAATACATTACTCATTAATGATAATATCGCTCCCTAGGGATAGCTTAGTTATTTTTATTTCCTGCTGTGTGTGGTTCAGATGTGAGAGATTCTAAGACGAGAGGTAAGAACCTGCGCATCACATTGTGACCCCTCCTCATATTCTTTATCAATCTGCATTTTAGATAGGCACTTGCATATCATACTTAAAGTTAAAAACACAAAAATATATACGGTGGACTGGGCTGCAACCGGTAAAACCTTTTATTTTTTGTTACTTGACCTACGGTAGCCGGACCGTAAACCGGACGGATTCCCCATACCAAACAGTCACAGGCTAGTTGGGAATGTTGACTAGGAAGAATCCCTTGCTGTTGTTGCCTGCGATTTTCTAGGCCTCAACAGTTTTTGGTGCTAGAAGGAGGGCCACAAGTGCATGGCTAGCCGAGGAAATCCATTTCCTTGAAATTACTCCACCAGTGATAATTTTGAAAGCAATTCATTTCCTAATCTGATTCCTGAAGAAAATAGAGAACATTTGTATTATGTGGACAATGCAGTTGTTAATAATATGAGAATACACACTAGGGATTATGTGAAGAAGATTGGAGGATTACCGATTATCCCTGAATTACCTAGATGAGAATACAAGAAGAAAGACCGTCATGTTTTGGAAGACTCTGTGTTAGTTGGAGATTGGGAAGAACTTGTAGAAATAGCTTTACAGGAAGTTGTTCAGCATTTGAATCAAGTAGGCCCTGATACACCTAACGGTTCACCTATCCATACTCCTATTCATTCTCCACCTCACTCTCCACCCAGACTCATGGCAGGTGTAAATGAAAACCAACCACCTAACCCACCAAATCCACCACCTACTTGGAAAGCCATATCACCTCTAAACCTAACACCTCCTTTGCATGACTTACCTCAGGATTTTGAGAAAATGTTGCCCAAGTTTAACCCAAGTGAGAAGATCTTAGTAGATGACCATTTGCAAGGTTTCTACTTATCCATAGAAGGATTAAGGGCAGGAGAACATGAAGATGTAGTATGCAGAATTTTTCCACGTACCTTGAAAGGAGCAGCAGCCTCATGGTATTTTGGTCTGCCTACAAATTCAATTCCAGATTGGGACACTTTTGAAAGGATTTTCAGAAGCAAATATGCAGCCCAAAAGACCCATGCAGCACTAATGAAAGGTTTAGCTGCTTTGAAGAAAGAAAGAAAAGAAAAGGTGCATAATTTTACTCAAATGTTTTCTACTTCTCTTAAGAAATTCTCCGCAACTGATAATCCCTCTGATAAGGTTCTAATTGAATATTATACCTCAGCTTTGGGTCCTGACTTGGCTATGTTTGCAAAATCCCAAGTTAAACCTACGTTATTGAAGACTTATGAAGAAGCTGAAAGAGTAGAGGCTGAAAAAGAAAGCATAGAAGATTATCCTGAGCAATCTAGAGAAAAAACTTTTGGGAAGAAAGCCTTATTACTAACTAAACCTAAGGAGGAGCAATCACATGATTTTGAGGGAATGTTAAAAATGATGCAGAAGCTTTCCAACAGAATAATAGATTTGGAAAAAGAAAAGGAAGCTCAGAAAGCCTATAAGCCTTACTATAAAAGAAGAGAGGATAACAATCAATCCAAACCTCCTCCACACAGTCCTGCATCAATGAACTTAACTGAGGTTGGTATGGATAATATTTGCACTTTTCACCAAAAGCCTCATTCTGAAGAAAGGTGTCCTCAATGGATAAACTCAATGACATTAGTTATGAATCAGCTGCTGGATTCCAAATTAACAGAGGACAATGATGAAGAAGAAAAGGGTGGTAAAGCCATGGAAAAAACAAGAAAATGATGCCTTGGCTTTATGGGACTGTATTTCACTTTTTTATACAGAATAAAATACTCTGAAACATGAGGAGATATCAAAAACAAATATGCTAGCAAGAAGCCTGGATTTGGTGAACAAAGACAATTCAATACTCTCAAAGATCAAGAAATTGCAAGAAAATGTAAAGAAACAACCGAAGAACAACATAGATGATGAGACACCTAAAATTACCAGTCAAGATTTGAAACAAGTCGACATGCCTGCTAAACCTATTGAAGAAGAAAATCTTAAAACACCTGAAGAACTAGGTGAAAACATACCCACAGAAAACCAACCTATAGAAGAAGTTGTTGAAGCAAGTGTGGGAGGAAAGACTAGGTTTAAAACCCCACCTTCCCCGTTGACTTTCGAAATTTTGAATCATAAGCTGCACAACTGTTTGGTAGATTTTGGCTCATCAATTAATGTTATGCCACTTGCAGTTTGTAGAAAAATTAATGGACAGCCTAAACCTACTACCTGGGAGGTTACTCAATTAGACAGGACTAATGTGAAAGTAGTCGGGGAAATGGAGGATATTCTGATTCGTTTATCTGTGAATGAAAATATTTGTCAATATATTGATATTGTTGTAGCAGACATACCTGATGGTTATGGACTTATTTTGAATCGAGACTGGTCAACGAGATTAAAATGGTATTTTGCTTTGGATTGGTCACATTTGTGGTTGCCTCATAAAGGAATCCCAAATCAGAACAAAATATTAAGATAGCCCTACATGAAACACACTGTCATGAAATTGGAAGAAAGAAATGAATCAGTAAATTCTGTATTGGGAAATTATCTGATTGAACGTGAACTGGGACACTCTGCATCAGAAGAAGCCAGCAACCTATTGGACACCTAGCCCGCTCTCCTTCAATATTCACGGCTGATACGATTGATTGTAAATCAGTAGATGTAGTTTTTGTTTCAAGAACAATAGAATTAGATAATGGTTAGGTCTTTCTCATTTTTGTAGTCAAGCCTAGCCCTTTAACATATGAGTTGCTAGATTTAGGGGTGGGCAGAGAACTGGCCAGTTAGTGGATTAGTTCTCAGATTTTTATTTTTCTTGGTTTTTATTTCTAAATGACTTTGTACATAAATAAATTGTTTTGGTTGATTGTTCCTTGTGTTTAGTTAAAACTTATTTTTTTATTTCAATAAAAGAGGCAAACTTTTGGTTGCATGGAAAGCATTAGATTTCTGAATTAATTGAAATTTTTGGGTATAAGACTGTATACTATTGTTTGATCTGATAGAAATTCTTCTAGTAAGTAGTTTTCCTAAATGGCTATGAACACATTGAAGTCCTACTTAATCCCTAAAAAATAACTCAGGATCAAAAGGTCTGGAATACTATTTCGAGGCTCCATCCATTTCACATCTAAAATGTCCTAGGGGGTGACAGCAAAAGACCCACGGAAAGGAAGCAAGGTAAACAATATATTATATATAAATGATCCCATGCCAAGAATTGAAAGCCTAAAGGTTAATAAGAGTCAAAAGTCCTAAAAGAAGCAATATCTATCAAAGCAAAGTACCAAATCATATAAGTACCAAAATTTGCCAAAAGTTCTTCTCCGTCCATGAGTTGAAAATTAAACACATCTCTCACACAAAAGGACACTATGGATAGAGGAGCCTGAATAAAAAATTTAGAAATAAGGCATGAGGAGTACTCAAAAGGGACAAAAGTTCAAAAGAACAAAAAAGTGCAAAATGGCATGGGAATGAGGAACAAATGAATATCTTTGTTTACCATATGTTACAATCATGTGGTGTCCAAGCTGGAAGCTACCCAAAGGCAGAGGTAAAATTAAACTCACCTACTTGGCCTCAGAAGAGTTATCTTGACTTTGAGATTTTGGGTTCCATTCTCCTAAAATTGGACTATTGTCAATGATTAAAAGTACATATATTTGCCATTGGGGAAATCTAGACATCTAGAAAAATTCAACATGTTGGTTTTATTGCTAAACAGTCTATTACTTAAGGAAGAGTTAATTCAGAGATCTTGATTCACCAGGTAGTCTCCAATTGTTGCAGCTGCAACGTTTTCCCAAATTTCTAAAAATTGGGACCCTCCTTTTAAATTTTGTCTTGCTTAATTTGTTGGGAATGCTTACCTTTACTGCGAGTTTGATTTTTTGAGGTTGATAGTTGATTGAATATATTTTATGCTAATGCTTCCTTTTGACTCAATTTGTGACTTACGGTGATTTCTTATCTTCTCTGTCGGAAGTGGTTTGAGTTATGAATCAGGGTCGTAGTCACCTACATAGCCGTCGTTGCGGAGGCTCAATAGAATAACGACCCGATCAAAAACTGTGTTTTCAGCCGATGTGCTTTGTTTTTCGGCATTTATTTCATCGTCATTGGAACACTTGTACTTTGTATTGCTGTCGTTTCAGACGAAAAATTGCGAAGCCCCGTGACGGAAGTTTTGACCTTTCCCAATCCCACGGTCTACTTTTGTGTTTTTGTTCTTGTCGTTGTCAGCGCCATTTTGGACATTTGAATTGAGGATAAGTTTTTGTTTGTCCGATCGTCGTCAGTCTTGTTTTCTCAAAAGCCTTAGTCTATTTGAGTTCCGCCGTTCATGTGGCTCTGGAGCAGACTAAACTTCTGCGTTAGAGTTTTTCTTTCGCCGATGTGTATGATTTATTTTGCTTACGGTTCGTTTAACATTAGTTCTATTTTTCTCTGATTTTTTGACTGGTCTACAAAACCTCTTGTATTTGTAGCCTCCGTCGTTGCGGCGTTGTAACATACTAATAGTCCGAGACTATAGTCATTTTGAGCTCCAATGCTGGGATTTTTAATGTGTGTTTCGTCGACGGTTTTCATTGTACTGCGGAACTCATAGCATCTCCATCGCCTGTCGTTGTAGCTCTGTAGTAGGTTGATCACCGATACCATAGTTTCCCCACCTGTTATACACCTGAATGGCACCTCTCCGTCCGAGTGCTGATATCCCTCATGTCGGCACACAAAAGGACACTTATGGATTGAGGTTGCCTATATTCACTATACCTTGGCTTATGATGAAGTACATTCCCTATATACTTTGCCATTTTTCCATGTTGAGTTGTATTCATGACTCTCTATATTGACAACTCGAGCATCATTCGCGAGTCTCCTATACAGCAAGTCACGAATCCTTGTATTCGCGAGTTGCTCTTCTATATAGTCGTGAATCATTCGCGGGTTGCTCTACTACAGACCCGCGAATGGTTTCCTCAACATTAAAACATAAAATCACGCGCTAATGGAACATTAGTTTACTCATTTAACTTAATCTTCTTAACTGCCACAACCTCCCTAACCTTCGAGAACTGTCTCATTTCATCCATATAAATAGAGGCCTTGGGGAGGGTGTTGGATAATCATACTTGGAGAGCAAAGTTATGCTGGTGGATTGTCTACAGAAATATTTGGAGCAGAGAAACTCAGAGTCCTTTAGTGACAGAGGAGTCCTTGTTCAGACATTGGGTTGTAACCTAAACTCTTTCCATTATTGTTAATAAAGATATTACTTCTTCCATATGTGTTTCATATCTTGTAGATTGGTAAATGTTTACATTTCAATATAATATATGATTTGCCTAACCTGCATCCATATATATGAATCACCTTGAATCTGGAAGAGTGTTTATTAACAGGTGAAGGAGGAACTATCCTGGAGACTTTGGAAGTGGATCAGAGAGGAAGAAGATAGCAAGGATCAGCCTTCGTTTAATACAAGTAAGTCCTAAAAAGTCCTTCTACTTTCCTATTTCCTATTCTGTGCTTTTAAAGTCAAACTGTTTGCAAGTCATGAGTATGTTGGTAACCCCCCAGACCTAGGTTATTAGGTGAATTATCCTGTACAACAGAACTAGCAACTCCACTAGGGAAGCCTAGTCTGCTTTAGGTCTTTTTTTGTTTCCTGACCAGTGTTTGCTTGAAGTCTGCTTGTGATTTTTATCCTGCTTCTTAATTACTTCAGCATTTGAAAGTCTGGGTTCTTTTTCTCTGTTTTTGAGAAATTTTTATACCCATTCGCGGGTTGTCCCTCTGGACAGTCGCGAATATTGAGTGGCATTCGCGGGTTGTTCCACTGAACAGTCGCGAATCATTCGCGACTTGCATTGCTTGACAGTCACGAGTACTCCTGGAAACTGGGATTTTTGTGTGAAAGTTTGCTTGTTCTTTTTCCTGTTACAAGTCCTATTTTCTGAGAAGATTTTCTTTAAGATTGCTATAGAGTTGTTTGAATGTATCAGGTGATCACATCTTAGTGCTTTTGAAAGCCCTTGAGTCCTTTTTTACTTGTTTTATTTACTGTTTGCATCTTGAAGTTTCCTGGCCTGTTTGGGTTGTTGGTAAGAGTGCCTGAGTCTAGATCAGTGATCAGGGTCTTAGACTCTGTCTTTCCAGTCTGCTTTCTGTCAGTTATTGGTGTACACTTGCCTGTTTAAATCCTGCTTTGATTTTGTGTCAATGCTTGCACCCAAGCTAGGGTCCTAGCCTGCTTTTCTTGTTGGTCCTTTGGTCCTGTTTGCCTGTTTACTTCAGTTTGTAGTTTTTATAAAGTTCATAAGTATCAAGTTTACTCAAGCAGTGCATTGTAGATGCATAGTACTTTTTTTTTAGCATTTTTTAAAGTGAAAAAAAAAACATAGTTAATCTTTTGCATTGTAATTTTTGCATAAAGTAGTGTTTGTTTCAGTTTAAAAATATTATCTCGGAAAAATACAAAAACATAGGCTAGTTTTCTCTTATCAAGTGTTGTTAATTCATCAATACATATCTGAAAAAATGAAAAGAGGTTTATTTTATAGTGTTAGTTTGCTTTAAATGCACTTTTACTTTCATTTATTTTCTGCTGAGTCAAAACACCATACAGTCCATCACTTCCACTTCCTTTGAGTAAAAAACAGCCCTTAAAATTTAACGCATAAATTTAAAATTTATTAGTAAGTTTTTATTTTTACGGCCTTTCACCTACTAGCTTAGGCTAGATTTGTGGGCTAGGGAGTGTAAACTTCCCACAAATTATAAACTCAGACGTAGTGGACCTTTCATTAGGTAAATCCTTGGTTCTACCGCTGTATCTGGGAAGCTCCTCTCAAACAGGAGTTAAGCACTAGGCCGCGTGGAGGCTTGGACAGAGGGGATACCCCCCCCGAATCCTTGTCAAAACGTAACCCAGGACTTTTACGCATCTGGGGATTCTGTCCTAGACAGAGTTTCGGGCTCAGCTACCCTGCCCATGCGTACGAGTTCGGCTGACGACTGTCCCCCCAGACAGTAGGTATTGTCAAGGTAGCCTTAGTCTCTTGTCTTTTTAGGGCTCATACCCAGGTAAACCGGAAGGTTATTTCTGGTTCACCTTGAACGGACTTGGAAGGTAACCCTTGTGGAAAGTGTAGGACGGCGGTTGGGTGATTCCTCCACTTGTGCCTAAGAACCCCTCAAGGACGCCAAGTAACTGTTCATCATCTTTCTTCAGGAAAGCATATCTTTATAGCCTGTTTTGATTGCTTGAGACTCTAGGTTCTTTTTAGTGTATGCTCTGTGGATCCGCTTGTGTTTAGTTGGCCTTAGGGTGTGATTTTTTAAAGTCTTAATTCTAGAGGACCAACTATTTAGAAGGTTAAGAAGGTTGAGAAACCTTCCTCCTCTCACACCACTGGAACCTCCACCTTTACCCCAAAGGCAGAGATTAAGCACAGGTGGTTCTTTTGAACCAGTAGGAGTAAGTGAGGTTCTTGGTGAACCGGAATTAATAGTTTACCGCTTTAACTTTGACACAGTCAAGATAGAGGAATTGCAAGCTGACGAGTTTGCAAGAAATTATAATACCCCCTTGACTGATTTGAACGATCCAGTGATCATGCAGGTTAGGCCTTTTAGTTCACCAGTGCTAGGTGTACCTGTAGGTAGAGCTATGTCTTCTGAGGGAGAAAGTTCATTTGTTTTCATCTCAACCCTTCCGGTTGAATGGGTACTACCTCCCTCGGTTAGTACCCCTAGATCTATTTTACCTTCCACACCCTTAACTCCAGCAAGCCGGGTGGTCCAACCATCGGTTTACTCGAACATAGGAAGTATGTCTGGTGATATGGCTAGTAGGATTCCTAGTATGCCTACAATTCCTTCTTCCTTCCCTTACACTACCCACAGTGGTCCGGTGGGATCCTCGGCCTTTGTCCAAGGATTCCCTTGGAATGGGGGGCACATACCCCCATCCAGTCCATACGTAGGTCCACCTCATTCATATGTAGGAGTGCAGTTTGGGAGCAACACCTCTTATGGGCAAAGCTACCAAACCCCTATTTCGGTCCCATACACGAGCTCTCCCTTCTCTTTGTTTAGTGGAGGGATACCTTCTCCAGTCTTTCAGACCCCAACTTCTATGGGGACGGCCCGAACCACTTACACTGCACCTCCCACCCAAAATACGGTGGCCTACGGATGGAATCCGTTCCAAAGCAACCTTCCCATTTCACAACCGGTGTCTGGGGGCAACCCCACTTTTACTTATGGGCGATCAGGGGCAAGTCCCTCTAATCCCCAAGCTAGCACATCTAGTACACCGGTTAGGCAAAAGCTTCCTTTTCTAGCAACTTTGAACTTGCCGG
Source organism: Pseudotsuga menziesii (assembly GCA_001517045.1). Taxonomy (NCBI): domain Eukaryota; kingdom Viridiplantae; phylum Streptophyta; class Pinopsida; order Pinales; family Pinaceae; genus Pseudotsuga; species Pseudotsuga menziesii. The sequence continues at coordinate 84,972 of LPNX011076892.1, forward strand.
ACTTATCAAAATTGATGAACGATCCAGTGAGGCATGACCCCTTGTGGCCACCTGTTCCCACTAAACTTCCCTCGAACATCCCTAAGTTCGAAGGTAAGGTTGGTGAAGATCCTGGGGCACATGCCACCACCTTCCATCTATGGTGTTCTTCCAACTCATTGAATGAAGATTCAGTGAGACTGAGGCTGTTCCAGAGGACCTTGACAGGCACTGCAGCAAAATGGTACATTGAGCTGCCTTCTGCTGCTTTTAGCAGTTTCTGGGACTTGGCTTCCGCTTTCCTTAGCCACTTTCAGCTTCCGGTTCGTTACGATTTCAGAACGGATTTGTTGTCCACTTTCAGACAAAACAAGGAAACCCACATCTCGGATCATATCCAAGAGTGGAGGAGGCGAAAGAGCCTAATCAAAGCTACCATCCCTCCTGGGTTTCTATTAGAATGGTTTCTTAAATCTTTATTGCCCTATATATCTAAGGATGTTTCCACATCAGGAGTGACTAGTGAGGAAGAAGCCATACTCAGGGCCCAGCAGTTGGACTTTATTTATTCACAGTCTGGGATTCTATATGAAATTATCCCTGAGGCACAGAGGCCTTCACATGAGGCCGAGAAACCTAAGCCTGGACCCCATGCCGATGGTGTGGTTGGGTCCGTAAACTCTCCCACTGTAGAGTCTTTGACAAAACAACTTCACCAATTATCTGTCAAACAGTCTACGGTGGAGGCAGCAAAGGCTTCCCCCTCCTCCCAAAGTGCAAATGTTTTTGCACAAACCTCTTCAAAGGGCAATCAGCAACCCAGCGGGAAGAAGAAGAAAGGTAAAAAGGGAGAGGGAAACCAAAATCTAAACAAGCCAAATCCCGTGAACAATGCTGATGGGGGCAAAAAGGAAAAGAATAAGTTTAAGTTCCCTTGTAATTTATGCCAAGGGGACCATCTTACTCATCTTTGTCCCCTCATGGAACAAGCTCAGAAGCTGTTACAAACTCAACCGCCGGCTGTCCTGAAGGATCCGTTTCCCCAAGGGCAGAATTCTGCTTCAGCTTCTACCGTAGCAGGGGGCAGTCAAACTGCTCCTGACCCTAATTATATCAACATGGTTAGATCCTCAACTTTGTTACAAACCGGGAACAAGAACTATGAGAAAGAGACTGATGAGAAGGGTAAAGCTGTAGGTGAACCTTCCAACCCTCTCACTATAGAGAAACCTGCGGAAATAATGCCAAAGATACCCAAAGGTATCTTTAAGAATAATTTGCATAACCCAAATGCCCGAGCCGCTTCTAACTACTCCGTGGTTGAAGACTTGGCCCAGAATCCTTGTGCAATGTCAGCTTTGGAGGTGCTATAGAGTTGTCCCGCTCAGCGGAATGCCCTCTTAGCAGCTCTAGGTAGCATGGACTCTTCGAATCTCTTAGCAAAATTTAATCTCTCTGATGTTAAAATTCGCCTCCCTTATCATGTAGCTCTATCGATAGATGTTGTCCATGGTGGTAAGACCATTGGACGAGCGGTTGTTGATGAGGGAGCCTCTACTTGTGTTATGTCCCTGGCCTGTTGGAAAGCTCTCAGATCCCCAGAGCTGGTCCCATCAACCACTTTACTTACTGTTTTTGATGGAAGGTCTTTCCTTCCACATGGTATCCTACCAGCTTTCGAGATTAAGTTGGCTGGAAAAGCAGTCTCTATTGAAGTCAAGGTGATTGATGCTCCATTGGACTACAATTTGCTTCTGGGTAGGAATTGGACTTATGCAATGTCTGCCGTTGCATCTGCTGTCTTTCGTGTCGTGGTTTTTCCACATGAGGGAAAGCTAGTCACTGTTGAACAGCTTGATTTTACCCGAAAAGGACGCCTAGAGTCTAAAGATTCCACTGTGCCATTGGTTGATCAGACCAAAACTGCTGCATAGAGCTTGGGGGCTAGAATGTACGCATCATTGATGGGCACATTCGATATTCCAGCTCCAGTCCTTTATATCGATTCTACTACTGTAGGGAAGTCCATTGATTCGGTGGTCGATAGGGCTGATCCTTGGGTTCTCCCAACCCCTCAGGAATCGGAAGTGCCCTTATCTGCAGTGGAAGTGGCATATCAAGATATTACCCAAACCACTGTAGATCCCATTCCAGATCCTCTTACAGTCTCGGATGATCTGGAAGAAGTTTATATGCCTGCATGGGCGGAAAACTCTTTACATTCCATAGATTGCTTAGACACTGTTTTACCTTCCGATGAAGCTATTCTGGAAGCTATGTGTTCACGTGATAAGATATGTGAGGATCTTCATCACCGATCTTATTTCCTTCCAGAGCTAAGCAAGATGGAAAACCAAGAGTTTCATGTGAGACTGTCGGATGATGTTGATACACCTTTCAACCCTTTACCTAGGGAAGGAGTGTTTGCCGAGGGGAATATGGCAAACATTTCCGCCACTATACCGATCAACATCTCTGTAAAGCCAGACGTCGTGGAAAATATCTATATAGCTGCAAACTGCTCTCCGGAGGAGATTGCCATTTATACTGCCCTTTTCAAGGAATTCTGCGATGTCTTTTCCTGGTCATATGAGGAGATGCCAGGTATTGATCCATCTATTGTTCAACATGAGATCCCAACCTATCCTGATGCTAAGTTGGTTCGGCAAAAATTACGCCCCGTGAACCCGCGTAAAGCGGCGGCTGTGAAGGAAGAGGTAGAAAAGCTGTTGAAAGCAGGTTTTGAAAGGGACTATTCGCGTTTGTACGGACTTTCGAGAACTTAACAAATCCTGTCCCAAGGACAACTACCCTACACCGTTTATTGATCAAATCATAGATGCATGTGCGGGTAGTGAGGTATTCTCATTTATGGATGGTTTCTCCGGCTACAATCAAATCCAAATTAAACCGAAAGACCAGCATAAAACTGCTTTTATTTGCCCTTGGGGTACATTCGCATATAGAAAAATGCCCTTTGGATTGAAAAATGTAGGGGCAACCTTTCAACGAGCCATGAATTTTTCTTTTCACGATATAAAATCCATTGTCGAGCCTTACCTGGATGACCTGCCTGCTCATTCTCGCAAGAGGACCCAGCATCTAGATCATTTACGGTTGATTTTTTAGAGATGCAGGTACTATAAAATTTGCTTGAATCCCCACAAGTGTGTTTTCTGCGTCGAATCAGGTAGATTGCTTGGATTCATTGTCTCTAGTAGGGGCATACAGGTGGATCCCTTAAAAGTCGAGGCCATTGTAAATCTGCCTCCTCCTCGTTCACTTAGGCAACTTCAGAATCTACAAGGAAAGTCTAACTTCCTTCGACGTTTAATCGTTAATTATGCCAAGATCACAAAAGGTTTCATGCACCTGCTTAAACAGGACACCCCATTTGTATGGGATGAAACTGCACAACTCGCGTTTGAGGCATTAAAGAAATCCTTGTTGTCGGCTCCTTTATTACGCCCGCCAGATTACTCTAGGGATTTTTTATTATATCTAGCCGCGTCGGAGTCTACCATTGGGGTAGTGCTAGTTCAGGAGGATGAAAAGCTCATTGAGCATGTTTTCTATTATCTTAGCCGTGCTCTGGTTGGGCCTGAGCTTAAGTACTCCCACGTCGAGAAGTTAGCCTTAGCGGCTGTTTATGCTATACAGAGGTTACGGCACTACATCTTACTGAGGACCACTACTATAGTGGCGGATGTAAACCCTTTCCAATATGTTTTATCCCGACGGATTGTTGGGGGAAAATTCAATAAGTGGATAGTCATTCTCCAAGAGTTTGACTTGGTTTTCCAATCCGCTAAATCCAAAAAGTCCTTAGTTTTTGCGGAGCTTATAGCAGAATTCCCTATGGAAGAAGATGTAGTGGTTCAAGATGACTCATTCCCAGATGAGCACATCTTCCTTATATCAACCTCTAATCCTTGGTACAGAGATATTCTCATATATCTCCAGACTTTGAAGTATCCTACCGCTTACTCTAGGGAAGACCGACGCAAGCTACGTCTTCATGCTAAAAACTACCTCATAATAGGAGATACATTATATCGAAGAGGGGTAGATTCTGTCTTGCGTCGCTTCCTTACTCATGAGGAAGCGGAGATTGTCCTAAATGATTCCCATAGCGGAGCGTGTGGGGGTCATTTATCTGGGTTAGCAACGGCCCAGAAGATATTATGTGCCGGGTATTTCTGGCCCACCATCTTTAAAGATTGTGTGGAAGCTGTAAAACGTTGTCATCCATGTCAGCTGTACACCAGAAAAATGCGGTCACATCCTGCTCCCTTGTTTCCCGTTGTCTCGGTAGGCCCCTTCATGAAGTGGGGGATCGATTATATGACATGCAACCCAGCCTCGGCTGGGGGGCACAAATACATCATTGTCGCTGTCGACTATTTCACAAAATGGGCAGAGGCAATGCCTACTTTCAAAGACAATGGGGAAACGACAGCTTACTTCGTGTTTAATCAGATTATTGCTAGGTTTGGTATTCCCAAAGTGATTGTCACTGACCATGGCAGTCATTTCCAAAATCACATGATGACAGAGCTGACCACCATGCTCGGATTTCGACAAGAACATTCTTCTCCTTATTATCCGCAGGAAAATGGTCAGGTTGAGGCTGTAAACAAAACTTTAAAAAATATACTTAAACGTACTATTGATGCAGCCCGTTCAAATTGGCACATCATGTTATATCCTGCTCTTTGGGCTTATCGAACCAATGTCAAAACTGCTACGGGTTTTTCCCCCTTCCAACTCGTTCACGGGGTGGAAGCTATTACGTCGATTGAATGCGAAATCCCATCCTTGCAGATAGCTATTCATGTGCTACCTGACACAACTGAGCTTGAAGAATGATTTCTCCATTTAGAACACCTTGATGAGCAATGTAGAGATGCGTTGACCGCAAATCAAGCTCATAAGAATAGGGTTAAATCTCAATATGATAAAACGGTCAAACCTCGGGTTTTCTCTGAGGGGGAACTTGTCTTGCTCTGGGACCAAGATAAGGAGCCTCTGGGGGCAGGAAAATTCAAGGCTATGTGGTTGGGACCCTACGTTGTGTCTAAATTTTTGAGTAAAGGCGCATATGAATTAGTAGATTATGATGGGAATAAGCTGCCTGAGCCTAGAAATGGGCTCTACCTGAAGAAGTACTATGCCTAGGCTTAGCACTTTTTCTTGTATATTAATGTATGTATTTTATGTACATTAGGTGGTCAGTTTCATTTTTTATACTATCTGCTGGTTGTTGCAGATGTCTTCCGAGATGTATGTAGGTTTTGCTGATGGCGCCAGCCGTCACACTTGTAACCTGGCTTCGGCAGCATGGGTTATCTACTCCCCCTCAGGACAGCTTGTTGCCACGGGTGGCGCTTGTCTTGGTCCTGCTTCCAATAATGTTGCTGAGTATAGGGCTGTAATTGAGCTCCTATGGGATGCCTTGTCACGAGGCATCACCCAGCTTGAAGTCCGTTTGGATTCTCAGTTGGTTGTTTCCCAGCTCAATCGAGCTTACCAGGTGCGTAATCCTACATTGTTACGTCAGTTTATGCAAATACGTTTACTGGAAAGACATTTTGAAGTTATTACTTTTAATCACATTCCATGAAACCAAAATTCATTAACTGATGCATATGCTAACTATATTTTGGACTGGCATCTCACACACATTCCATAAAATATACAGCAAATACATAAGAAACATTTGTAAATAAGCTGACAACCAAGCACAAATATATATATATATATATGTAAATATCTGTTCATACATAGGATAGGTCAAGTCTGATCTGTAGATCCCATCATGTACAAAATATACAAAAAGTGGATCAACATCCATCAAAATGCCCTAGCACTAAGACTGTCCGCCATGGCCACTAGGACCTCCTTGGTCCCCGTGATCTCTGTGCCCCCTGGCTTCCTCAGCCTCCTCGGCTTCGGCAGCCTCCACTACATCTCTATATACACATACTGCTCTGGCTACCCGTCTGAAAAGACGTAGCCAAGCCGGTGGAACCCCAACTACGGACTCCTGCATAGCTACAGGGAGATGCTCTATCCGTATCGTACGTACTCGCTCACTCAGCCTGCCTAGCTTCGCCTCGAGTACCGTGATCAATCCTGGGTCTCCCCCTACAACAAGACATACGAAGGTACGTGGGTGCCCTGCAGGGCGGACTGGTCCAATATCTGCATTTTGACATATGAGTAGGGTTAGACTTGTGCATATATATATATCCTATCATTTGAAAATCCATAAAAATTTGATAATGATAAAAAATAAAAATGACTTACCCATCTTTCCTCGTCGAGTGTTTTCACCGGTATATATATATGTGTGTGGGATTGGGAATTATTCTATTATTATCCCTGCATACCCATGCCTGTGCTATCCTTGTCGTTTCAAACTGGGCATTGTACCTAGCTGTCGGGAGCTCGTTCGTGGGTGGCATCGCTGTGGAAGCTTTCAAATTCTCCTTGTCGACTACACAGCTCATTGCCAGGTAGGCCAACCATGATTTTGCCCTTTCTTTTGAGTTTTTGGAACTAGGTTCTCGTCCTTCGTTAGGTTTTTCCCATCATGGTCGATGGGCATATGTGTATGGGTTTATCAGCATATATGGTGGTTCACTTTGATAGTTGGTGGACGAGGTGGGGTTTCTCGTTTTTCCTTGGTGATTATTGCAGAACCGTTATGAGTTCTCGAACGTTTTTCGACTATTTAGGAAACTGGTGCAGACAAGCGTTACGCTGTCTGCACCAGTTTTTCCGGGTTTGCGTATGGCCATCTGTGGGGGAAATTTTCCTTTCTTTTGCAGTTGGTAGGCGTTTACCCTGGTTTTGTTCAAAATGTCAAAGGGTTTGTTTTTTCAGTGATTTGATTGCTCACATGTTTTGGAACTAGGGTCACATTTTTCGAGGATAAGCCTCATTTGATAGGATTTATGTTTGAGCAAGAAGTTAGGACGCGTTCTGCTGAAAGTTAATGCATTTTGCTTTAGGATTGATCAGACTGGTTTTCTTCACATAGTGTCAGTAGAGGTTTTACATGTTGGCTAGATTATGATACATGTTGTCAATCATGATTAATTTTAGTCATGACTTATCATTTTGCTGAAGTACTGGCTAGTTAGTCCCAATTTTTTCATTTGCATAGGTTTTAACTATTGAAAGTATGGAAGAGGTAAATGTTTAAATAGTTTTCTTCATTTTTTGAATACTGCTTAGAAGCCCCAAATAGCTTAAATGCATGTTGGTTTATGATAGGACAACTTTTTTAAAGGCGAGATGTCAAAGAAGCAGAAAAAGAAGGCTCCTGTTGTTGAAGGGGAACCTAAGGTGGAAATTATTACAAAGGTTGAGTACGTTTATGAAGATACTAGAGCCACCACCGGGGTGGAACCTGACTACAAGTGGGGCGATATTTACAGACTGATTTCAAACCAGGAGGTGCCTGATACCGGGTTTGAAGAGTTAATAATATATGCTAATATTGAAAAATCTACCTTGATGAAGATAGCTAACAGGCCTAATATTTTCCCATGCTCAGAAGTGATCGGATGGATTCTTCCTAGGGAAGATGTGACTACTATGATTCTGGCCAATACTTCCAAGCAGGGCTATGCTGTTTACAACCCTGGTTATGTATCATTAGCTTATCACTTACCAGAAGCCCAAGTTTACCTAACTGAAGATTGGATGAAAGAGATTAACCTAGACCTGGTTGAAACAGTAAAAAGAATGATGATACTTGGTAAGAATTTTCGAACCAAGCCATCAGGGGAATATGACACAGCTACTCTAAGAATCCCTTATAGGTTTATTGCGTTAATGCTGAACAAAATTTTTGGGAGAGCCCATGACAAAAGTTTTAAGTTAGGATGGGTTCCTATTATCTTCATTGTAGCCACCCAAGGGACTGTATTCAACTAGGCAAACATTGTGTCCAACAGTCTTTCGACTTGCATTGCTTCAGCTCTGGGAGGGGTGTCAGAAAAAATCTGAGTTCTACATGAGCCCCATATTAATAGATTGTATGCTATGCACCCAGCCATTTCCAAACCTAAGGTACATGTGGGACAGGGATAGAACCCCTGTGTACACAGCCTACAAGTTGTTATGGGCACACAAATATTATAGTCATTATAAAGAAATTTGTGAACAATTTATTATGCCCTTGTATACGTTGATTTTCTTGAAAGAATGTAATTGTATGTCTGAAGAGGCATTGAAAGTCATTGAGGAGTATGCTAATTATTATTTGATTAATGAGGGGATGTATATTAGAATGTATGGTTGCTCCCCAAGTATGCCATGGATTTTGTGGTGCATAAAGAAGCAGTCAGGCAGGTTTGCTTGGATGGTATAGGGAGTTTTTTGTTCAAGCACAAGAAGGAAAATTATCCTTCCATACCTTTCAGACTGGGAAGCTATAAGTTTTCAAAAGTTAAAAAAGATGATGAGTTTGTACAGGAATTGGAGTATTTCCACTTTGGGGAAATGAACTTCCATAGAAATGATTCTTAGAACAAAGTTGCAGAACATTGCAAGGAAGCCAATGTGCATTTTGAATATACAAACCATTGGGATAAGGATGAAGAAACTTTTAGAAATGCAAAAAATATGACTGCATTAAAAAGAAGATTTAAAAAGAAGATCACCACTAAAGGTGGTAAGGGCCAAGCTGAGCAGAAGAAAGTTGATGAAGAGGAGGCCAGGAAAAGAGAAGAAGATGCTAGGATACTAGCACAAGAGGCCAAGAGTTGGCTTAAGAGTGAAGAAGAGGAAAGGAATAAAGTTGAACAATAAGTGGCAAAGAATGTAGAAGAAGCTACCAAGAAGGAAGAAGAAGAAAGAAAAAAGAAAGAGGATGAAGAGCTAAAAAAGAAGGAGGCTGAAAGTCTTAAATTGACAGGGTCCACAATAGATCAACAAACTTCTGATCTTGCAGACACTTAAGAAGTGCAAAATCAGGATTGTCCTGACCCTCAAGATCTTGCTGCAACTACTGGCAGCAATATAGGGCAGGTTGTTGTTTTTGGATTAAGGCTAATACCTTTTGAACAGAAGAAAGGGGAAGAAGTCCCAAATTTCAGTACCATTTTTTATGTCAGAGAAAAAAACATAATTGTGAAAAGAACTGAGAAAAAGGTGGAGACCAGTGGACAATCAGGGATGATGGTCACTGATAAAACCTTGGTGCATGGGACAGACAAGGACCCAAGGCTAAAAATCCGAACTGGAGCAGCATTAATCCATGCTTCTGAAGATAATGTAGATCGAATAATGAAAGACCTTGAGCAATCAAGGAAAAATGATGCCCAATTAAAGGACACTCTAATAAAGGAGAGGGATGAAAGCAACAAATTGAAGAGAAAGTTTGAAGACATGTGTAATAAAGTGAAATCTTCAAAATCAGAGCTTCAATCCCTCCAAGCAGATAAGATGTCTTTGGAAGTTACCATTGAAAAGACAGGGAGAGATGCTCAGGATAGCCTAGCAAATGTGCAGCAGGATTATCAGGAGCTAAAGATAGAAAGGGATGAACTGAAAACAGCATGTGAAAACCTTAAGACAGAAAGAGACCAACTGCAAAGCAAAGTTGGGGAACTAGAAACATAAAGGGCTACCATGGAGAAGACAGAAAAACAGTTTCATGTACAAGCAGCAGAGTTTGAGGGACAAATTGCTTCACTAGCAGCATCTTTGAAAGAGGCTAAGGAACAACAAACTAGTATTCAGCCTTTCAAAGAGAATGCCCTAACACAAAGAAGCAAAATACACTAGCTGCAGGTATCCATAGAGGAAGAAAGATGCAGAGTTTTGCAGGTGGATAACAGATTGGAAGAAATTTTGGAAACCACCTCGTATTTTGTAGATAGGTCTCAAGACATTTTGGAAGTCCTGACGGGAAGGATAGGAAGGATGGAGGCAATGAAGAGATTCCGGCAGACTTACCAGCAAAGGATCAGCAAGGCTTAAATCAGGATTATGACTTGTTGGAATTTGCAATAAACACGGTAGAAGATTTCAAGAAGGCTGTAAAGAAAATGAGAGGAGCTTGCACCGAGTATTACAGAAGGCTACTGATCACTTACAACCGATGCCAGGTGACTACTGAGTAGAGATTAGATGCATTTCCAGAACATTAGCCATTCATAGAAATTTTACAGAACAGATATCAAGAGGATGAGCAAAGAATCCAACAAGTCAAGATCCTGGATGCACAGATCTTGAAAGATGAAGTGGCTCATTTAGCAGTCAGTGTACAGTTGCTTGAGGATCAACTACACCTAAGCTCAGCAAGAATTGAAGTGATTAAGAATCAGGCTACAAAGTTTGAAATCAACATTTGTTTTCTCGAGCCCTATGAATTTGAAAGCATAGCATCCGATGCCCAAGCATGGAAGAAGTTCCTAAATAATCAAGCGGGGCCCTCTACCTAAAGTGCTTTATCAGTTTGTTTAAATGTAACATAGTGTAAATTGTATGAGCGCTCAATATAAGACAATTTTGGGAGATGAAATGTTGGGGAATCCCAAGAGTCATTTGGGGCAGCCCAAAAGTCTTGGCTTTTGTATAAGTATAGGAGAGTTAGATAGATGAGGGACTTTTTCCTAGTTAGACTTGTGAGAACTTGTTGTAAGAGGAACTATTTCGTTTTGCAATAAGATAATTACAATTTTGCTTGTTGGAGAAAGCTTTGGTGGAATGTTCAAATGATGTGCAAATGGATGATATTGAAGAGGAACTATTTTGTTTTCAGCTTTTATTCATTAACGGTGAGATCGTTCTAACTTATTGAACCTATGTTCTTGTATGAATGTTCTCTGGTTTATCTTATGATAATTTCCACTATGAGTAATGAATGTTTTTCACAAACAATGAGCTATCTTGTTGTTCATTTATCTATTCATGTTTATGTGTTTTGAATCAAAGAACAACTATCTGTGATTTTTCTTAATTCATGAATAGTAATACATTACTCATTAAATGATAATCTCGCTCCATAGGGATAGCTTAGTTAGTTTTATTTCCTGTTATGTGTGGTTCAGACTCGAGAGAGTCTAAGACGAGAGGTAAGAACCTACGCATCACATTGTGACCGCTCCTCATATTCTTTATCAATCTGCATTTTAGATAGGCACTTGCATATCATACTTAAAGTTAAAAACACAAAAATATATACGGTGGATCAGGCCGCAACCGATAAAACCTTTTAATTTTTGTTACTTGACCTATGGTAACCGAACCATAAACCGGACGGATTCCCCATACCAAATAGTCACGGGATAGTTGGGAACGTTGACTGGGGAGAATCCCTTGTTGTTGTTGTGTGCGATTTTCCAAGCCTCAACAAGATGTTAAAAGATACGTACCCATTTTGCAACGAATGGGCACTTAGAAATGAGTAAGAAAAATTGTCACCAATGAGATAAAATCCACAAACGAAAGTTGAAGAAGTTCAATGTACCACTTCGTAGGCCTACCAATCAAATTTCATTGAAAGATCCTTAAACGGACTGAATCATCCATCAAGGAGTTAAGAACACCATAGATGGAAGGTCATAACATGGTTTTTTGGATCTTCTCCCTGCTTCCCATCAAATTTTGGAATATCTGATGGTAACTTTACTAGAATTGTTGGCCACAAAGGGTTATGTTGAATGGGTTCATTGATCAACTTGGAAAAATCAAGAAAGTCCCATGTTTCCAAAAAAGGAAGTTGCCAGTTAGGTTGAACGTATTGGTACTATTGATAAGGCATCTGTATACCAATAGGACCATAGGCTGATTGATACACTGGTTGTTAGAAATTTGGATTCGTAGACGATCGTCTTGAAGATTCGCTTGAAGAAGGAGGCCCCCTAGGAGGAGGGTTTCCTCCAGGTGGTGGTGGTGATGGTCCTCCGCTAGGTGGGCCTCTAGGTGTTGGTCCACAAGAAGGTGATCCCCCAAAAGGTGGTGGTCCTCCAAGAGGTGGTGGTCATCCAAGAGGTGCCCCCCTAGAATTTGGTCCCCCATAAGGTGGACCTCCTCTAGGTGGGCCTCCACCAGGTGTTCCCCCACCAAGTGGTCCCCCACCAAGCGGCCCCCCAAAATGTGGGCCACCATATCCTCCAACATTATTGATAGGTATCCCTTTAGGCATATGCATATATGACGAATTAGGATTCCCCCAAGGTGTAAACATGTTATCGGGGTAAGGAATAGCAGGATATACCATTCCTGTAGACATAGGTTGAAATTTTACATTACTTACGGAAGGTAAGTTTCCTGCATGAGTATATCCCCAAGAAGGTTGATTAACAATGGGTTGTACCGCTGAGGGTTGACCCGTACTAGAAGGGGGAGTAACCACTTTGGTTTTTGTGGGAGGGACTGTAACTACTGACTTTCCTATAGTAGGAGTCTGTCTTATACTGGATGTAACTCCACTAACTATTGATGTAACTTGAGCTGGAGGTTTCCCCCAGTGGAAGAATATACAGGAGAACCAGAAGAAGAGCCAGGATTTTGAACTGTAATAGCATGGTCGGAAGGTTGATATGGATTAGAAACTATATAAATTTGAACCGATGATACCAAACTAGGAGTTGCTTGAGACATTGAGAGTGAAGGGTACCCAGGAGGGTTTGATTCCTACAGACGAGGTAAAAAAGCTGACATAGGTTCTTTATGAGGTATAGGCGAGGCCAAAAAATTTTCTAGTCTTTCTTGAAATTCATCCATGCGATCAAGAGATGGTTGGAACCTCCTATACATATCCTCTTGTGATGGAGGATTGAAAAAGGATGGTCTAGTAGCCCCAAGTTCATAAATTGCTTGACCCAAAGAATTTTTCCAAAAAGGAGAATTAGGGCCATACTTCATCCCTTCGGTATCATTAGACAGGTGATCAACCCAATTTGATGAACCGACATGACCTTCCATCGAAAAATGGAAAGCAGTATCAGTCGTAGGAGGTTGTTCAACCAACGGGTTGACATATGAAGTGAATTATTCCCTCACCTCCATAGATGGATTCTCCTCCACCTGAGAATCAACTGTGGCTCCTTGGTCAGTGGATTCCATTGGGATTTCTCCTTCAATAGGAGGAAGGTCAGTTGGAAAACCTTGCACTCTTCTGGTTCATCTCAAAGGAAACTCATCCAGATTACTTGTCTATAAAAGCCTAACCTAGGGTTTGAAAACTAGAAATAACACACAAAAAATCTCCTACACAAGCTAAAGGCCACAAGAAAACTTAAGTGACAAGAGGGGCCAATAAAAGTCGGTTCCTTACTAGAATTGTCAAGTCTTTGAAACTCGCTATATACCGTATGGTCCAACAGTAAAATGCATCAAGGAGGATAAACTGTACCCCCACATGAATACCCAACTACCTGAACAGAACGTGCGTAGTAATCTCTTCGAGTGCTATTCTCAGTGTATTGCGCCAACAAGACAGCCAAAAGGGTTTTTCTCATATGGTTTAGGGAATCCTAGAAGGGTCTCCTGATATACATAAGGTATGTGGGAGCTCAAATCCATGTTAGTGTTGTTTAATGCACAACTGTTCAATAGGGGCCTTTCGATATGCAACCGAGTACGTGAATTGCCTTTCGATATACCTCAAGGGCATGTGAAAGGTCGTTCTATATACCGACAGTACGTGGAAGAACCGCATAGTTCTTGGGTTGTAGTGCTGGAAAATGAACAACAACTCCTATGTTTAAAGACATTGAAACACATCTCTATCCTATCACTCAAATTACTAAGAATTTTAACCTAAATCCACCATTAATTTTATCTTGAATGGTTAGGTGGATGCATGAAATGTGTACAAAAAATTAAAACCATGCAATATGGGATGCATAAAAATTTCACTTTACCTTTCAAAGTACTATGCCCTACTTATGGGAAGGAGAGAGTGTTTCAATTGACAAAGTGTCCTCAGACACATAATTTTATTAATGAAGAAGGAAAATAATTACATCACAGAGATGTGAGGGCTAAATCCTGAAAGATTACCTCACATGGAAAACTCGATGGATTTAAATATCCAAAGAGTAACAACTAATTTAACGTTACCAAAACTAACAAAGGGACACCTCACATAATCACGTGAGTGTGTAGATGCCCTTTTACATTTATTAAACTAAACTTCTAATTATTACATTTTGGATCATAATTCCTAACAATCCCCCCTTTGATCCAAAAATTCTTTTGAACAAATACCAAGTTCTTCTAAACTTATCAAATTTGACCCTTCCAAGAGATTTTGTAAAAATATCTGCAATTTGATCTTCTGATGGACAATACTTTGGCTTGATGATTTGTTTGACGACGAGAGCCCGAATGTAATGATACTTAGTATCCACATGCTTAGTTTTTGAATGAAAAACAGGATTTTTGGCTAACTTGATTGCTGACTGATTATCAATAAATAATGAAGTTGCTTCTTTCTGATCAACTTTGAGGTCTTGCAAAATCCTTCTTAACCAAACTATCTCACAAGCAGCTTCCCAAGCTGAAATATATTCTGCTTCTGCGGTAGAATTTGCAATTGTATCCTGCTTTTTACAACTCCATGCCACTGCAGCTAATCCCATATTCATTAAGTAACCTGAAGTAGATGCCCTGTCATCAACATCTCTATCAAAATCCACATCTGAATAGCCGACAAGCTTGAAATTTTTGTTTCTTTTAAACTCAAGTCCAAAATCCTTTGTTCCTTGAAGATACCTTAACACCCTTTTTGCTGCATTCCAATGACTTTCTCTAGGTTCCTGCATATATCTGGAAAGTATGCTGACTGCATAAGATAGATCAGGACGAGTATTCATCAAGTAAATGAAACATCCAATTAACTGTCTATATCCAGTACAATTTACAAATTCCCCCCCTTCAAACTTAGAAAGTTTTAAATTTTTCTCCATGGGAGTAATTGCTGGTTTACATTTCTCCATTCCAAACTTCTTCAATAATCCAGAAATGTACTTAGCTTGAGAAATAAATATACTTCCTTCCTGCTGCTTTACTTCAACTCCAAGATAGTAATGAAG